>JAUPFV010000004.1:44636200-45230109 GCA_036936605.1 Limnanthes douglasii subsp. nivea
GAACGGTTGTTGTGTGTTTAGGACTTTCTCTATAAAATACTACCACACATATTTCCCGATAGTGAGCACTTGTTGCATGATACCATTATTACGTTCACACATACCATACTCATGCATAACTGGTTGTTCAGTGTTGAAAGGTTTGTCTAATTACCATGATCATTTAAGTAATGCCCCTATGAAAGTCTTAGCTAATCGGATATGGAATATAACTTACATTGTCTAACCTTAAAGTATTGGCTCTAGAGGTAATTTATAACGCGCTGACGCCTACCATCTTCACTACTGATTACAACGAGTGTTGTACATATGAATGCACAATCACTACCCCTAATATGATAACCTTCATCATTTATGTTATATATATGCGATGATTATAATTAAGTGATGTGAGTAAATATTATTGTTATACCTTATGTAACTCATTCCAAATTATTCATATAAAATGGAAAAATGATATGTTTATTCAGTAAGAACACCTCGAATCTAGCATACTATATTAATGGACTGCATTTTATAAAAAGTATTAGGAATCCAACCATATACAATGATGAAACTCTATGGAATATTATTTAGAACATATCATGAAATATTTTCAAATACACTTGTAAATATTATTGCCAAAATTTATTAAAACGATTATTTTTATTTCAATTCTTCAGTTTTTCTAGTGGTTAAATCTAGAATTTATACAAGTCATGAATTCATTTATGGGTCATGGCAAACAATTATAAAAAAAACTTAGTTGAAGTTTAACTATAAGGTCTATTTTCAAACCTAGAATTCAAAAAATTAATCCTTAATTCATAACAAAAGTTTGAGTTTTGATTTTTGGGTATTCACATTGAGTGTGAGAAAACCAGCATGACTGACTAACTTCAGGTGATCATATCTTGAGTCTCTATTATCCGATTTAGGTAAGCAAACATTATTTTATCTAAAATTTATAAATCCATATGATCATTCAGGTGGAATTTTGAATAACCAAGTAGTTCTGTTTTATAAATTCAGCTTTGACCAATAAAGAGACTTAAACATTATGAAGATATATATTAAGTAATAAGGATAATTATATTTCCCCACTTTAAAAATTTGAAGTAAGCATAGTTTATATTTCAATATATATCCAGTTATTAGGGATCATTAATCTATTTTCAAGAGATACATTAAACCGCCAAAATGGAGTGATAATAAAACATCTTTACATATAGTGGCGAGTTATTGTTGTCTTACAACTACCATAAATCTTTGATCTTTATTCAGAGCTACATTGAATTGCCCAAATTTAGTGATGGTAAAACATCTTTATCTATTGCGAAAAAAAAAACATCTTTATCTATAATGGTGTTAAAGTATAGAGATGTTGTAAATGAATTAACTATATAACGTGATGGCACCTACTAGCTCCGCTAAGGATTGAATTTGATACAATTTGTAATGATATTATCCAAATTTATGTATCATTCATAAAAATAAATTGAAATACTAGGACAATGAATACATCTTTATCAAAAGCATTCAAGTCATATCTCTCAAAATGAGATGAACAAGCTAGTTGATTAGATGATTTTAACCCCATGAGTATCCTGAATATTCATATATGATGGATATGGGGGAACATACCAAATAAAAGAAATTAGATGTATACAGAGAAGTGAAAATCTTTGAATAAAATTTCCAGATATCAGGAAGACGTACCTATTCAAATATAACTATAATAAGATATAATTTGTATATATATATATATATATTGGATCTTATATATATTTTAATAGAAATAGTATCCATTGACAAGTTTAAGTAGTTTGCCATATGTGTTTTTGGAGTTACCACTCAAGAGAGGTATGACAATTCAGTATAAGAATTCATGACTCAGTTTTAGGTGTACACAACTTAGACGTGAAATAGTTCATTATTAACTAAAGTTCACAACGAGATAACTAATAGAATGAGTATATTAAACTTTAACACAACGAGAATATTATTTAAGTAATATTGTACATTTAGAGACGTTTAGTACAAGGAAATCCTTACAAGCCTAGCATTGAGACCTAGCATCTAATAAAATTATAATTATCTCCATCTGAAATTAATTACATTATATAACATAAATTTTAGAACCCGAGTATCCTACTTCAGATATGAGACCATTTAGTTATTTTGAGGATATTTAGTTTTGGGGGAATATCCAGCGAAGAACCTTGATATTGGGGAAGAATCGAAATGATTTGTTTAGATTCAAATAATAAGGATTTGATTATTATGCTCCGGTAATCTCCTCATCCCCTTCTAAAAATTAACGTTTGAAGTCTTGCTTAAGATTAAGAAGTTGTAGTTGTTCATGAAGGATATACTCAATATCCTTGAAAAGTTGTGCAAACTTAAATAGCTTACATAATAAGTCAACTTTTGTAATATCATAAAGAAGTTCCACAAAAATATTAAGAAATTTTATAATCAATAGAATAGTTTAATTTCAATTTTTATAAAGTAATAAAGAAGTTTCATGAGAACATTGAGATTCTTTATGATCAATAGAAGAATCTGGTTCCAGCCATTGTAATGTCATAAAGAAGTTGTACGGAAGTATTATATTTATATATGATCAACAAAATAATATGGTTCCACCATTTGTAATATCATAAATGTTTCTATTATAACATTAAGATCTTCCATGGTGAGATAAAATAATCAAAGTGTTGATTTCTATAATAGTATAGAGAGCTCCACAGAACATTAAAAATATTATAGTATAAAAAGAGAATTTTGTTTAACCTTCCATAAGATCACATTCAAAATTTCAGTGTTCAAACATGGACTATTGTATTAAGAATGGAAATTGATGTAATATAATTAAGTTAAGATATTCATAAGGTCATAACCAAATACGTTTCATTTATTATGAAAATATTTATTTTTTTAAAAGAACCTTTTGATGAGTTTGGATATTTGAGTTACTATGTCTTGAGTTAATCCGATAGGAAATTCGGACCAAACCACTATAATAAAATTCCGAACAGGACAAATGTATTAAATGTTGACTAAGCTAGTTGTTGGTCACTTCAAACTAGATTACTAATGGGTCCTTAAACTTGACCTGACTTCATGATCCGACCCAATAATCTCATGGGTCAGTAATTAAGTAAAAATACCCCAACCACTTTCATTAATGAGGGTAATCATAATTTATTACTAAAAGACAGCTTAATTATCTCTCTACTCACCACTCTAAACATAAAATTCCACAAAACATCCAAAACACTTTACGAGATTACCCTCAGACAGAAATAAATGACAGCAAATTGGCGACCACAGTGGGAGCACGACGGTGCCTGAATTTCACATTCAAAACCAGCAAGTAAAGCAGTTCGGATGGATTCGAATGAGTAGAATGTTTCACCCCCAGAGGTGGAAGGTGCGAGAGAAAACAAGGAATATACCATCGAGGAAAGAGTTCAACTGTTGGCTGAAATAGAAGCGTTGAGAGAAATAAAACAAGCAGAAAAATAAATTAAGAAGAAATTCTGAGCGTCAGTACTTCACCACACTAACAAGCCTGGAGACAATGAGCAATATTTGAAGACTCATCTCAGCTTAAAAAAGACACACTGATCTAAGCTTGTTGAGAGTTATGCATCTGAGTCCTCCCACAGCTCGTCAATTGAGGCAGAACTTGAAGAATCATTATGTTCACGTAATGATGAAGAAAGATCTAAAAATAAAATGAGGTTAACTAAAAAAATTCAAGAAAGAGGGACAGACATGGTAGGCTCAAGACGCACCATGGTTAGGGGTCAACCCACAAGCATATTGATCAGTTTCTGGTTGATCCCTTTTCCTTTCAGTCCGAATCGGGTATTTTTGCAACCCCTAATTAAGATACCGTTTTCAGTCGCAGCAAGAATTGGAGGCAATCGCCTTTATCCGCAAAAATACTCTCCGAACATCTTCCTAAAATGTTTGATAGCTCCAATATGGAGAAATACGATGGGAGTCGAGATCCGGACAACCATCTGGAGTAGTTTAAGAACTTTATGATGAATTTTGATGACAATGACAAGGTATTGTGTAGGGCTTTCTACCAAAATTTCCCAAGAAGTGCCCTTAAATGGTACAACAGTCTCCCTTAGGGGTATATAAGAAATTTTGATACGTTTTGGGTTTCCTTCCGGAGGAAATTTATTGGAAGTAAAGAACTTAAGGGTAATGGGGACACCATTATCCATTGTGCTCAGGAACCAAACGATTCCCTCAAGGAATAAATTAATCGATTTGTGAATACAAAGAATGGGCTACCAGATTGCTTGGAGCAAGTTGCAAATTCTTCCTCTAAGCAAGGTTTAAATCCTGGGAATCTAGCCGATTCAGTAACTCAAAAGAAGGCTATGACCTGGGGTGGTTTGTTGAATCAAGTGGGTAAACAAATCAATGTAGAAGAGACCAAGAAAATAAGATTACACCATCAAGTGAGATTTACCACTACAACATCAACTCCTCCAGCTACAAACCGATCCGGGTATAGGGCAAAAGAGATCGGACATGGGTCTAACCGGTCAAGACAAAATCAATCCAACCAAACTCAGAGCCAACAAACCAGAAGTAAGAGGGGGGCATGGGTCCAGACTGATTGGTTTGCTGAGTTGGGGGAGAACGTGGCTACAATTTATGACAAGACTAAGAATGAGGTGCATTTTAAAAAACTGGCAGCGTTGCAGTCCCCAGAGAAAACCGGAGCACTTGTGTTTGTCAATATCACAATGACATAGGCCATTAAACTCAGGATTTCATAGCATTAAAACAAGAGGTCTAGAACCTTATTGAAAGGGGTAAGTTGGTAGCCTACGTTAAAAAGCGAGGTGGGAGCAGACCAGATAATGTGCAAACCAATGCTCCCGGACGGGCCTTTGAACAATCCTGGGACATCTACACAAGAGGGTGAAATAGTGATTGTTGAAAGATTTTATGTAGACTCTGAGTATCTGGATCAAGATCCAAGTCGAAATTAGGTGTGGGTGATAACAGACAAAATCAAGATAGTTTCCGGACTGATCAGCTTCTTTGAATCATTAACTATTTTTGGAGGAGATACAGTGACTGCACCTTCCACTTCATTAAGGAAGAGGCATGTTCACAATTTGGCCACCCATTTGGATGGTGGGATGTCAAACTATCAGTGTCAATACCCATCCCCATTTATAGTGTTTGATGAGGATGACTTGAGGGACATTGCAGGGCCTCATGAAGATGCGGTTGTAATAGGAGCTTCAATAGGGGAAACGATATACGCTGAATTTTGATTGATATGGGCAGTTCAGCAAACATATTCTTAAGCTCCTACAAGAAAATGAGAAACCCTTTCGTTGTACAACGTTCAAATTAACCATTGTAGGCTTCACAGGAAGTTCTGCAGATGTGATCCGGGATTTTGAAGAGGAAGTATTGTTGGGCAGGGGGCTCTTTAAAATAATAATGAGAGTGTTGTTTGTTGTGGTGGATTTCCCAACATCGTACAATATAATTTTTGGGAGGTCTTGGTTCTCCAGAATGAATGTTGTGGTCTCTACGGTCCACCAATGCTTGAAATATGCTATCCAGGGACAAGTAGGTGTTGTTCGGAGCAGTCAAAAGATAGTCAGGGAATGTTATGCTACAACCCTTGCCCCTAAAACTCTAGGGGTAATCAGAATTAACAAATATTAGCAGTTATTGAAGCTTCTGCTAAAGAGAACGAGATTAATGATCCCATGGAAGCTCCCAATGTTATAATACCTATCGAAGAGGGTGAAACTCACTCTCTCGTAGAGGGAAAGAATGTTAAGATTGGTTCTAAGCTAGCACCGGAATTGAAGCACCGATTGTTATCCATTTTAATGAATAATCAACATGTTTTTGTATGGTGCAACAGTGATGTTACCGGAGTACCAGCATATATTATTTCACACAAGTTGTCAATCCAGAGTGATATTGCACCAGTCGTACAAAAAAGGAGGTCTTTTTCAAAGGAAAAAAGAGATGTGATTGTCCAAGAAGTTGACCGGTTAACCAAGATGGGTCACATTAAAGAATCTCAGTACTCTTTGTGGACTGCCAACTCTGTGTTAGTCAAGAAAAATAATAGCAAGTGGCGTATGTGCATTGATTTCACTGACCTTAATAGTGCATGTCCTAAGGATCTTTATCTCATTCCTTAGATGGATCAGTTAGTGGACTCTACATCTGGAAAGACAACTGTTGTCCTTTATGGATGCTTTCTCAGGGTACAACTAGATACAAGTAGATATGAAGGATCAAGATCGCATTACTTTCATTACAAAAAGAGGTCTTCATTGTTATAAGGTGATGACGTTCGGATTGAAAAATGTTGGGGCTACTTATCAAAGGGTGGTAAATAAAGCTTTTGCTAATCAAATTGGCAGGAACATGAAGGTCTACATAGATGATATGATGGTTAAAATCTTGGAGGAAGATTCGCATATATTTGACCTTCAAGAGATATTTTCCAATTTAGAAGCTGTGAATTTAAAATTGAAACGTGAGAAGTGTGTATTTGAGGTCCGGTCTGGAAAATTCTTGGGCTACATAATAAGTGAAAAGGGAATTCAGTTTGATCCGGATCAACTTAATTCCTTACTAGCAATGGACCCTTCTAAGAATGCTAAAGAAGTTCAAAGGCTGACAGGACGATTGGCTGCGTTGAACAGATTTATCTCAAGATCATCAAACAATTGCGATCCATTCTTCCAAGTGTTGAGAAATGCTAAAGACTTCAATTGGTCTTCACAATGCGACCAGGATTTTATTGAAATAAATAAGCATGTATCCTCACCCAAAACTCTTTTCAAACCTGTTCAGGGGGAGAAGCTCTATGTGTATCTAGTTGTGTCAGAATATGCAATAAGTGTTGTGCTAGTGAGGGAGGTGGAAAATTAACCTCGTTTGGTGTATTACATCAGTAAGAGTCTGGTGGATGCTGAAAGAAGATATTTGAGATTGAAAAAAAATTGTCGTTGGCCTTAATAATTGCAGCCATAAAAATGAGACCCTACTTCCAAGCTCATTCTATTGTTGTTCGAACCCCTTTCCCTTTAAAAAACATTCTTCATAAAGCTATTGTATCAAGCAGAATGACCAAGTGGTCAGTAGAGCTGGGTGATTACGATATTGACTTTACCCCTCGAACAACAATTAAATCCCAATCAGTGGCTGACTTCTTAGTAGAATTTCATGCTGATAGATCTTCTGGACAGGAATCAAGAAATTATTCTAAAAAGAAATGGTTAGTTCGAACTGATGGTGGATCAAGTACCATGGGTTATGGAGCTGGTATTTTCTTAACTTCTCTGTATGGTAACAAGATGTATCAGGCCATATGTTTAGGGTTCAGAGCTTCCAACAATGAGTTTGAATATGAAGCAGCCATAGCTGGTCTTAAGTTGGCTCTCCTATGTGGGGCTAAGAGAGTCCGATTAATGAGTGATTTCCAGTTGCTCATTCACCATGCTTAGGGGCAATCTGAAGCAAAGAAAGAAAAACTGGTCAATTATTTACTTATGTTGAAATACGTTACCGCAAACTTTGAAAATATTTGTTATGAGCACATTCCTAGATCGGAAAATACTCTGGTTGACTATTTGGCAACTATAGCCTATTATGAATCCTACCTATGGATTCTTGTACAAGAATGTCCATCTATACAGACATATCGGGAGAAAGAAGGTGAAGAAAATATGAACATAATTGTTATTCAATATAAAGATTGGAGATATGCTCTTCTCTAATACATCTCCGATGGAGTTTTACCTCCGGATAAAGATGTGGCAAAAAATATCAAGTACAAGGCTCGCGGTTTCTTAATACCAAGAGAGGTTCTTTAAAAAAATTCTTTCAGCAGGCCTCTCCTACGTTTTTAGGCTTCAAAGAATCCCAAGTTGTATTATCTAGAACTACATTATGGGGAAGGTTTTGCACACTATGGCTATAGGGCCTTGACCCGAAGAGTCTTGTTAGCAGAATACGATTGGCCAACCATAATGGCAGATGCTAAAGAAATGGTGAAAAATGTGATCTTTGTCAAAAATATGGAAATGCAATTCACGTGCCACATGTACCTATGGAGTCCATATCTGAACCAGTACTCTTTGCAAGATGGGGTATGGATCTAGTTGGGCCTCTTCCTATGGCATCTGATGGATGTAGAACAATCATAACCGCTATTGACTATTTCTTTAAGTGGATAGAGGCAGCTCCTTTTGTTGGAACCACTTCGAAGGCAGTTATTAAATTTATCTTATCTAACATATGCTGTAGGTTTGGGGTTCTCCGGAATATTACTACAGACAATGGGCCACGGTTTGATAATAAATACATGGAAGTCTTATGTACCTCTAGAGGAATTCAACATTGTTTTTCTTCTCCTTTCCATCCTCAAGCAAAGGGCCAGGTTGAGGTTGCAAATAGAAATATCTTATCCGGATTAAAGAAGAATTTGGAAGGAGTTGCAGGAAAGTGGCCAAGTTATTTAGAAGATGTATTGTGGGCTTATCGAACTACTCCTCGGGCTGCCACACAAGAGTCTCCTTTTGCTTTGGTATATGGCATGTATGCAATTACTCCCATAGAGGCTACTTTACCATCACACAGATTCCAAAACTATTCTGAACATGCTAATGATGTAGCAGTTAGGAATAGGTTGGACTTGATAGAAGAGAAAAGGGTTAAAGCACATCTGAGAATAGCACACTGCCAAGGCTTGATGAGAAGCAGATTTGCTTCCAAAGTTAAAAGAAGGGATTTTCAAACAGGGGACAAAGTTTTAAGAAAAGTATTTTTACACACCAAGGAAAAGCATTTTGGTAAGCTCGATCCTAACTGGGAAGACCCTTATGTGGTCTGTGAAAAGGTTAAACAAGGAACATACAAGCTCCAAGATAAAGACAGGAGAGCTCTAAAGCACCCATGAAATGTTGAGCATCTCAGGTTATACTTAGAATAGAACTCTTTTGTAAATATTTACTCTTTAAATATCAATGTAAATATTATGGGGCATACTCTTTCCTACCCTGGTGGCGCTGGGAGGTTTTAATGAGGTGTCTGGGTTTTCAATAATATATTATGCCTTTCCAAAAGTCTGCTGCAATTTTATTTTAATTCGGATATTAAAAGTTTATTCAACACCCCGGCTCTCAAGTTTTCTTGAGTTGATCAGATATGCTTAGTACTTGATCGCATTTTATTAAGCACATGTGGTTGGAGATGTTGTGTACATTTGTTCAACACATCTGAAATATTATAGGCTGTTTAAACATTGGCTATAAAATATTTAAACAAAATTTAAACAAAGGGGAAAGTGATAATTAGAATCTGATCGGACTCAAATCGATCACTGCTACAAAAAATGGCTTGGTCATCCAAGGACTTTAGTCTTTCAAAACAAAAAATTACATAATAAAACCTTAGGGCTTTTTCCCTTCAGTGATAAGCACCACCATCTTTTTTTGGAACTTTTGAGTTCAACACTTGAATCTCACCCACTTCTTCATCAACATCAGAGTCTATCCCACTGGAGTAGTTGTGCTTATCCTCATCAGACATTTTATGGAAAGGGAGATCTTCATAGTCCACATATTTCTACAAAGGACAAAGGGTCCTTTTAGTAAAAGTCTCATGGAACAGTAGGACCATATCGGACTTGATTACATCATCTCTATTCTCCAGAGAATTTACTATTCCATTAGCATACTTGTCTATGCTTGTAGCTATGCTTAAGCTTGTTGGCGTTCCATGGCCTCTTTCCCTTTGGTCTTATCTTAGACAGTATTCTCCAACTTAGCTTTGTCATCGGACAGAGTCTGGACATTATTGTCCTTAGTTTTAAATTTCTCCTTCAAAGTTGTGATATCTTTTGAAGAAGAAGTCTTCAGGTTAGAGTATTTGGTTTGAAGCTCTTTGCTGGCCGCTTCTGACTTAAGCAGTCTGGAAGCTAAATCTTTTTTCTTCTTCTTCAATAACTCTATGCTTTGCTGAGCACTGACAAGATCATTCAAAAAGTTTGTTTGTCTGTGGTTAGGAAATTGATGGTACCAGTTTGATCCATTACCTGTCTCTCCAAATCAAGCACTGGTTTCATATAGCCCAGAGGGCATGGCTCAAAGTATTTTGCTTAACATATATCGCATAAGTCTTGCCATTATGAGTCACCACGTTGGAAGAGTTGTGAGGACGGTAAGGCCCCGTGAATTCATATATTTTGAAGTCATTGAAATAAATATTGATGTTTTGAAAGACATCAAGATCTACCTCATCGTTACCATCACCAGCAACCTGTTCGGAATGGAGATTGGTTGGAATTTCCTTCTGTAAGGTAGGATCGGTAAGAGCTGGAGGAGGGACTTCAGGAGGAGGAAGGATTATCTCTACTCCCAGAGTGACTTTCTTCTTTTTGGCAGTTCTCTCATCACAGATGGCCTTACGCTTCTTGTCCTTCTTCGGAGGCTTCAGTGGGATGTTTGACCCACTAACTTCTTTCACAGTCACTTCTACTGCTTCCAGTAAAACAACATTAATACCTCTTTGGTTCTCTGAACCGGTCCCTTCAGTAGTCGTTTGAGGTGGGTCTGTTGTGGCCTTTTTTTTCTTTTTTTTTCATCTTACTAGGGGCTTTGGCCCTGGAAGGCAGGTAAAGTTTGGCATATTTGGCTTCTGGCCTACTTAGAATGACATCTGCAGGGGGTGGGGTAGTTAACTCTTTCCATGAGAGGTCTCTTCTCTTTGTGGTATTCCACAAATGCGACCTCACAAAGTTTCCCCATGTGAAGCAGTTGTGAAAAGCATTACCCCACTTCTCCAAGGCCCAAGCGTTCAGCTTGTCACAAATATTCATACCTGCCTCCAAATAATCCAAAAACTCCTTCGGAAGCACTGACAAGAAGTATGAGTCAGTTCAAATTAAAAACTTAACACTTGAAAGATAAAAGAATAAGTAAGATAAACTCACCAGTGCTCTTCCAGCGACTGGTCAATTGGATTGGGTTTGAGTCAGCCTTGATCTTATTTCCATTCTCCCAAACCCCACTAATAAGTAAAAACTGCCTTCTCCATGGTTTTTCAGACTCCAAAAGATCGTCCACTACCTTATAATCATTCCACATGTTGTAATGATAGAAGGGGATCTGATGGTTTTTACACAAGCTTGCCACAGTAGAAAATTGTTCCATCAGTAGTGGAATCTTACCAAACATTGGGGCTCAGTTGGCTGGGGCACAACTTAATCAGATGGAAGTATCTGACTATATTTGGATCCAAAGAAAACCGGAGTCCCTAGTTCAACACTTCTTTGTAAACTACCATTTCATTTAGCTTGCAGTCCATTGGGGTTTCTGGGGTGATCAGAATTCTTACTTTTACAAACTTTGGAATCCCTTACTTAGTGCGAATCCGACCCAGCTCAGCAGTGTGGGTATACACGTAGGCTATTTTTTGAAGAGACAACAAATATTTCACGTTGACATTCTTAAAGCATGGTCCCACTTTACCCCTGACTCTCCGGAAGCGTATCCGGATGAGACATACCCACCTTGGTCTTGCCCTTCCGATCTGCAGTGGTATCTTCAGTTTGACCGGAAGACTCAAAAGGGGCTTCTTCTATACTGTCCTCCATAGTTTCTTCCATTACTGTGGAAGGTTGTTCGGATGGCTTTACAGATGCTTGTTCGAATGGATTTGCAGTTGGCAGTTCAGATAGTTTGGTTTCTTCTAGGGGTTGTTTCCCGGGTGGTTTAGCCTTTGGCACAAGTTTTATTGCCTCCAAACTGGAGGGCTTTGAAGATGTGGGGGTGGATTTAGACTTTGATTGACGCATGACTCGGCCTGGAGTTAACTTATTTGGAGAATTCTCTGTGTCTAACCCCATTGCAATGAAAAGCGAAGGCTTTCTTACACTAGATACAACTTTCTCCTTTAGTAAAAGATTTTGGGACTCCTGGATAGAAGACTCGGATGGAAGAGGTAAAAGGTTTGCTACAGATGGAAATTTCCTAACCTTTGAAGGTTTTGAAGAAGATTAGTCGTGATCTGTATTCAATTGTGGTTGATTACTTCTTTCGCCAGGTGAATCAGGGAGACCAACAACAATGTGTTCGTCTCTTGCAACTTTTTGTGTTCTCTCTAACTCAGATAAATTCAACCAACCTCCTTTTACTAAGGCGTTTCTCGCTGTGAACATATATGATTCAAGAATAAGTTTGAAGATGAAGTAAGTTTTCTCTCACTAAAAATGTTTGTGACTTTTGAAGACAATGAAACAATAAAAAGGTTTATATGTAACAGTGGAAAAGGACAGCTACCTAGTAAGAAAGTAAATATGATTTTATATTCGTATTATTTTTACACAAAAGAATTAAATTCATAGAATGTTTTACAAATTTTACCGGTATATATAATCTGATTTTACAAACCACAATAAATATCCATTAAGATAAAATGTCTCCATTTTATCCTGTTGTTATTCCGTGTAAACAAAATAGTGGTTTTGTTAGGTTTTATCTATTCCGAACGCGTTTATAAATTTTGTAAACTATGTTTATAAAAATGTGTAAACTCATAGTAATTGTTATCGAATTATTAATCGGTATCATGTTTTGGGTCGCTCTTTCTAAAACCTTTATACATGATTTGAGTTGGCGGTACGGGGCGTGAGATCACGCTTGTTTTTAGTGACATTATAAACAGATCTATACGTGAGGCCTACAAGTTTTGCTCCCATTAGCGCAGCAGCCACCGTCAGATCCGGTAGGAATCCATCATAGCCGCACGTATATTTATGTCTTCATAGGAATATGTTATGTGTGTCAGAGATAATTCTTAAATTATTAAACGTTGAATTGACTAGTCCTGCTTAAATGTGTATAATGGTTCAGTAACCACGGTTCAAAGATGAAAACCTGCTTAAGAACTGACGGTCTATCCACGAAACTGGCATATTAGGACCGCAACCCGCCAGGACCGCAACCCGCCAGGACCGCATAAGGAGCAACCCGCCAGGACCGCAACCCGACATGACTGCAACCTGGCAAGACTGCAAAATCACAGTATATTTGTAAAAAACCGGTGGTTTATTGGTAAATATTATGCTGATTTTATTTATTTTATAACCAAAATGTTATATTTAAAAATATTGAGATTGCATATTATTATAGAATTATTATTACATTTTTGTTAATATTAATTTGTTTTAGTTATTAATATTTTTAGTGTTGTAATTATTATATAGTCCAAAATTTTAAATATTATTTATGTTATTATCATATTTTGAATATTATTATTATGTTTTTATATCTAATACAAACCAAAACTATATCTTATCATGTTAAAATATTACAAATTCTATGGTTATAATTTTAATATTACATTTTGATTACTATTGTGATTTGGTTTTAAATTTTACAAGTGTTTGTTATTATTTTTTAAACCAAAATCATATTTTATCATGCAAAAATATTACAAGTTATATTGTTATAATTTTAATATTACATTTTAAATTTTATTATTGTGATTTGGTTTTAAATATTACAAGTGTTATTTACTATTTTTAAGTTATATTGTTATAATTTTAATGACATTTTGAATTTTATTATTGTGATTAGGTTTTAAATATTACAAGTGTTATTTATTATTTTTAAGTTATATTGTTATAATTTTAATATTACATTTTGAATTTTATTATTGTGATTTGGTTTTAAATATTACAAGTGTTATTTATTATTTTTAAGTTATATTGTTATAATTTTAATATTACATTTTGAATTTTATTATTGTGATTTGGTTTTAAATATTACAAGTGTTATTTATTATTTTTAAGTTATATTGTTATAATTTTAATATTACATTTTGAATATTATTATTGTGATTTGGTTTTAAATATTACAAATGTTATTTATTATTTTTTAAACCAAAATCATATTTTATCATGGTAAAAGATTACAAGTTATATTGTTATAATTTTAATATTAAATTTTGAATTTTATTATTGTAATTTTAATAATGATTATAAAATTATTATTACATTTTGGTCAGTATTAATTTGTTTTGGTTATCACAAACATCATTCATTACAAGTGAAAATTAGCGGATTGGTGAGCATTAGTAAGTCTACGATTTATAGGCATTTTAAAACTTAAAACAACGTTTTTTTTAAATATGCAATAAAATACTAATCGAAACTAATTAATATCGCAAATAATAAAAACTAAATTTAGACTAATACCAACTAATACAACGAATAACAAGCAATAACAACTAACAACAAGCAATAACAACTAACAACAACTAATAAAATTAGAATTAAAATAACTAATTTAAATTACTATAACAATTAAATAACTTGATAAATTATACGAAGCTCTTAATTGAGCTATTATAATGTTATCCCAATGTTATTTAAGTGTTTTCATCAAATAGAAACAATTTGCGAAAAAAAAATCAAACAATTCCGAAAGTAGGACTACAATATGTAAAATAAGAAATTTGAGTTTTCTAGAATATTTAGAACAAGTAGAGAGATTTAGAGAGATGTAGAGAGGAGTATATGAATTTATGAGTGTGGATTTGGGGTCTCCTCTATAAATAGAGGAGACCCAAAAAAAATTTAAAAAAAAACGTTTTTTTTTTTGAACCATCCGGATGGTCCGGACGTCCGGTCCGGGGCATCCGGACGTAATCTCCGGACGCCCGGACCGGAAATTCGGACCATCCGGACAGATCTCTGGGTGGTCCGGATGGTCCGGATGGTCCGTTTTTTTTTTGATTTTTTTTTAAAAACTGTTAAAAACCATGTTAGGCATTTTAAGAAAATGTTAGGCATTCAAGTAGTTGCCCAAGACTACTTTAAAAAAATTAATTCGAAATTTTTAACTATTAACCACCATGTTAGGCATTCAAGTAGTTGCCCAAGACTTGGTAAGTGAGAGGGTGTGTTTGTGCCTCCTTTTATATAGATTGACACTTTTATCTTCAATGGTAACTCCTCTTAGGAGTTTTGTTTAAAAGAATCCCACATCGATAGTTACCATTGAAGATGAAAGTGTCAATCTATATAAAAGAATCCCAAGTAATCTAAGATTATCCACATTGTCAATGATCATATATTATTTAATTATTGATTATTCGCCTTTTATATTTTTTTATTTTTTTATGATTGGTTTTGATATTAAACGTTTAATTATTAAAGATATACTACTAACTTAGTTTAATTATTAAAGACATACTACTAACTTAGTTATTAATATTTCGATTCCGAATCGGTTCTAAACAATATACAAATCACCTAATAATTTAAAATTATGTCTAATAGGTATATATTATTTAATATGTACATAATATTAAATATAACATCTTAAATATCTAGTATGTTAAAACAATATACAAATCAAATTATATTGTTTACGATATCTTGTTTAAGACAATCAAATTTTTATTTTTATATTTTTATAATTATTGAAAGTTGTAATCGAAATACAACTAGATGTACTTATTTTATTTAATCTCTACATAATATTAAATAAAATATCTTAAATAGATAAATATAAATATATTTAAATTATAAAATGATAACATATTTAAATTAAAATACATGAAATAGAATAATTAACTCGTGTATATGGTACATATCTCAATTATTGAAATTATATTCAATTAACACTTACAAATTAATTTTAAATAACATTATAATATATTCTGATAAACGGTTCTTAAATGGTTAAATGGTTTGGGTGATGGTTTGAACATGTAAACGGCTCTTAAATGGTTCGTCTGGTGGTTTGAACTGGCGGTTTAACTGTGAAACTGGCCCATTAGGACTGCAACCTGGCAGGACCGCCAGACCGTCAGGACCGCATAAGAGCAATCCGCCAGGACCGCAACCTGGCAGGACCGCAACCCGCCAGGACCGCAACCTGGCATGACTGCAACCCGTGGTTCTGACTTAAACGGTGCGGGTTGGTGCTGGTTCAACCCGTTTGACACCTCTAATCCTGCTCCTAATAAGATTTAAGTCGAAATATATACCATGGCCTATAACGTTTTCTTTCATTTAAATCATCCGTCATACTTTTTCACTATCTAAAACATAGAGTTCAACCTGTCTCCATAAATAAATAAGACATTTCTCAACAAATTGTCCATAGGTTTTTAATCATATTTTCACTTTTAGATTTATTATTTTTTGTTTTGGGGTATTTTATCTATTTTTTTATTCTTATAAAAATAGAATATCGTAAAAAAATAAAACTAATATTAATAAAATAATAAATAATAAATAAATAAAAGTCTAGAGTATAATATTAAAAAATATTTACTTTGCGATATTTTGTTTACAAAAGAAGAAAAAAAATAAAAAATTATTAAATTTAATATGTAAAAATAAAAAATTAATCGCATTATTTATGAGACTCGAACCATTTAACTATAGAGATATAGGGTTGAACAAGAAAAAATCCCCCATTAACTAAAATTTTAAATTTTAAATAGTCCAAAAATCCAGACAAATTATAATTAAGAGCCTAAATAAAAGAAAGGACAACAATAATCCAAAACTGTATTCTTCTGATTTTAGCCTCCTAATAATCTAAATATTCATTTACTAACACTATCACAAGCACGCCTAGCTACTACAACGGGGTTCTCTTAATTTGTTATGCTCCTACATCTTCAGATAAATCTCATCAATAAAATCCAAAAATAATTTATATGAGAATATTGTGAATAGATGTATTTATGGTAGAAAAATATCAATTAGTCACCTAGCTAATATTTTACTAATGCATCAAAATAAGTTTTTTTAAATAAATTAAATGTAAAAAATTATAGTAAGAAGGGTTTAATTTTTAAATAGTTGATGTAAGTCTTTATTTGTATTTTTATACAAATATATATATATATATATATATATATATATATATATATATATATATATATATATATATATATAAGTATAAATGTTGCATGTTCATGTTTATTATCTAATATATAAAATCATAAGAGATAAGTCCCAGATAATTATATACAAAAATTTAAAAAAATATATCAATATCAATTCAATTTTCCAAGTTTACATGCAAACAAATATAAAGATAATATATATATATATGCAAATGATCACTCTAAATTGGCATACTTAAGAAAATAAGAGAAAAAGATGGGAAACTCCAAGAAACAAGGAATATGATTCTTGATCTTCAAGAATCATCCCTTAATCCATCTCATAATCACCCCTTATGATTGTTCTTCTCCACCTTTTATTTATTTATTTTCATCATATTCTGAAATCATACTAAATGGAAGAACCAAATCAACATTTTGAAAAATTTCCAGCCCTCAACACTCAAAAAGACACTTTAGCCTAATCCAATCACTAATACCTTCATTATCTCAACCCCACAAGAAGAATTGTTGAAATTTTAAAGAAATCTACAGCAACTAGCAAAGAGGACACTCTAGCCTAATCCAATCACCAATACCTTAATTATCTCAACCCCACAAGAAGAATTGCTGAAATTTTAAAGAAATCTACAGCAACTAGCAAAGAGGAAGAATTGAAACCAACATGAACTAAGTACATTCATTCCCCCATATCCCTCCAATTCAATGATGGAGCCACAGAAATCTTGAAAAACAATAGCAAATTTACGTTTATTGCTAAGTTTTCTCAAGGAATTCCAAGAAGACAAATTTTGAACAACTTTATGGAACAAAGAAAATTATCTAGCGAAATTAACATTAGTAGTTGGGACTCTAGACATTTGCTGTTTGAATTCTCTATGAAAGATGATATGTGCAGCCTATGGACCAGGTCAATATGGATTGTGGAGGACAAGGTGATGGGAATTCATAAGTGGTCTCCTTACTTCAGCCAAAAAATTGAAAATCCAATAGTATTAATATGGATTCGTATTGAAAAATTACATGAATATATGTTTAATGAAGCAATAATTAAGTCCATTTCTGGTACTATCGGAGAGCCTCTCAAATCCTGGATACCCTCAAATAATACAGCATTATTCAATGCTTGATATATTCTTATAGACATCACTCAGAAAGTAATGCATGATATTTGGGTTGGTTTTGGGTCAAATGAAGGCTGCTCGCTCAAAGTAAGTTACAAAGATGTACCACCCTATTGTCTTACATGCAATCACATAGGACATGATAAAGACAACTATAGAAAGAAGACCCCGGAAGCTAAAGATGACATACTTGATTCAAACCTTATCCATGTCACTAATTGTAACCTGGAAAAACCTATATGAAAAACCAATTTCTTCAGTCTATTATAGAAAAACCTAAGTCTTGGGAAACCACTCAAGAAAATCAAAATTACCAAAGATTTAATGCCAGTATCAGTTATGAAGTCCCATTGAATACAAAAGAAAAACTGCAGAATGAAGAACAAGTAAATTACAATCAATTCGAGAACCAACATCTTTACAAAACCTCTGCTAATGATAATATACACAAAAGAAATGAAATAATAGAAGAAATTAGAAACCTAGAAGATGACTATAGGAAGAATAAAGCTCAAGAATTAGAAACATGTAAATTTGAGAGCTATACTCCAAATCAAAACAACTTTGGTAACATTCCCCTTACCCAAATCCTGAAAAGTAAAGAAGTAGATAGAAGCTTCAATGATCTGCTGAGAAAAAGACTAAAAGAAGCAAAAAGGAGAAGTAAGACTGAAAAAGGCTATCTATAAGCCTCTCTTTGGGGCAAAAAAACACATCAACCCTAAATCTGATAATGATCAACATTCTTAGTTGGAATATCAGAGGTATTGCCAACAATTATTTATTGAGAAGAATCAATTATATCATTGTTAAGAAGAAGGTTTGCATAGTTACTATTCAAGAGCCAATGATCTCCTCAGATCAAATTCCAACAATTACAGCTAAAATTAGTTTTACCAACTACTTTTCCAACTGCAATAGTAAAATTTGGCTCCTCTGGAGTAACTGGTTCACAGTTAATATTTCTTTAGATCACCTTCAGATGATCCATTCTGATATTACTTATGTCAACCTAAACAAAGTGTTCAGTCTTACCTCAGTCTATGACAAATGTCAACTTTCTAGTAGGAAAGAGCTCTAGACTTCCCTTATCAACATGGTTGCCAATGTAAAAGAATGGGTGGTGCTTGGTGACTTTAACTCTATCTCTAATCCTTGTGAACAAAAATTCGGCACTAAATTCTGTATCAAAAGTTCAGAAGACCTCAATGATACTATTAACAAATGCAACTTAAAAGATGTTGGATACATTGGAAACAAATTCACTTGGTCAAACAAATTGAAATGGAGACGCCTAGATTGAGTTCTTCTTAATAGTGAATGGACTGACTACTTCAACAAAACTATGGTCAATCGTCTCCTTAGAACATGCTCATACTACATGCCTCTCATAGTTTCATTTAATAATGAGAAACTTCAAAACAAATATTGTTTTAAATTCCTTAATATGTGGTGCTTAAGTGATGAATTTCTTTATTTTGTTGAATCTAATTGGCTAACTACAATGCATGGTTCTCCTTTAAACAAATTCTGGAACAAACTAAATATATTAAAAGTAGTCTTAAAAGAGTGTAATGTTATTGTCTTTGGGAATGTATTCAATAAATTCAAAGAAGCTGAAGAAGAAGGTGTCAAAATGGAAAATCTTCTTTTAGAGAGCAACACTAACCTTAACAAAGACAATCTGATCAAAACTAATGACAATCTTCACATTGCTCTATCTCAAGAGGAAAGTTACTAGTTGCAGAAGACCTTCTCAACCTGGACAAAAGACGAAGATAGAAACACAAAAAAAATTCACAACTTTTTCAAAAAGAAAAGAAGAAGAAACAAGATAAACAAAATTAAGGAAGGCTCTAACTGGCTAACTGAATAAACTCTTATGAACAATTCAACTAAAAACTTCTTGAAAGATGCTCTTGCTTCTTATCCTTATTCTAGCATTGAAAATAAGTCTATTCTTCTTATTAACTATATCTTTAATGTCATAACTAACATTAAAACTAAGCAGGAAAATTTGGAATTACTTACAGACCCTACTGAAGAAGAAATATTTAAAGCAATCAAAGGCCTAAACCAAGCTAGTGCAGCAGGAATGGACGGACAACACAACCTTTACCTAACCTATTGGAACATAATCAAGGCAGACCTAACAGAAGCTGTGATATTTTTCTTCAATGGCTTACCCCTTCCCCAAGGGGTTTTAGCCACATGTTTATGCTTAATCCACAAAACTAACAATCCTGTTTGTTGGAAGGACTACATACCCATTAGTCTATATTCTATGTTAAACATAATTATTTCTAAGCTAATGAACTTATTCATGATTTGAACAAAATGACCAAATATGGGAACATTCTTATCAAGGTTGATATGGCAAAGGCCTTTGATAGAGTGTCCCATAGATATCTTAAATTAGTAATGCTAACTTTTGGTTTTAGGTCTAAGTTCATTAACTTAATAAACTCTATAATAAGTCATGTTAAGGTTTCTAACCTTATTAATGGTAGTTCAGTGGGCTATTTTTAAAAAACCAGAGGCCTTAGGCAAGGAGACCCATTGTCTCCTTGTCTATGCATTATAGCTGAAGAAATACTAATCTGAGGTCTCAACCTCCTTTACCATAATAATAAGGCCATTCAATATAAAACTAGAAGTAGTATATGCATTCCCTCATTAGCTTTTGTAGATGACAATCTAATTTTTACTAATGTAATAGATGTCATAGATGTTCTCACGAATATCAGGAGACGTCAGGATAAATGATTAATAAAGACAAAACATCGATCATTACCAACAAGATCACTGCAATTGTAGCTGACACTGGCTTCAGAAATGACAGTATTCATGTGATGTACTTGGGTGTTAGCTTAAACAGAAACAAATGGAACATAAATTATGACACATTAATCAGAAATATCAGAACCAAAATTAGCGACTGGGAAGACAAATGATGTCTTTTGTGTAAGGGAAATGTGCTAATTTCCCGGCAAATCACTTCTAAATTTTCTTGAGGTAAAAAAAAGGGTTTTGGGAAAATACACAATTTTGTTGCAATCAGATCAAATGGAAAAAAAGAAACACAAAACAAAAATGAAATAAAAAAACACAATTGTTAACGGAGTTGAGTAAATTATGCCTATGTCTACGGACCTGCTGCAGATCGATTATATTTGAAAGATACAATGACTCTGCCGTTTTTGATGCTTCCACAAAAAAACTTATATTTTGGTTTTTTTTGTAGTGATTGAAACACAAAGAAAAAAACGTTTACAGTAATGTGTAATTTATGACTCCCTAAATTACACTGTCTTTTTAAATTCACTCCGGGTCTCTTTAATGTGTTTAACACTTGCATCATCTTCACTGTCCTTTTCATCATCGCCAACTTCACTCTATTTTCATCTAACATGAGGAAGGTAACATGCTTAGATATAATAAACTACACACGAGCTTTTCCAACTAACATGTGTAGTTCCGACAGTAAATATATAACCAGTGGTGCTTTTCCGGTGATCAACTTCACCTCAAAAATCTGCATCTACGTAGCCTTATAACTTTAACTCACCCTTACCCAAGTACAAACACTTTTCTGTGGTACCTAGTAGGTACCTCAAAATCCATTTGATATCTTCCCAATGAATTTTCCCTGGGTTTGACATAAACCTACTCACAACTCCCACTACATGACTAATGTCTGGTCTCGTACAAACCATTGCATACATCAAACTTCCAATAGCTGAGGTGTAAGGAACCTTAGCCATGAAGTCGTTTCCTGCCAATGGTGTACTAATTGGCTTGGCATCATACATGTTAAATCTATTCAAAACGCGATCGATATACTCTGAATGAGATAACTACAAAACTTTTCTATTCTTATCTCTTGTGATTTACACTTTTGAAAACTCTCTTTGTGCATAAATCGCCAAATTTCTTGTACCACTATCTTGGAGCTTGTTTTAGACCATACAAACTTTTCTTAAGTCTGCATACCATGTTTTCTTTTCTTTCTTTTAAGAAACCTTCTGGTTGATACATGTATATCTCCTCATCCAAATCTCCATGAAGAAATGTAGTCTTCACATCTAACTATTCAAGATAAAGGTCTTCAATGGCAACAATACTCAACACTGATCTATAGTATTGAGCTTCACAATTGGAGAAAAAATATCGGTGTAATCAATTCATTACTTTTGCTGGAGCCTTTTGACAACTAATTGGGCTTTGTATCTCTTAGAGCCATCATGCTCATCTTTCACCCGATACACCCATTTGTTATAAAATGCCTTCTTACCCATTGGTAACTAAGCTAGGTCACATGTATCATTTGAGATTAAAGACTTCATCTCATTTTTCATGGCAAGCTCCTACTTACTAGCATCACTGGTTTGGTAAGCTTCATCATAGCTTTCAGGTTCCCCTTCATCGGTAAGTAACAAATAGTTCAAGTATCTCCTGTTGGGAACATGGGGTCGGGAAGATCTTCTCAAAACAGGAACTGCCTTGGTAGGCTATAGGGTGTCGGACTGCTGTCGATCGGTCTGTCCAACTGACTCTCCTTGCTAAGAGGTTAATCTGATTGGCTCTATTTCTTGACTATCTGAGCCTCCCTCGATATCTACAAATAATGATTCGTACGCCTTTGAGTCATTTGATTCGGTTTTATGTCCGTCTTTGTACATCACTGTTTCATTGAAGATCACATCTCTGCTTTGTATCATCTTCTTGTTTTCCTCATCCCAAACACGATAACCGAACTCATTTTTGTCATAGCCGATAAGGAAACTTTTCTTCGATTTTGGATCAAGCTCGTTCCTGCCTTGATCACTTATATGAACATATACCTAGTACAACCAAAAAATCTTAGATGTGATAATTTTATATCCTTAGCACTCCATACATGCTCGAGTATTATATGTTCTAAGGGAACCGATGGGCCTTGGTTAACCAAGTAAGTCGATGTGTTGATCGCTTCTGCCCAGAACTGTTTCGGTAAACCAGACTGTATACGAATGCTTCCAACTTTTTCTGTCAACGTTCTGTTCATACGTTCGGTCATACCATTGTGTTGAGGCTTACCTGGCGCGGTTCTCTCCATCATGATCCCATGCCCATAGCAAAACGTTTTGAATTTGTTGTCATCATATTCACCACCATTATCGGTTCTCATCTTATTAATATTCAGACCTGTCTCATTCTGAACCATAGATTTCCATCTCCTAAAAACATCAAACACTTCAGATTTATTCTTTAGAAAATAAACTCATACCTTTCGAGAACGATCATCGATAAAGGTCACGAAATAGTGTTTCCTTCCTATAGATGAAACAGTTATTGACCCCCAAACGTCATAGTGAACAAAATCTAGCCTTTCTTTCTTTGGGGTTCTGCCACTCGTCTGAAAACTGACCCTTTTCTGTTTTCCAAGTATGCAATCTTCGCACATGTCTATATCGACTGACTTAAGACCTAGAAGCTTCCCCTTCGAGTACATAATTTTCATACCCTTCACACTCATACGGCCAAGCCTCTGGTGCTAAACATTTGGATTTTCGTTTCCTGCTGCTATTGCAATTGAACAACTCGTCTCTGATTTTTTGTAAAGAGTACCACTCTTATTTCCGCTAGCAACCGTCATATCTCCCTTTGAAAAATTCCAATTGTCACCATAGAAGATCGTATTGTAGCCTTCGCTAGCCAACTGCCCTACTGAGATTAAGTTCTTTCTTAGATCGGGGATATTTCTGTCATCTTTCAGTTTCCGTATAGACCCATTCAAATTAATCTTCACAGTTCTTTTACCAATAATATCACAAGGTTGATCATCACCAAGATATACGTTTCCAAGGTTACCAGGGACATACTTCTCGAAGAATTCTTTCTTCGAAGTCGCGCGAAACGATGCTCCAGATTCTAACACTCAAGACTCTTCCCTGCTTTCTAAGAAGCATATTAACGCATCGTCTCCTTCTGAAGTGATATTTGCCTCTGTCTTCTTCTCCTAGTCTTTCGTTTCTCTCTTGCACTGAAATTTATAGTGTCCGGTCTTCCCACAATTCCAACACTCGATGTTTCTCATTCCCTGGGAATTTTTAAGATTCATAGACTTGGACCTCTAGTCTCTTGATTTGCTTTGGTAGTTCGATTTACCGCGTCCATATCCTCTGGTTGAATTTCTTTCTCTCAACTCCGTATGTAAGTCTGATGAAATTGATTACTCATCTGATTCTCTCTTTCGAATCTCTTCACTGAGAACTAGGTCACGAACATCATCACATTTCAACTTATTGCTTCCTGACGAGCTATTCATCGTTGTGGCAGTAACATTCCAACTATCTAGTAGTGAAGAAAATAATATGAGTGCTTGTATTTCTTCATTAAAATCAATTTCAACTGAGCTCAACTGGGTTGTGATTGTATTAAGTTCATTGAGGTGTTGAGCTACTGACGTGCCTTCCGTCATTTGCAAATTGAATAAACGCTTCATCAAGTGAACTTTGTTAGACGATGATGGCTTCTCATACATACTGGACAGAGCTTTCATAAGACGCGTTATGGTTGTTTCCTTTACGATATTAAAAGCAACATTGCGGCATACCGTCAATCAGATGACTCCAAGAGCTTGCCTGTCAAGAATGGTCCATTCATCATCTTACATACTCTCTGGTTTCTTTTCTGAAAGGGGTTGATAAAGATTTTTTCGGTACAGATAATCTTCCAAAACCCAAAATCTACACCATCGAATATTTCAAGTCTCACCTTTTCTTTTTCTATAGCCATTGCTCCCCCTCAAATCTGACCTCTCTTGAATCACTACCAACCTGGCTCTGATACCAGTTGTAAATGAAATATGCTAATTTCCCTGCAAATCACTTCTAAATTTGCTTAAGGTAAAAAAGGTGTTTTGGGAAAATACACAATTTTCTTGCAATCAGATCAAAAGAAAAGAAAAGAAACACAAAACAAAATTGAAATCAAACACACAATTGTTAACAGAGTTCAGTAAATTATACCTCCGTCTCCGGACCTGCTGCATATCGATTTTATTTGAAAGACACAGTGACTCTACCGTTTTTATGCATACACAAAAAACCTTACCTTTTTGTTTTTTTGTACTGATTGAAACACACAAAAAACGTTTGCAGTAATGTTTAATTTATGACTCCCTAAATTACATTGTTTTTTTAAATTCACTCCAGGTCTCTTTAATGTGTGTAGCACTTGCAGCATCTTCATTGTCCTTTTCATCATCGCCAGCTTCACTGTCTTTTCATCTAACATGAGGAAGGTAGCATGTTTCGATAAAATAAACTGCACACGAGGTTAGTTATATTATTTAACCTAACATTTTGCTGGTAGACTTAACCTTATCAGCACTGCCTTAATGGTCATTCCACACTAATGGGTGCAAATCAATGTTCTACATAAAGCTATAATTGACATTATTGAAAAGATTTTAATTCTTTTCTTTGGCGTTTTACTCAGGATTCCTCCAAGCTTCATTGGTGTAAGTGTAGTAAGATTACCAAACCTTTTCAAGAGAGAGGTCTGAATATCAAAAGTTTGAGTGATATTCAAGACACTACCTCATGTAATCTTTAGTTAAAGTTCAGGAAAAATAGCTCTCTATGGGCTAATTACACTCATGGTATTTATCGTTATAACACCCACCCCTTGCTTGCTAATTTCAAAGCCAAAAATAGCTCTAAAGTATTGAAAATATTAGCCTCTATGGACCATTGGCAATGGTAATGTCCAATTTTGGATTGACATTTGGATTAGAGAATCTCCCCTAATGAATCCTGAGGGTCTCCTAATCTATCCAAATATTACGTCTGACAAAATGCTCAACTACTGGAACAAAAAAAATGGGATGAAGATATGCTGAGACCTATTCTCTCCTCAAATGATATGTCAAACATCAATAAGCTAACTATCAAGACTGATCAACCTGACCCCCTACTTGGACTCTTTCTAACAGTGGGCTCTTCAACACTAAAGATACGTGGAATTTCATAAGAACTAAACACAGTCAGTCAAGTATCTTTAAAAAAATCTCGAATAACATTATTCCTAGAAAGTGTTCGTACTTTTTATGAAGACTTCCTCACTGATAGATTCCATCTGATGACATCTTGCAGAAAAAACACATAAATATTGCTTCCAAATGTCAGTTTTGCTGCAATCATGAAGTTTATCTCACCTCTTTGTCAACTGTAATCTCGCATGGAACATCTGGAGACATTATGCATCCATATTCAAAATTCAAATCGGAAGATACATGACTCTCCCCAACATGCTTAGAACCTGGCTCTCTTCCACCAACAAAGAAACCCACTTGTGCACCATCATTACTCAAAGAATCAGTTGGATTATCTGGAGTCTTAGGAACAAATCCAAGATGGACAAAAAATCCCCAGATCCCTCTTCATCTATTAAATACATCAACTATATTATTTGTGGATTGGATAAAGCTAACTTTCTATCCAGTTCCATTGGATGCCCTTCATTAATGCTCTTAAAGCTTTAGGCTGCATATCAAGATAAAAAATCAGCAAAAAAACTGTGTTTACTTCACTGGATTCCTCCCACAGCTGGTAGAATCAAAGTCAATACTGACAACTCTTCTTTATTTAACGACGAATCCTCTTGGAGTGTTATCATTAGAAACAGCATGGCTCTTTAATCTCAATTCATGGCAGTCTGTATGGAAAATATTATCATCTTCATGCTGAAGCTTGTGCTCTTCTCGATAGCCTTAATATATGCAATCAAAATGACTTCACGAACGTTGATATATAATATGATTCTGAGATTATGGTTTCAATGTTAGCTTATGGAAACTTCTCCAACCCTATTGGCAAGGTTTTACAATGCTACCGTGATTTACTCAAACCTTCAATGGTGATAAATCACACCCGTCGCAACTAGAATAAAGCTGCTGACTGGTTGGCAAGATGGACGGAAAAGTGCACAATGAAGCTCTCCTTTAATACTCATAACATTCCCCCTTACTTGCAAGCTATCATCCTTCTTGAAAGCCAAGCAAAAGGGCTACATTAGGGAGAACACCTCACTTTAATTGTCGTAGTAATTCATTCAGCTTATCAATATTCTGAAATCTTAAATCTTTCTGTACTTCTTGTCTGAATTGCAGATACTTTTTGGATTCATAAAGATAAATCATTTGTAAATCCCGAATTCTTTGCAGAATGTTGTTGTTGATTAAGAAGTTGTCAGGATGGTAGCTTTATCATCTCCAAGTTGAAATATCCCAAGTCTACAAAGATTTTCAACATCCAATCATCTAGTGTCTTCATACTAACTCAATTAGAAAAAAATTTAAGCTTCCCCAACTGAATTCCTCGAGAGAATTTTCTTTCTCCTATGACAACGTAGTGAATTCTTCAGTCGAGATCTTCAAGAATTTTGCTGAATTTTGTCTCTCTATCTTATTCATGGTTTCCTTTTGGATTCGAGTTGTGAAGGTCTAAGTAACCCTCTAGAAGCAAGCTGGATTTTTCATACTAGTCTAAGTATGTAATTTGGGGCTGAATTTAGAGATTGTAATTTAATCCCATTCTTGTCTTATCTCGATACACTTTTGGTGTACTTATTTTTTTTATTAATAACATCCTTTTCAATTAAAAAAATTAAAATTTCCATACTTAAATTAATACCATGGAAAAGGATATTACTAATGATGGAAAGTTATAGGTTCAAGACTTACTTAGATATCCAATTTTTGTTTTTCACTTTTTTCATATTTTTTTTTATAATTTTTTGTATTTCCATTTTTACCCTGTGTTTTTCAAGAATTCTAACCACTCTCCCTAACTTTTCTAAAAAAACAACAAAGCATATCCGCCTCTCTCATAAAAATTGGTGTAAAAATTACCATTTATTCTCCAATTTGATTTCAACATAGATCCAGCATCAAATTAAAGTTTGCTTTTATTCTAATCTTCTGAACTGAATTGTCTGAATTATGTTTTTTTTTCTAGGTTCTTTGAATTAATAGGTATAAGAACTAAAAACTAAAGTAGGCCTCGTACTTCTTTTAACTATATTAACAATAGTTAGTTCTTTCGATAGTTCAATATAACAAACGAAACTTATAAACTACTAGATTAGATTTTACTTTGTAATACGAATGTAGCAACTATGTAATATTAAGAGTATCTTATGCAATAAGGAATAAATATATTTAATGTTAGTAAGCTAATATGATATAATAATCTGTTGTGTTATCCACATGGGCTTGGGTTATCATATATATATAAAAGTGAATGCAGATTTTACTACTAACTATTTTTTGCTATAAACCCCTCTTTCTAAACATTACATACTTCAACTTCTCTTTTGAAAATATTTATGTAAATATCCTTCATATATATATTTGGAAATATCGGTTGCGGCCACAGCCGGAACCTATACAAGTATCTGGATACAAACAACCAAAACCTAAGACGGTCAGTCTTCATAATATAGTGAGAGCTGGATTCTGAGATGCAAGTGGATACCGTGACAGTTACCAAAGAAGTCAAGACCCGAGAAGGGTCTGATCAGCTGACTTGGGGAGCTCAACCATAACATCAATACAAAGAGAGGCAAGAACGATTGGCCCTGAAAGAGCATTGTGATCAATTCTGTAAGGAAAAAGTTACGTTGGAATCATAAAAAGAAACAATGATGATTTAACCAAGAAAGTTTTGTTCGAAAATCTAAAATCTTGGGGAAGAAGAGGGTTCTGAGGAAGAAGATGTTGGGACTGATGCTTTATGAAACCGGGAAAAATACCAAAGAAGATAGTTTCGGTCATACATAAGCCACCATTTCTTGAAAAATGAACGAAGGGAAATGTATCACTATAGTCTTTTAGAATCTAGTGAGTACTCTATTTCTGATTCCGATGGATTTTTTTCTTCTCCCAATAGCGATTGTCAACAAAAAAACATTATAGTGGTATGTGTTATTTGAAGAGGCACACCAACTGATATCAAAGCTTAAAATGGGATATTGTTATCACGATGTAACTTTTCCAAATAAGTAAGATAAAACTTCAACGATTGAGAGATAATTAATGTGAAGCCTTCTATGAATGGATTCTTATGGTACTTAGAATAGATTTTCCCGACATGGATTCAAATTATATAAAAGATAATAAATCTAAAAGACTTGCTATGTTTATGACAACTTCCCAATATTTCAAAAATAATGTTTTTACATGTCATAGATTTTGTAAGGAAAGAGTTGGGTGATCGATTTACACCAGAAAATGGTGAGTTGTTGAATAATGTGGCGGTTTGAATATGTGTTCTTCATTTCAAGACTTTCACACTAAATCACTTGTGAGGTTGGCGAAATTGTATCCAAATGATTTTAAGGATATTATTGATAAACAGTGTCTAGCCAACTCGAGACTTATATTATTTGTGTCAAAATGGATGATATATTTTTTAATTTGAAGATTATCTCAGATTTATATAAGATATTGTTCGTACAAAAAAGTAAAAGATATTTGCATTTGTGTACATACTTTTGAAGCTAACCTTGTCATTATTTTTCACGTGGTCAGTGGCGTATCCAGAACTAAAATTTAGGGTATGCCTAAAAAAATCTCGAAAAAAAATCAATAAAAGATAAATATATGAGTATTTCATAGTAAAAGTATGTAAATGTTTTAATTACAACTCAAATTGAAAATATATTTTAGTCCACAAGTGATATTTCATTTTTTTTCTAGAATAGTTTTGCACCCTTAACACAATCCAATATTTTTTTAGAATTGTTTTTAATAACTACAAAAAAGTAGTTGTTTCACACTCAATTAACACTTAGTTTCATTAACACATGTTGTATCTTGTTTTTTTGCATAATCAAAATTATTTCACACCCAGAAGTTCAATTTTTCTTTAACAAAAAATGCACATATTTTAGCAACTACAAAAAGTTAGTTGTTTCACATTCAGTTAGGACCTTTTTCACCAAAACAAGTTCTGTTTTGTATTTCATACAATCAAACTTATTTCACGATAAAAAGTACTATTTTTGCAACCATTTTCTTCTTATTTTCGCAATATATTTGCATCGAGTTACGGAACTAGTTCAAACTTGTTTTTTACACTCTAATTACACGTAATTTTACACCCTTAACACAATCCAACTTTAAAATAATAATAATAATAATAATAATAATAATAATAATAATAAGTTTTTCAATACAAAAATACACATATTTTAACAACTGCAAATGTTTTAGTTATTTCATACCCAATTAACACTTATTTTCATAAAAATTAGTTGTATTTTGTTTTTAGACTAATTTTGCACCGCAATTACACGTAATTTTGCACCATTAATACATTCTATTTTTTTTTTAAATATGCTTTTTGAACACAAAAATTCACATATTTAGAAACTATAAAAAAGTAGTTGGTTCACACCTAATTAACACTTATTTTAAGAAAAAACAAGTTGTATTTCGTTTTTTTATACAAAACATCATATTAGGGTGATCTTGGTTGGATTAAATGCATGTGGTAGTATATATGGTTCACTAGTTCTTAGGGTACCCAACCAACATCAAGGTGGTTTTCATAAGTGGAAATAAATAAAAAACCCCAAGAAAATGTTATGTTGCATCCCTTCCACTCAAAGAATAGAATTCAAAATAAAAAGAGATCATTTTGGAAGGAATGGATGACCCTCGCGAAGACCCCAGTTAGCACAATCAAGAGAATATATATATAAAAAATATATAAATAGATGAAGGAAAGACCTTAAAAGTTGGCCAAAATATCCTAACAAGGCTCATGTACAAAATTATTAATTTTTTTTAATTTGGATATGTTGCATGTAGTACACAAGACGTGACATGAGTCTCAACAAAATTTATATCCAAATAGAACAATATATTTAAGATAACATTGAAATGTGATATTTCTCTTCAACATAGTTGTAGGAACATTTTGATTATATGATATAACTCATACTGAAAATAAAAATATTGATGATGAAATCAAAGATGAAGATGATGCTCTCACCCTATAACCTCAAGAACGGAGATACAATTATAATATCTAAAAATGTTGATTAAAAAATATTATGGATAAAAAGTTGAGATTTTTCATAGTTTATGTTGAGTGTAGGGTAGAAGTAACTCGAAGTAGAATATTATTTTCTTAGATCGGTTTATTATATTTATTTGATTTCTATAATATTTAAATCTTTCATATTTAATCATATGTTATATATTAATTAGATATTTTATATTAATTATATCTTCTATATTATCTTCTATATTAAATAGATCTTTCTTTATTAATTAGATTTCTATTTTAGTTAGATATTATATATTAATTAGATCTTTTATTGATTTGGTTTTCTATATTAACTATATTTCTTAATAATTGGTTGTTGTATATTAATTAGATTTTTTTATTAATGGATTAAGATTTATCACAACGCCCCTATAAACTGAATAAGATATTTCTTTGCAATGTGTGGCATGACGCGATGTGGGTTGTATATTTCTTTAGAGAGACAAACTAATTCTAGGTCTTTTGAGAGATAAGTGAGGTGAAAGATAAACAATGAAGAGAAGGTTCTCTGAATCGCATAATCTTTTGTTATAAAGAGTGATTGAATCATTTGTGTTTGAGAGTCTTTCTGTAACTTACGTATTTATAAAATGAGTGTGTGTTACCCATTGATGTAGGATTTCCTCACGATCTCAATCACGTTAAATCTCTTATTGTACGATTGATTTATCTTTTCTATTTTTTTTGTTAACTTTATTCTCAAAATAAAGTAAGATTTGATGCTCGTATTACTTCCTATAGTCTCTCGGGTAGGTGTACGCCAATTGTTTGTCATTGCCTCAGTTGGGTGGCTCATCTTTGGTCTAGCGAGTATTGTTAGGGATGCGTCAGATTTGGTTCAGATATAATTGGTTTCCCTAAAAACATACTTGAGAATCTTGTGAAATTATCTAAAACAATAAGCCATTGGTTATAAAAGGGTATACCGAAAGAAAGTAAACTTAAAAAGCATAGTGTGTGATTTCATACAGATCTGGCAATATATGCTCAACATGAAAGAATTAACTATAGTATTGTATTTTCTTTTGTAGCTAACTATATTTTGATTCAAATTTAATTGTCACTAATAGCTCAATTTGATAGTTAAGTAATACAAATGAAAGTATAGAGTTGTTTCTTATTATGAAAGTATATGTTTTAACTAAATGGTTACAAGGCAGATGGTAAAGAAAATTGGATATGTATTAAAAAAAAACTATAAGTGGTCAGTTTATAAAAAGACAAAAATACATTAGAATTACGTTTAATCATTGTCTTTATGTTACCGTTCTTTTATTTATTAGTAATTATATGTTGATGATATATTAATTACTTCCACGAACATCAAGAAGTTTCATAAACTGAAACTTAAATTAGTATCTAAATTTGTGATGAAAAAATTGAGGAAGCTAATAAAATATTTGATATGGAGATAACTAAAGATAAACCAAAGAGTAAATATGTTTGACAGAAGAGAAATATTTAGTGAAAAGTTTAAAAAAAATTATTAAAAGAGATGGATCACCAATAAGCGCTCATTTGGTTACTCAGTTGAAGATGATTGTTTCTCATTTTCTAAGTACATATGAGAAAATACATTACATAACTAATGTGTCTTATATCAATGTTGTTTTGTACTTGCCCATACATATTACATCCCTGAGTATGGTTAGACACATGCAGGTTGACAAAAAGTAAAATAGATTTTGAAGTAAATTAGAGGCACCACAAGAGCGAACTAATTGAGAAGGAATATAACATTGACATGTATATAGTTGGATATGTTGTTTCAGACTAAGCACGCGGCCTTAATAAAAGACAATTTATGATATTCATTTTGTTTACTATGACTAGAGGACCTACCTATCAATTAGAGGTCTGTTTTACAGTTTACTATTATATATCCATCATTGAAGTTACTTATATGTCAGTTACGAAAGTCATAGAGGAAGCTTTTTGGGTTTTTAAATTTTTATTCATTAGAATAATATGGAAGTATATTGTGATATTTTGGGTGTTATTCACCTAACAAATAATCATTTTAAGAATTCGTTAACCAATCATATTAATGTTTGTTATCATTTGTTTGTGATTTGATAATTGAATTTAAAGTTTTTCTATTAAAAATCAGAACATATGACAACCATGTTCATATGCAAACTAAAGTTGTTTGGTCAACCAAGTTTAAGCCTTATATAAAATTGGTAAATATTATATATATATATATATATGATGAATTGAAATACATGACTTGGGATAATTATTTGGTTAGTACGTTATGTCCATACTAATAATGATTTTTATTTTAGATTGATGACCAATCATATTAATGTTTGTTATCATTTGTTTGTGATTTGATAATTGAATTTAAATTGTTTCTATTAAAAATCAGAACATATGACAACCATGTTCATATGCAAACTAAAGTTGCTTGGTCAACCAAGTTTAAGCCTTACATAAAATTGGTAAATATTATATATATATATATGATGAATTGAAAGACATGACTTGGGATAATTATTTGGTTAGTACGTTATGTGCATACTAATAATGATTTTTATTTTAGATTGATGCTTTCATCATGTGCATACTAATATTGATTTTTATTTAGATTGATCCAAATAACTTAATTATCGTTTTACGTCTAAAAGTTCATATCTAGAGTAATTTTTATACCACAAACATCCTCGATTATATAAATATTTCTTCAAACAATAATTTAATTATAATGTCTTGTTTCTCTTTCGACAATCATTATGGTGACTTCCACAAATTATTTTTTATTCTTTTCTTTCTTCTTGAACCAATAATGTAACTTAAGAAATGCATTTTAAAGAGAATCCACCGAAAATAATCAGATGAAATTGGGCAAAAGCCAATTTGACTAATCAAATAGTACTCAAGAATGAAAGCCGACTATTATATGAGATTTTTAAACTCTTTCAATTTGACTAGTAAAATATATTTTTATTGACTATTTTTCATATTTTTTGTACTTAAAGCGTCAACATAGGATTCAAATCTTAACTTGGGTGTTTGAAAAGATATTTTAAAAGTATGTATGTGCATAGAAGAATTGTGAAAACAACGATTAATTACAAAACACAAGTTTCACAATTCGTGTATCAAGTTTTTCCTTGCTTTGTAGTTTATAATTGTTCACGGGTTTCACAGTTCAGACTTGCTCATGCTTTACAGATTATAATTTATCATGTTTCACATTAAAAATTAAATTTAACTATATTTTACAACTTGAAAATACTCATGTTTTGTAATTGAATTTAATCCATATTTTATAATTTAAATTGCTTATGTTTTGCATATTTTCAATTAAAATTAACCCATATATCACAATTCACAATATCTTATGTTTCACATTTTGCAATTGAATTTAACCTATATTTCACAATTCACAATTTCTTATGTTTCACATTTTGCAATTCAATTTAACTCACATTTCAGAGTTTGCAATTGCTAATGTTTTGCATTTCAAAATTGAATTTACCCCATATTTTGCAATATGGTTTGACGAAAAAAAAAATAGATAAGTTATTTATGGATTTTTTTGTCTTAAAAAATATAAAAGTAGTGTTCTATGATATATTTTTATGAGTACGGTTGAAAGATATATAATTATTAAAGTTTGAATACACTAAAATAAAATATAGGGTAATATAAGGATATTAAAAAGTTGGATACTAGATGATAATGAATAACTTTTTTTAGAATTAGATAGTAATAGATGATATTTTGGATATTATCAAGAATTAAATATTTTTTGAGTACTAGGTGGTACTTCACCCTAAAATAAACTTGATGAATATCTTTTTTATGTTAAACTTTGAACATGATAAAAAAATTTAATGAATGTTCGATCTCCAATTTTTCATCTTCAAGTTTCTTTAAATCTCGAGTCATCATTCTCCAATTATCAATAGACAATTTAACATTCACCAAAGATATCCTTTTGTAAGAATTAAATGAAAACAATAAAACTTAGTTAAAAACTTTATACTCCAAACATTGATCATTATAATTATGATTATATCTAAACCAATACATTACTCATAAAGAAACAATATTTATAATTTATATACTGAAACCACGAGAATAAAAAATAGAACCATTATGGTTCACAAATTTCGTAAGTAAATATTTTATAAAAAAAATACTCATTTAAGACATTTAAAAAAAGCTTTAAATTGTAAAATATATGGTTTATATTCATACTCTCATATAAACATACAACCATGATCTTTTATGTAGACACAATTAAATAAATACAGAGTAAAATATAATGATACATATCAGTAGCCAGTCTTACAATAATTATGAAATCAACAAAGGAATATATACGCTAGCAGCAAAAGCGACTAGTCGATAAGAGAATGAAAGACGTTGTATTCTCAGATAAGTTCACGATGGTTCTGGATATTCTCTCTGATGTTGAGAAACTGTTTATACAGTTATTAAGGGACAAAAATATACATCACTATATACATGGCGGTGGTTTAGCTCTACGATTTTTAGAAAGATATATATATATATATATATATATATATATATATATATATTGTAAGAAGAAATATAAGATTGTAAATAATAGAATATGTATATATTCTTTAGTATCCCTATTTATAGTCCATTAGTGATGAATGTATTTAGCATTAATAGTGGATAAATCAAATCTAAAGGCTTTTGATACTATCTCTTCACTACTTAACTCAATATGACGAATACCATTTTAATCATGTATCTCGTGTCGGATGGAGATCATAACCATATTAGACTCTGAAGTATGAGTCATTTCTCACGATCCTAGATCACTTCAACTAGTATACACACTATATCTTTTATATAGTACCCTTCATCTTGTGTTAGTCCAGTACACTAATTGTTGAATACATTTAATTGATCATATTTCTAAATACAATAGTTTGGATACTCTAAATATTCATGGATATGACATTCCAATTTAGTATATCCTTAAAATCTCCTATTTAATCATCACATAAAATGAAGTGTATCCACCAAATTATGCAATATATAATATTGTTATCTTACATGTAACCCCACACATCTTACAACTTTAGATGATTCCCACCAAAAAACTAAGAAGATATGCATACAAGTTATATGTACGTAATAATTCTCTTAATAAACACATTGTTAACTACCACTAAAATAAAGTTGACTTCTCATAGAGTGCTACAGTAAAATGACACAAACTTGTAATTATTAAATGTTAGCTTCCAACTCGTCATACCACGTACGATATTTCAGTGAGAGTGGATTCATATTCTCGAGTTAAAATCAATAAAATATCCTTGTCATAAGTTATAAGGACATGTTACATGTCATCAAGAAATTTATGGTATAACTAAAAGATCATGATATAGCTAAAGAGTTACTTAAACTAAAATACTATCAAATGAACCTTCAATTGTTATAGACTGTTGACTCTATGAAATATTCATATGATTTTTAAAACCTATTAAACATAATGTGAACTGATAGCATTTACAACATATCATACTTAATAGTAGAGTCATTGAGTTGTAACATATATCAAGTTTTTTTAATGTTACTATTTAGAAATACATTATCCGAATATTTATTTAATGAAGTTTAATGATGAAGTGTATAAGTTGTACTATGATTGTCTTTAAAGCATCATTCTCTTGACTAGAATAAATATTTTTAAAAAATATCAATCTTCTCATAGTGAACGAAACCTATTTAGGACCCTATATATATATATATATATATATATATATATATATATATATATATATATATATATATATATATATATCTTAACCATTACCTTTAAGTTAATCATGATTGAAATATAATGTAATCAACTAGTATATTCTCTTAGGATAACAATTAAGACTTAAACTGAATTATCTTACATCAATTTTTAATTCTTATTAAAGTAATCAACAATTGAGAGTTCTATATGATATCATGGAAACTTACACGAAATTCTCCCTCTTCATTACCAGATTTTCAATATTGTTATAGTATTATTTATAGTGGTGCATAATCTTAATCTAGATTCTTTTGTTTCACTACAAAGTGTTAAGGGAAATAACAAAAACTTTACCAAGTAGAAAAACTATTATTGTCAGAAAAGAGAAGTTACATCTGTTTAGGGTTTCTCCCCTATTTATATATTTTTTCCCGTTCATCAGCAGCTACAACAACCATTATTTCCATTAAATACACTTGTAACTCCATTTACATCATGGATCCTAAATTTATGACTAAGTTGCTTAGTGGTTTGACCAAGACTTAAAATGGCATTAAATCATAACTTGAACCGTTTCTCTTTTAGGATGCGCTCGGTCGCTTCAACCGCATACTCGACCGAGCACAGTTCAGTAGCTTCCTCGCTTTGTCTTCTTGTTCGGCGTTAGGAGTGAGCTAGTCCAAAAGATACCTACGCGACTCTTCTTGAACAATTCAGCTTGCACTTGCTCGGATTATCAACGTACTAGTCTGATTTGCTCATTATTGACTTGCCTTGCATTCCAGCTTTGCTCTTTATTATGCTCGGCTGCTTCCTTGTTATAAGTTTATGTTATTTTCCAACTCGGGCTCGCCCTTTTCTCTCCCAAAATATTCTTCTGCTCGGTGTTTCCTTTCTCTTATCCAAGGAATACCTTTTTCCTGCTCGGGCTCGTCATTTGCTCTCTCAACATGTTCATATGTTCGATGTTTCATTTTTCTTATCCGGGGAATACCCCCTCATCACAAAGAATCTTTATGTTTGTGTAGAGCTCTTTATGATATTATAGGAGCTTAATTTGGATTATTTTTGTAAAAAATCATAATTTTCTTTTAAAACTCTTTATGACGTCACATAATTGAAATTTGAGCTTGATTCGAGGCGTCAGCAAAACATTGTCGTCTGTTCCAAAAACTCAAGCCCCTTAGCGTCCAGGGACGAGAGTGGGGGACGTCGTTACGCGCAGGCAACAGCAGCATCGGCTCTACAAAGGCATAATCAAATATTTCTGTTGGCTTTCCCAATTCCATTCGTAAATAAGAATTCAAGGGCTATAGGCGCTCGCTTCTAGCTGCTTCATATTATGACGGCTATGTTGGCGTGGCAAAAATGTACAACTTATTTTTTTGCATCGTAAATATTTTAATATTCTTTTAGAACACTTTATATACATATTTACCCTAAATTGAATACACATTACTTTATTTCTCTATGTTTGTGGATATTTTAAACTAATATACTAAATTTAATTTGCACAATTTCTACAAGATGTTAAGTTTATTCTTCATGAAAAAACTGTAATTATTTAATTCTTACGTGAAGATTCGAACATCAACTTCTAGAGGAAGTGATCATTCTCATGATTAGAAGATGATCAATTACAAAAGATCAAATTCTTGTCGTTTCAATCTAAGTGAATCATTTATGATTATTCTCCATAACCAAGTTTGTTCATTGATTACACCCCCAAAATAAATGTCCTTAAAATTAATATATTATGTCAAATCAAAATATGCTAGTAGGATCCTAAACTAAACTATTATCGAATGAAATGTATGCTAAATTAATATAACCATTACTATATGAGACTTACGTTTCCTATTTCTAAGTGTTTAGAGGTTTTATTACGTTGTAAATTCTCAAAATGTATGTGTATTTTAAGCATAACTGAAGTAGTTGCACAAGCCCATGGTTATACGACCCTTTTGGACAGACGAAAACAGGTTTTATTTGGAGCTCGGTTATCCGAATTAGGCGTTACAACCACTCAAATCGAGCACGTCAAGAAGCCCAACGATTTTTGAAAGCATCACAAGAAATTGTGATGAAGTCTAGGCCCAAATTTCCACCATTTAGGCCCTCTTTTTGCTGTTTTCGTGAATTTTCTACATTTTTCTATTTTTATTAGATTTAATTAAAATACTTAACCAACTCCAATCGCTTTGAAACTGGGTTGAGCTTCATTTTATTTTGTGAGGAACAATTTATAATTTTGGCATTAGGTTTCGAGCACTTCTATAAAAGGCTCCTAAACCCTATTTTTGCCGTCAGATTTTTTTTGGAATATAATTTGAGTTTTCTCTAAAGTCTCTTATACTCTGACCTAGGATTAGAGATTATCTATTATCTGTTTTCGTCTTCTTCTCTTTGTGTTTTTCGTCGTCTGTTCAACCTCATATCTCGACGCTACTAATAACGTTTGTTGACTTCAGTGTTATTATACTAATTTTAATAGCTAATTCTGAATTTGTTGGTCTAAAAAAGAACTATTTGCATAATTTTAGCTAAATAAAATGGTTCATGACATTGTTCACTAAAGCACCATACATCTCTGTATTGGTAAACACCAGAGATCAGATATGAAAAACTTAATTATTTTACCAAAATGGTACCATACCCCAGGCTTAAAAAAATTGAACAATAAAATTTACTTATGATGAAGTATGAGTATAATAAATTCAATATATAGCTATGGATAATATATACGTTATTATGATCCTCTTAACATAAAAATGTTTTAAAGATAACGTTTTGAATGTTTCCTAAGACTTCAATTATTGTGTATGCACCAAATGTTCGAAACAACAAACGTAATAACATCTTTCGCTTTTGTCCCCGCTAAAGGTTCTGCTTCCACCCATTTGGAAAAATAATCAACCACTACCATAATCATTTGTCTTCCCCCTGATGCCATTGGTAAGGGACCAACCAAATCAATGCCCCATCTATCGAATGACAATGCTTCAAAAATACTCTCCAACAGAACCCTTGGTTTATGTATTATATTGGCATACCTTTAGCATGTATCACACATTTTTACCAACTCTTTAGTATCATTGGAAATAGTCGGCCAATAATAACCAGCTAGAAACATTCTTCGAATCAACGCTTTATACCCACAATGCAACGATCCTTGCCCATCATGTAATTCTGATAAAACAAATTGCGACTCATCCTTAGCCAAACATCTAAGCAACGGTCTACTTATGGATTTCTTGTATAAAACTCCTCCTAAAATGATATAGCCGTGAGACTTAAATCGGATTCTCCTAGCCTCTGATTTATCTGCTGGTAAAACATCTTTTTCCAAAAAGTCCACAATTTTCGACCTCCAATATTCTGTAACAACATCGTTTTCCTCCTCTATCGACATCCATTGCTCTGTATTTCTTGTAACCGAGGGACACTCCTGAGTTATGACCCAAGGATAATTTTCTGATCGTGAAGCAACTGCTAAGGAGTCAGGAATCATATTTTCATCTCTTCGAACATGCTCGTACCTAACTTCATCGAAAGTTAAAACCAAATCCTTCAACACTTTCAAGTATTTGACTAACTGATCCTTTATTGCCTCTGATTTTCCCAATGTTTGGTTAATCACCAGTTGTGAGTCACTGATTAATTTAACCATTTTCCCCCACACACTTGAGCCAATCTCAACCCTGCTAATGTCTCTTCATATTCTGCCTCATTATTTGTTGCTTTAAAACCAAAACGTATGGCCTGAAACATCACTATCACATCTGGGGAGATTAGTTGAACCCCAGCACCACTTCCATAAACATTTGACCCCCCATTAGTTAAAACCAACCATTCATTCTTATCTTGTTGATCAACAATTTCCATATCTGCTGGCTCCGAATGGAATTCAACCAAAAAGTCTGCCAAAGCCGGAGCCTTCATAGCTGTTCGAGGCACAAAAGTTATGTGAAAATCTCCCAATTCGACTCACCACTTCGTCATTATTCCTGAGACGTCAGGCCTCTGCAACAAACCTTTTAGCGGGAATGTAGTTCGAAGTACTATGGAATGCGCTTGAAAGTACGGTCTCATTTTTCGAGTAGTTGTTACTAAGTACAAAGCTAACTTCTCTAATTTCAAATACCGTTTCTCTGCATCCACTAAACTCTTGCTAATGTAGTATACCGGCTTTAAAACATCAAGCTCTTCACGAAGTAACATGGCGCTGACAGCAAAATCTGACACCGACAAATAAATAATCAACCTCTCTCCCAGCAAAGGTTTAGAAAGTATTTTCGGGGACAACAAATACTCCTGAATCTGGCGAAACGCTTCACAACATTCTTCAGTCAAACTAAACTTACTGGCATTTCTGAGGACTTTAAAGAAAGGCACACATTTATCTGAAGAGCGCTTGATAAACCTGTTCAATACCGCTAAAATTCGTGTCAAAATATGGACTTCCTTAATATTTCGAGGAGGAGTCATTGTCGTCAAAGCTTTTATCTGCTCCGGATCAGCCTCAATTCCCTTTTCACTTACCATATAGCCGAGAACGTTTCCAGATCGAACAGCAAAAATACATTTTTCTGGGTTCAATTTCAGATTGACCTTTTTCAAATTATTAAAAGTTTCTTCCAAATCAGAAAAATGGTCTTCATCTTGTAAACTCTTTACCAGTATATCGTCAATATACACTTCTACGTTTCGCCCGATCTGTTCCACAAAGGTTTTGTTTACCAGATGTTGATAAGTCGCCCCCGCATTTTTCAGGCCAAACGGTATTACCTTGTAGCAATATAGTCCTCTCCCAGTAATGAACGATGTGCTTTCTTCATCCTTTGCATCTAATCTGATATGATTATAACCTGAATAAGCATCCATGAAAGATAATAATCGATTACCCGATGTAGAATCCACTAACTGATCAATTCGAGGTACTGGGAAAGGATCCTTTGGACAAGCTCTATTCAGATCCGTGAAATCCATGCACATTCTCCACTTGCCATTCTTTTTCCTGACTAAAACTGGATTCGAGGCCCATACAGGGTATTGCGACTCTCTAATATGGCCTATGCTTAATTTTGCAGATTTCTCCTAAGAGACATGTCTTCTTTTCTGTACGATAGGTCGAACATCATTTTGCACTGCTAGTTTATGACAAATTATTTCTGGAGGCACACCTGTAACATCTTCTGCACACCAAGCAAACATATTCAACTTTGTTGATAAAAATACAATCAACTTTTCTCTGAACTCAAAAGAAAGTTTTACTCCTATTTTTTTAAAAATTCAATTATGAAACTTGTACTCTTCATGATCATCATCCGGAACCAAAAACCCGGGGGACTCCCTCGGATCATCATAGGGAATTATTGTTGAGAGAGTCCCCTTTAGCTGCTATGCTTTCTTTGATACGTATCCTCGAACTTGTTTTGTGGACAAAGCTATCTGGTAACATTCTCTTGCCATCTTCTGACTGCTCCTAATTATTCCAATATTGTTTCCTACCACGTACTTCAAACATTGGTGCACCGTAGAGATAACGCCATGCATCATTGATAACCAGGAACGACCTAAAATCGCATCATAAGACGTTGGTGCATCTACTACTATAAACAGAATCTCAACTTCCTTTTTGAATGATCCCCGACCGAGCTCCACCAGGCACTCAAACTCCCCAACAATTATTGTTGTTTCCCCTGTAAAGCCTACAATAGTTCTTTCTGTCCACCGTATAACAGGTAGGTCAGAAATTCTCATGTAAGTGCTCATGAACAAAAATTTTCCAAACTTCCCATATCAATCAATATTTTGTGTACTTAATCACCAGCTATCCCTGCAGCAATCACTACTGCATCCTCATGCAGGCCTGCTACGTTCCTCATGTTATCATCTTCATAACATATAATTGGAGAGAGCAAACGTTGTATCTGTGCTGAATACCCTACTTTATATGCCTCTTTTGCGAACTATTAGAATTTCCTGCAATAGTATCTTCTCAAAAAATAGCTAGTGACTCGAGAAACGCACAAAGATCATTCACTTTTCCCATGTGATTAACCTCCTCTACCATATTCACATTGTTTCTTCCCACATTGGGATCCAAATATTCCGTTGCAATATCAAAAGCATCAACCCCCTCACAAATCACCATTGTTGTGTCAGCATTCTTTGGAACAGCCTTCACTACTGTATTTTTCTGAGTGTATTTTTTTACAAAATCCAATAACATGTCGTTCTCAATTAAAACTTGTATCTCTTTTTTTAAAGCAATGCACTCCTTGGTGTCATGCCCAATATCATTATGGTACTTACAAAACCTATTAACACTTCTGCTTTCCCTGGGAGTTTGGATAGGAAACGACTTTCGGAATTGTACGGTTGATTTTCCTTGTCAAATATTATGGCTACATTTTCTGCTAACTTAGCAAAATAGTCTGGACGAATCCACTTATTCAAAACAGGTCTAGTTCCTTGCTGCATGTTGTAGTTCTGCTGATTCGTTCGTGGCCTCGGCGGATATTGGCCCATCGACTTAGGTTGCACATTAACTCGAGGCGCTTGGTTACTAGACTCAGACCTCTGAAATTTATTCTGCTCCAGCTGATCACTTGATCCTTTCTCTGATGCTTGAGTTTATTCTACCAAAATCCTCTTCTCAACTTGATCCAGTAACGCTCCAAAAGTCATCGCTTGACTCTCAGCCACTGTATCCTTCAAAAGTCCGGGGAGGAGTCCTATTCTGAAGGTTGCTAATGCCACAGAATCTTTGCAATATTCCATATCCGTTTTTATTTTTACAAACCGGTTGGTGTAATTTTTCAAACTCTCCCCAACTCTTTGCCTGCAATAAATTATCGTATCTCCATTAGCTCGGAATTTCTTGCTCCCCACAAAATGTTGCCTGAAGATATTCCAGAACATATCAAAAAATTTAATAGACACTTGGGGTAGCCTGTTGTACCACTTGGAAGCAACTCCCTTGAAGGTTTGAGAAAATTCCTGACACAGCAATTTATCGTCATCATCAAAGTTGATCATGAAATTTTTAAACTGCTCGATATGATTGTCGGGATCCTATGCTTCGATATATCAAAATATTCCGGGAGATTGCCCGATAAAATTTCTGAGGGCAAAGGGGAAGCTCTCCAGTTATGACCTGTCATGTAAACATTAGCCCTTGAACCTTCATGATTCAGAAAATAAATCCCCCCCCCCCCGTCGGAAGGCAAAGTATACTGATGCTGCCACTCTGAATTCTGTTGGTCGGCAATTTGATTCCCAAAAGGAAAATTTATCTGGTTATAAACTTGCTCCCCAACATGAACATTCTTTTCCCTCGAGCTTTCCTCTCTGAAATTCTTCATCTATGATACTCCACATTCTTTTTTCCATGTTTTTTCTTTCGATGACTCCTTTCAGGAGTCCTTTCAGGAGATGAATCTAGCGAACTATAACGAGAATAATCACTCGAGTCAGAAGAATCAAAATGGCACTTTCCTTTCCTCCTCGAAGAATGTCGACCACGCCCTCTGTACCGATCATCTTTGTCACTAAGATGATGATATGCCTCACGATCATCTTTCTCGTTTTATATTCTCTCCAAACTTCCAAACGAAGATTCACCTAAACAACTTCTTTTTTTCTTTTAATTTTTCGATTTACATCAGCAACTCGTATCTCCGAGCCACTAAAATTGACTCATCCATAATTTCTCCTGAACACTGACCATCGTGCCTTCCGAAGTCCTCGCTACTTCGGAAATTATTGTCGATGAGATTTTCCTCACAGTTATTCACGTCCAAATCCTTGTGTTCATCAATCATCCTGTTTGGATCTAAAAGAAGTTTCGGGAAAAAGAAAACCTACAAGCTGATTTTTGGTTCCCACAGACGGCGCCAATGATGAGATATGAACTTATAAAGGAGTTTTCCGTATCAAACTATACTTTGAAGGATTATATTGTGAACACAACTTCTTAACTACTAAAACTCTAGAGAGAGAAAGTCAACACATGTAGAGAGAGAAAGAATATTATAATAATGAACCACTTTTCCCAAATATGGTGGGGTCCTTTTATAATACAAATGATGGGCCCCACAGGCTTAACTACCTCTTAACTACAAGCTTGGCCTTTACTTTTATTGTTTACTTACAATTAATCCTATTTCAATATTTACTTTACAATCCCTTCCTAACTTTATTGTTTCTTTACAATTTCCCCCTTATCTTTTATTTTTCCTTATCAGATATAAAAGAGGAAACCCGCGGGAGTCTTAGGTAACCAGGATGGTGACCGGTGTCAATGAGATTTGAGAATTTGTCAACAAATACATTTGCAATGGAAGAGAGGTGACAAGAGCTCTCCGACTATTGGATATTAATATTATTTTATTATGTAGAATACAAGTTTTGATTTTGCTAGAATAATTTATGTTATGGTCTCCAAGTCTGAGACATGTCTCTCTAAATTTTTATTTGAAAAATATTGTTCAACCTTGTTGAGGAAGATAAATGATGATGAAGCCTCGATGTCTGCTGAGATGATGGGGAGGGGGAGGGGCTTAAAGGGATCTGAGAAGAGGGTACCTTGGACACTGGTCACCCAGAAAATAATATCACTAAACTCTCATCGATTAAAGTCATGGAGGATAATTTAGAGCTGAGAAGGTTTTTGGGAAACTAGATTCATACCCTAAGAAGACATTAGAAGATTCCACTAGTAGAGCCAATAACATTAAATTCAGGGTGAGTCTGCCATATATTTAAACATTTGAACAATTTTTCAATACGGGGATAAGGGCAAGATTTAAGATGACAGTGGCATGGTTCGACATAGGAGAAAATCCAAAATAGACAAAATACATAACTAAGAAATCATCCATGTCATTGTTGAGTAGGACACCGTTAATTTTAATTGCAATGAGATTATTGGGTTGCTTGGTAGACCAAGTGAGCTAAAACTCAGAAGAACAAAATGTCACAAATTTCATATTAGTTAAATTATTGAGTTTGTCAATAGAGGAGCATCATTGGTCGGATGAACTAGTGTATTCATCTATTTTACGGATAACATAGAAATCCTCTAGAGCGACCCATGGAAGTTCTGAATCCTTGATCGAAATGGCTTCTACGTCCGACCAGAGAAGGAAACCGTTAGACACTTTGTTAAACACATAAATGGAAGAGAGTAGAAATAGAACGAGAGAGTTCAAAATGGAAGAGAGTAGAAATAGAACGAGAGAGTTCAGGCATCTAGATTTGTAGTGAATGTATTGTAGGATAAATACATAATAGATATGGAAATAATACTATGATTTCATGTAGTCCAAATACTACCCAATAGGTGAGAGGATTGATTATTAGCATAACACAAAAATGGAGTCACATTATGATTATTGAATCAACTTTATTAATATATACTGTAGTTTAAAATTAAGACCATCATAAAAATATTATTACTGATTATAAAATCAATAACAGAATTTTATCATGTTGTGTCGTTTAACCCACAAACATTCTAAAAAGTAATAAACACTTAATAAAAACTTGCATTGAATATAAACTGTAGGTTGATCATAGGAAAATTATTTCTCAACAACAATGGTACACGTCGCATACTCACCTGAAACCTTCGGTAAGTGGCGATTCAACCTCATTGTCGCTCGTAAATCCCTTAATCTCAAAGTTGTGTGGTAGGTAGAAAAATATGGTCTTTACATAGTAGGTAAAAAAAAATATTTGAGTAATATCTCGAAAGATAAAGTATTTCGGTGGGTGGCATGCATAAAGATAAAGAGATATGTAAAAAGATATGCCTTTTAAGTAATAGGTAAAAAGATAGAGACTTTATTAAATAAAAAAAATGGTATTAAAAAAATATATAGTTCAAGACCAAAGGTTTCACATTTTGCATTTGTTAGTTTGTTATTTTAGCACTTTCATTTTAGAAGGTTTTGCATATTCGTTTACAAAGGTTTTGTATTTTTGTTTATAAATGTTTAGTTTTTGAAATACATACATGCTTAAGTTTTTCAAAACTCGATTATGATTCGTAAATCAAAACCAACCGCTGAAACAACATGAAGCTTCAAACTGAATCGAGAACAATAAATTGATGCAAACAAAACCAAAAAATGAAAAAGAAACCAACCAAAATCAACCAAAAACAAACTATTGAATTGAATCAATGAATAAACCAACTAAAACCAGGCAAACTGATGCAAAAAGAAATAACACAAAGCTTCAAACTAAATCAATGGAAAAGACTAACCGAAATCAACTATTAACTTTAATTATTCTATCAATAACTCCAGCTACACGAGCAAACCAATTAAAAATGATACATTTCATATTAGTATTCGTCATTATCACAACCGGAAACAAAAAACAAATATCACATACGATCGAACTTAACAAGCTTATATGATTTCATCGTACTATTTAAAATCTATTTATGTTATTTTTCTAACAATCGGAAAATAAAAATAAAAAATGCTCGAGATTGGAATTAACTTAAATCGAAAATGGTGTTTCGAAAAGAAAAAATAACAAAAAACATAAGAAAGGTAAATTATTTGATAAAAATAATTATATTCGTATAATAACTAAAATAATTTTTGTATTAAAAAATTGAATAGAAAATTGCAAACACAAAATTAGTAATTATTAATATATTACCAAATCTTTGTTTTTAGTTACTAGTACATAACCTAAATTTTTACAATTTTCCAAAATATTGGTGATTCTGATGTATACCCGAAAAAAAAACAATAACTATGCCTCAACAATATAATTATAAATTTTCCAGTTTTTTATGATTTGATATAGGTTTTGGGAATATTTTATTATTGTTACTCGTATCTAATTATTCCAATAAGGAATACAAAAGGAAAAGGAAAAAGAGAGTCGAAAACAAAGAGGAAGGAGCTGTTAGCCTGTTACGCACGTGTACATGAACGGAGACAAATGCATTGAAATGCATGTTATGATATCTGACACCGTCTCCTCTACAAACATGCCCGACACGTCCGAAACTTCGATTTCACCCACCATTTTTGTCTTCCCTCTGCCCTTACTTCTTTTGCATATGTATTTCTTTTAGGAACCGTTGTTTCGAATTATTCAACTAATTGAGGGTCTCCTCCAATTTAACCGAGCCCTGTTATACAAAGTTCAGGAAATTTGTTGACTTTGAACACTCTTGATATTCTAAAATATTGTTAGCATTTCCAATTATTCAACACAAACTTCTCCCCGAATCCAATTTGAAAATTAATGAAGTATTAATAATTTACATTCAAAACTTATCATAAAACTATTTGGATTATTTTTTCCCAATTTTTTTCTTTTATTACTATTTTTTATTTGTATATTTGATTTTCGATAATTTATTATCAACAATTATTTATCCGGAAGTAAAATTATTTATTCATAATAATTAAGGGTTTATAACCATTTAGATTTAAAAAGGAATTATTAATCTCAAATAAAAAAATGATATTTTTCTATCTATATTACTAACTCCTATTTTGCTTGCGTAAACGCATAGAACTCAATTGTGAAAAGAATAAAAAAATTCATTGAAATCTTTTAAACAGATGCACAAGTAGTTTCTAGGTTACTAATTGTATTTTTGCTGTGTATAAAATGTATACAAATCATCAAAACTAAAGACGAACAATTTTTAAGTTAATCGTATAATTACGAACTCAACAATTCAAAAATTAAAGACGAAATAAAGTAATACCATTATGAAAACCTGATTTAATAGTTGCTTTATGCTGAACTTCTTCAGAAATCAATGACATTTGTTACAAGAATTTGTAATTTGAAAGATGTGAGGATTTTGGTTATAGAGAGAATGAGAGAAAGTCGCAAGCTGGAAGAAAGTGAAGCTCTTTGGTTATCTGTTTTTATACAGGAGAGGTATTGTTGAAAGATTTTATGTATGAGATGGTTATGAGTAAACTTAAAAATATGGGTTGTTATTAATAATTTAATTTGTAACCGAGTTGTTATGAGTAACTGACCCTTTAGTTTAAAAGCCAACAATACTTAACTCATTTGTAAACTTTGGATGAACTCTCGATATGCTATTTTTTTCTAGTTTAGTAATATATGTTTAATAAAATTCTTTTTTTGTGTTTGGATCCTTTGTCTATAATAATTTATTCATTGGAGTCTGTGATTTATTTTTTCGCAATTGTTTTTTTTACAGTTTTGTATTATTATTATTATTATTATTATTATTATTATTATTATTAAATAATGTTATTAGAATTTTAGTTTGACAAACATAATCGTCGTTAATAATATGTTAGTGATATTTTGAGTTGTATTTGTATTGTTAGATTTCAAAATATAGTTTCTTAAAAATGTATTAATAACGTCTTATCATATTTTTGTATGTTTTATTCTAGAATAGAATTATAATTTTTTTGTTAGGTGAGTCATGTTTTATTATATTAAAATAATATTTTTTTGACTTTCATGTTTAGAGCCACTACGTATGTTTGGATCTACAACAGTTATATTACGAACATAAAATTTGATGGAATTTATGTGATTTTTTTAATAAACAAATATAATATGTTTGACATTTTTTTAAGACGAGTGGATTTTATAAAGTTATTGTATAACTATCGTGAAGTTCCTTTTTAGGTCATACAATTTTTTTAACATGCATACTAGTATTAATTTTCCGTTTTTATAAAATAATGTGGCTCATTAGTATATGTATTATTGATGACCATTAAATTTATATTTATTAAGTTTTATGCAATTATAATCTACAAATATAAAAAAATTATTTGTGCAGTTAATACATTTATATATTAAAATTCTTTCACCGTGGATCTTTTGTGTAGTGTTTCTATTATCGCTTTCTTCTTTAATCCTAAGTATATATTTGTTATTTCTCACTCTATGGTAGTTTAGTTATTTCTCATGTTCAAGTTGTCATGAGCAAGTCCATATCTTCATTTATATCAAATTTTGAGTTGATTGAATTCTCAATTAGCATAGTTTTGTTACAAGATATTAATTTTATATAATTAATCCAAATACAGCAATATTCAAGAGACAAAAATATTGTCTTGAAGAATTTTATACAAGTGTTTGAATTTGGTGTGGCTGTTTCTTTTAACAGTTTGAAGATAAATCATAATATCATCACCAGAATGTTTTTACATTCAACATGTTTAAAATACCATATTATTGTCTAATATAATATCTTAACTTTTATGATATTTTAACTTTTGTAATTTTAAAATTGCTAACAAAAATCATCATTATTATCTTTAACTATATATATAATACTTTGAGTTAATCTTACTATTTTTAGTAGAATTTATATATACACTAGAAAAATATTCGAAGACTTTTATTTTTGTATTACACTTGAATCTTTATATTATAATTTTATCCAAATTAAGTGAAATTTCACGATTGATAGAGTAATTTTCAATATTTAACTCTCTCAATAAAACATATATGACAAGTTAATATATGATTTTATATTTACGACATGTTACTTATGGGTTATGTTCGTTTCAACTATAACATTATGTCAATTTGTTTTAGAATTTTGTTTATCTCAATGTAACATTTTACATATTTTTTTATAGATATATTAGTTTAAAATTTTATTCTATTATGAAGTTGTATAGAGTTGATTTTCAAATTTATCTTATATATCACCATTATTTTTTAATTTATGGACGTACTAATAAAGTTTTAATTAATGTTTAGTAAATCAACTTATATTTTTTACTAATTAATGTTTAATAAATTCGTTAGAGTTAGAATCAAATACCATTTATACATTTATATGAACCGATTCCAATTTCTAGACTATTTTTTACAAATTAATTATTTTCTGTTAAGGTAAATATGTTACTTTCACACACCACCATCTAATATTTTTATTTTTTATTTTATTTATTAAAAAAATATCTTCATCATTTTCTCACTAATATATCATATTATTTTATGTCGCAGATTTGACATCTTTAGGTGGAAATGCAATTTTTCATCCATATTCGAGGTTACATAAATAGTTTTAATTTTTTTTAACACGAGAAATAATAAGTGCTTATTTTGTAATCTTCAATTGACTATTAGATAGATATAGGTTAGTGTTTTCTTTAAAGTTTCCTATTGATATAAAATTAGATTTTAGAAACTTCATTCGAATATCACACTTAAAATTAATTCTTTTGAAAATTTGATCATTTGTTAGATTATTTTTTTCTGAGATGTTTATCGTATATTTTTATAACAGTTTGTATGCATAAAATAGCATAAACAAAATATTTTTATAAATAAAAAATTAAGATTTGATTAATTATTGATGATTTTAATCGTAGCATTACATATTGTCTTTTATATTTACAAAAATATTTTTAAACAATTTTTGGTAAATATTGTTCGTAATGATCGTGTTACCCGTATTTGTAAAGACTAAATTAATTATTTGCATGTTTAGAATTTTCTATATTGGATTCATGGATCCACCACGATTTAAAACTAATATATGAAATTCTTTATTTAAACATTATGTAAAGAGTTCATCTGTTTTGGAATTTAATCTCATCTTTTATAATTGAAGTTCTTTAGACCGTAACACGAGGAGTTTAGTCGGTTTTATGTTTAACATCACTAAATTTTTAACATTCATAAATCCAACAAATATCAAATTAAATTGATTTTTTAGCTTATTGTTTTGCTTTCAAGTTTACAAAAAGATACCATAAAATTATATTATAAAATAAAATTAATAAACCATTTAGAGAGTTTATATATCGACGAGCAGATTTTAGTTATTTTTATCTTTTATCCAAGAAAGATGTTTAATATATCATTCTTCGATATATATATATATATATATATATATATATATATATATATATATATATATATATATATATATATATATATATATATATATATATATATATATATATATATATATATATATATATATATATATATATATATATATATAATATTAAATTAAAAAATTAAATTGTATATATTATAGAGTTTGCGCAACCAATTTTTTTAAGTAAGAATATCACTTTTAGCATATATAGTCTGTTATATTATGTGTTTATCTCATATTGTTATTCTTTTATTTGGTTTTTTTATATTATGTGTATATATATAGATTTTTCGGTCTATTTAACTTACAATTAAATCTAATAATAAATCATTGGTATCAGAGCTATATTCGATCCTTGGATTGGTTTGATCAGTGATGGTTTTTTCGTATTTGTGCTAGTGGGTGTTTTGGTTGCTCAGTGGGAGAAAATGAAAGTATTTGGTCTTTTTCCAGTTTTTTGGTCGTGGGGGAGTTATGGTACTTTTCTATTAGTTAAATTATTATTGTTAGTTGTTTGGGTAGTATTATTTATAACTTGAGATTTTTTTGTGTTTTCAGTTTGCCTTTGTATAGTTTAGTTTTGAATATTATTATTTGCAATTAGTATTTTTGTTAGTATTTGAAGTATTAATAATGAATGAGATTGCAATATATTGGTGTTCTATTACAGAATAAAAAAATGGACTTCGAAATTTAGAAATTTGGATTTGAAATGTTATTTGGATTTGGTTTTTGGTTTTTGGTATTTGGTATTTGTGTGTGACTTTTAAATTTAGGTTTTAGTTTTAATTTGGTATTTGGATCCATTATTTGGTTTTAGGTTCGGTTTTGGTTTTTGTTTTGATTGGATTTTGATTTGGATTGGTATTTGGATTTTGATTTTGATTTGGTTTTGCATTTTTGGTTAGTTTTTGGTTTTTGGTTTTGGGTTTGGTTTATGTTTTGGTTTTGGATTTACTATTAGATTTAAATTTTGGGTTTTGTGAATTTCTTCTATTTGAAATTATAAATTGGGATTAAAGATTTGAGATTTGAATTGGAATTTGGAATTAAAAATTGAAACTCGGGAATTTCAAAGTGAAGATTTGAGATTTGAGATTGGATATTTAGATTTTATATTAGAATTGAGATATCGTTGAAAAAATGTGAAGAAGAATATATGGAGAAGAAGTCATTTGAAAGATATGAAGAAAATGATATTTGAATATCATTTAAAATTTGTTTAAAGATGGTCGTTTGAAGAACATTTGAAGATTGAAGGCAACTTATGGATTTTTCCATAAATATGAATATTTTTTACCAACATTATCATGAGTTTTAGAGGGGATGTTAGGCTTTGAACAGTATGTCGTCCCTCGACTATCGCGTTTGGTGGCAGATAGTCCCTTGACTTTCACATGTCCGTTGATAGTCCCTGGACTATCGCGTTTGGATAAAGTTAGTCCACCAGATCCTCTGAGCCATGAGAGGCTGCCACATGTCGCCATAGTCCCCATATTTTTGTATCACCACTAGTCCCTTGAGTTTAGTTATCCGTAATATTCTACATTTTGGGTTTGACCTAAACTCCAGGGACTAGTGGTGATACAAAATTTTGGGGACTATGGTGACACGTGGCAGCCTCTCATGGATCAGAGGATCTGATGGACTAACTTTATCCAAACGTGATAGTCCAAGGACTGTCAACGGACATTTGAAAGTCAAGGGACTATCTGCCACCAAACGCGATAGTCGAGGGATGATGTACTGTTCAATGCCGGGGATGTTAGCATATATAGTCTTTTCATATTATGTGTTCATATTACCGTTATTCTTTTATTTACTGTTGGTGTCTTTATTAGATATTTGTATGGACATTTCTTCTTTGTAATGCTCAATTCTTTATTAAATATCCAGTGCTTGCCGTAGTATCATGTAAAAAAGAATTAGTAGATTATTACTACAAAAATAAAAATATCCAAAGGTGTCTAATACAATAAAAGATAGACCAAATTTCTTATAAAGGAATGTTCATATAAGAAAACTTTCAAATACAATAAATATTCAATATAAATAAACAAATGAAGAAACTAAACACAAACTTCCCTATGATGCATAGATGGATATTTTACCTTCATTAATTCTTTTGCTTCTTATTGTATCCTGCATGTGAATACATACATGAGTGGTAGCAACTGTATCAACCCATCTTGTGTTTTTTGCAACTGAAACTAAATTGAATTTGAAACAGCCCATGATAGTGGAATTGTCATTAGATTTTATATAAGCTTGATACTTTTCACACACCTTTTTTAGATGTCATATCTTCTTGTAAAAGAAACATCAACCAGTAGTATGCGATTTATTAAGTTTTTTGCTCATGAACCAGAGGCATTATCAATTGCTCCATTATACTATATCTGTTTTGCATTTCTCAGTTAAGAACTCACCACATACACTTCAAAACATTCGTGTTTTAGTTTTTTATCCTCTAGAATAGCATAAGAAATCATTTCACTAACTAGCCAATTCTCACGCTTGAAGCTATAACATATTCAAAAAATTTACATTATTGAGGAAAAGACTGAGACGTGGATCCTGCCACAACTTCCTCAAGAAGTCCAGTATTAGGTGCCTATAAATTTGAGGCATTCATTGACATCTCAAAATTATGTTTCCTTATTATCTTTTTACCATGAAATTTCATGATGGAGATTCGTACCAAAAATATCTGATTGTCTACTTTATCATTCTTGGAAAAATGTTTTTCAACTTATGGGAGCAATGAATGATCTCATTCGGGACAACTCAACGAAATGACACATGTATCATGATTGTTAAACACAACCTATTTGAATATATCCACGCCTCAAATTCTTTCTTATTCGAGAAGAAGTATACATAAGTAAGAGACATGTGTTGTTTAATCTTTAATATTAGGTAAATATCGTGACAGTTCAAATAAATTCCATTTTATCTTTCTATTGAAAATAATTTAACCCATTTAAAAACGGGAGGTTCATTGCCCAATGGGTTAACATATTCATTTTTTATGGATTAATCCTATGGTACACACAACAAACAACATATAAGCATAACATTCATTAAGATATAATCTTATAATATTATTTAAATATGTATACAACATGTAAAACATTTTTTTAACAAGAATTAAAATTTGTTATTGAAGAATAAAAGTTACAATATTGTAGTATGAAAGTAATTACATGATCAATTATTTGATCTTGAAAGAGAATAACTACAAGCATTTCTAGTTGAGCAATAAATCTTATTTAAGCATGAACAATGTCCAGAGCTTGAGATTTTCAACCTTTAAGAATCTTGAACAAACAAAATATTTTGAGTGTGATGTTTCATCCTATGGGCTTGATCTAGAATACTTGATGATTCTTCATCTTCTCGTTCTTATCCAACTTTTGTGATCTTGAAGATTGTGAAGACCAAAATAATAACCCACAAAAAAAGAAATGAAACAATGGTCAGGATTTCTCCTGCCAAACAAAGTTATCAATCTTTAAAAAGTCTTAAGAATCCTAAACCAAGTCTCTCTAGATAAATAATAGTTTTAAGAGAAGGAGGAAAATTAATGGGATTGCAGTCACACAAAGTTTTGTTTTTAAGAACATGCTTAGAAATCCAATCAGCCGCAAGATTTTGCTCTCTAAATACATGCTTAAAAGTCATATGAGATCCAACTCACTTCCTACAACAGTCCATTAAAGGTAAAAGAAACGAGGGAGCATAACCAGAACCAATAATTTCAACAATTAAGAGGTAATCCGTTCTATATCTACTCTAGTAATATTATTGATAAAACAGTATAATAAAGCATCAATAAGAGCTTTAAACTCAACAACTAAAGTAATGTTCTTACCATATATATTACCAAAGGGCTTTACAAGAGAACTAGAAGGATCTATAATGATAATGCCCTATTGGACTCTCCATTCAGAGAACATGCAGCATCACAATTCAGCTTGAATCTATTAAAAGTGGGAAAGAACCACTTAACAAAAATAAGGACTTTATAATGTTTAATATGATTGAAACACCATAGAATTTTGGCTGCTTTAAAATCATTAGACCAGTGAGAATGTTTGAACATATTAGCGAAATCTAATTTAAAGATATAAGTTTTGATTTTGTTTGTTAAGTGACTGGAAGAACAAGAGATACCTCTATGCTTTGAATTGTTTCTAGCAGGCCAAATGGTCCAACAGATAATATGAGGAATTATAGTTTTTATATGGATATATTTATTTGTAGACATAAACCAGAGATGAATCAAATGATTAAAAGTTAAGTGTTGATTAATGAGAATACCATATAATCCTGCGAAGTATTTCCATACTTCCCAAGATATTTGTCAATTAACAAAAATATAAGAAATGGTTTCAGCATTGGAGAAAACTGGAACTTAGAAGCCAAGGAGAATTTTTTTAGCTGAAGAATGTTATCCGCATATATAAAACATTAAAAATTCTCCATAAAAGAAAAGAGCACTTCGTATGGGTAATGTTATTCCAAATTTAAGAATGAATAAGTAATTTATGGTAGATATATTTTAAATTATGCCTAGTTATTTTGAAAGAAGAAGAACCATCATTTGAAAGCTTCCAAATGACGGTATCCTCTTTATGATTGGATAAAACTATAAATTATAAATCCAGTTGACATCAGAAGAAAGGACATGGTTATTGAGAAGATCAATATTCCAAGATCCATTAGACCAAAACTCATAAACCATAGTACCTTTATACCAAATGTTATTCTCATTTTCAGATGAAGTTATAAAGGGGTGCTTATTATTCAACTTATCTAACCATAAGTCTATATGCCCTTTACCAACATTCCAATAAATGTATTGCTCAGCTATGTTTCTGATTTTAATCATTCTTTTCCAAATTTTAGAGTAATTCGGCTTAATACTAATTAGATGGGATGATGAATGGGATAGTAGATGGAGTGCATCAACTAATCCCACAAGTAATTTTTATCTCGACAAGAAAACCAAAGATAGTAAGATAAAGTATCCTGGATATCAGAAAATTTTATGATATTCAGTCTATTTTCATTAAAAGGCAAACAAAGGGAGGACCATTTAGACCAAATGATAGAGTTATGAATATCTTTACAACCCCAAAATAATTTATTTATAAATTATTAATTCTCGTGATAGTAGACTTAAGGATAATATTGTTTTGCATGTAGTAAGTAGGGATAGCCATAAGAACATATTGAATTAATGTAAATCTGCCCCCAAAAAGAGTGATTTGTTATCTCAATCAAGAATTTTGTTTCTGATTTTAGTTACTAGGTTATCATAAAGGTACTTTTAATTATATTTATGAATTTGAATACCTAAGTAATTAAGGAAGAGAACTATTTGAGAAACCAGAGATGTTTTTTTATGATAGTAATTTTGTTTCTTTCAATATTTTTAGAAGGAATGAAAACAATTTTATTGGTATTAATTAACTGACTAAAAATGTTTTAATAATGATTAATGAATCTAACAACTCTCTTTATGCTATGATAAAGCCATTCATGAAAATTATAATATCATTTGCAGCTATATAATGGATTTTGAGATTGTATTTGACATAATAATACGTAAAATTGTTAGAGTTGAAAAGTTTTCTTAAACCTCTTAAAAGATATTCTTCAGCAATGATGAAAAATCTGTTGGAATTTCTCCATTAAGTTGGACCGTCACATGTCGTATCAATGTATCGAACTATCGTTAATATTAGTCCAATAAAAGTAATCATAAAGAAAAGAACGGACTAGTAGATAAAATATGTATCATGGAGGTAATTGTATAGATACCAGGTTTAATTCCGAATACTGTGAAGGATTGGATTCGGAAATAAACAACTTAAGCAAAACGTAAAGTTTTAGGGTTATTTTGTAAAACAAAATAATACCGGGTTATGGTCCCTAAGAGTGGCAATTTAATAAGGAAGAATCAATTTGTTCTATCAAGCGGTATCAGAGCCACCATGAAATTAAATTCTTAGTTTTTCAGATTATAAAATTAGATCTATATATTAGATATGATGTCGGTTATCAGAAATTACACAAACAATTAAACAATTACGGTGGTATAATTATATATGCAGTTAAAATATGTCGTATGCGGCTACTATAATTAATATAATTAAATTAAAATCTGAAATTATTAATTTAGTAACTGTCCTTTCGCCTAAAGAATAGGCGAAATATACGTGACCACCGATAAATGTGTAATTAAGTTTGCTTATATATTATATAAAGTTATAAGTGAATTATTACGAGAATTATATTATATCATTGAAGTTTATTATATATATAAATATATATTATAGTATATATATGAATAAGTTTTATATATATCAATAAATACTATATTATAATATATATTAAAAATTATATTATAATATAATTAAAGATATATTACAATATAATTAAAGATATATTATAATATATTAAATTTAAGGTGTAAATTTAATTTAATTAAATATATATTATAATCAAATATATATTACAATATAATTAGAGATATATTATAATATATTCAATTTTAGGTGTAAATTTAATTTGATTAAATTATACATAGACTACGAAATAGTTTGGACATTAAGTAAGGTAGTCGTATAGTATTTTTCGAAATAATTAGCATGTTTTAAGTTGTCCGAACTTTGGTAAATAATTAATGATTCAATATATCGCCAAAGTGATCCCTATTGCTGAATTAATTATTTTAGAGTTTTGACAAGTCTATGATTGACAAGTATGTAAATTTTAATCGGTCCAAAGGAAGGTTAATGTTTGACATAGTTAATCTTAGACACGAGATAGTTATTTGTGAATTGATCATTAAGAAAATTGAACTAAAAAAAATCGGCCCAAAGGAAGATTTTTTTTTCTTGTCAATTAGAAGGATCAACATTAATTATGCTCAAACTCATACATATACAAATTAATATGCTTGCCCAAATGTATCTTATTGATGTTGTAAGAGTATGTTTTATTATGCTATGTTTATTTGTTAAATACTATGGAGGTTATATGTTAAGGGATGTTTTTGGCTATTTTGTTATGTTAGCAAATTCGTATTTCTATAACCTGGAAGGCAAAAAGGCACCCATACTTAATGGGAGCAACTTTGAGCTGTGGAAAGAAGATATGTTGCTGCACTTGATGTGCCATGATTACGACTTAGCATTAAGGGTCGATGAACCTAAACCTCTGACTGATGACAGTTCTCCTACGGAGAAGAAAGAGTCAGAGGCGTGGGAAAAGTCGAACAGGATAAGTCTAGGGATCATGAAGCAAGCAATTCCATTAGCATTCCGTGGTGCAGTTTCACCTGAGATCACTAATGCGAAAATATTTCTCGAAGAGGTAGAGAAATGTTTTGCCAAAAACGATAAAGTAGAGATTAAGACGCTGCTTATTAAGCTAGCCTCTATGAAATATCGTGGCAAATGGACTGTTCGTGAGCACATCTTGGAAATGTCAAACATCGCTTCCAAACTGAAAGCACTTAAGATTGACCTTCCCGAAGATGTTGTGGTAAGCTTTGCTTTTCACTCTTTCCCTCCTCAGTATAAGAACTTCGAAACTTCTTATAACTGTCAGCGCGAGAAATGGACTCTCAACGAGCTCATCTCTCAGGCAGCGCAAGAGGAGGAAAAGATGAAGCAAGAACATCCAGAAGTGCAAATGGTGAAAGCTCAGGTGGATAAGGGAATTAATAGAAAGTATGAAGGTTCAGATGCACATGCATCCGGTTCGGGACAAAAGAAGCATAAGGGTACGTCTGGTAAAGGGCGTTGCTTCCATTGTAAGAAACCGGGGCACTTTAAGAAAGAATGTGAAAAATGGAGGGCTATGATGAAAGCCAAAGGCATTTTCACTTCTATGGTCTGTTCTCAGATCAATTTAGTTTCAGTGCCAAGAAATACTTGGTGGGTTGATACAGCAGCAACAACTCATGTTTGTATTTCTTTGCAGGGTATGATAAGAAACCGAAGCCTGAGTGATGGTGAAACATCCATCTATACAGCTGATGGCAGTTCGTGTTTAGTTCATTCTATCTGTGATTTTCGTTTGTTGCTTACCAGTGGACATTTTTTGTATTTAAAAGACGTATTGTATGTACCTTCTTTTCGAAGGAACCTAATTTCTTTTCCGTTGTTGGACAAATTAAGTTATTCTTGTCTATTTGGAAATGAAAGTTTATGTCTTTATTTACATGGTAATGTTGTTGGTTCTGGAAAGTTAATAGCAAATGATAACTTGTATTTATTGGATACTATAAAGGATCACAAAGAGATAATGAATGTAGATGTACCTGGAAAACGAAATTGTAAAATGGAAAAATCAGCAAAACTTTGGCACAAGCGATTAGGTCACATTTCTAGAAATAGAATTGAAAAGCTTGTTTCAGAAGGTTTATTAAGTGAACTGGATTTTTCGGACTTCAACGTTTGCGTTGAATGTATAAAAGGAAAAACAGACAAAAGTGAAACGATTAGATGCATACAGAGCGAAAGGGGTTTTGGATTTGATACATACAGACATTTGCGGTCCGTTCCCTACAGCATCATGGAACGGCCAACGATATTTTGTATCTTTCATTGACGACTTTTCACGATATGGGTATCTATATCTCATTCACGAAAAATCAGAGGCCATTGACAGGTTCAAAGTCTTTAAGACTGAAGTCGAAAAACAACTTGGTAAAGACATTAAGTGCGTCAGATCGGGCCGTGGTGGTGAATACTACGGGAGATATGATGGTTCAGGTGAACAACGTCATGGACCGTTTGCAAAGTTCCTAGAAGAGTGTGGTATAGTCCCTCAGTATACGATGCCGGGTTCGCCCAACATGAATGGAGTATCTGAGAGACGAAACCGTACATTAAAGGATATGGTAAGAAGTATGATTAGTCATTCAACATTACCTATATCACTCTAGGGAGAAGCAATAAAATGTGCGACCTACCTACTTAATAGAGTTCCGACGAAAGCAACTACTAAGACACCGTATGAACTTTGGACTGGGCGTAAACCTAGTTTAAAACATTTACATGTTTGGGGATGTCCAGCTGAAGCGAAGCCTTATAGGCCGAATGAAAAGAAATTGGACTCCAAAACGGTTAGTAGTTATTTCATCGGATATCCCGAGCACAGTAGGGGTTTTAAGTTTTATGATCCTTCCACAAAGAATATATTTGAGACGGGTACAACGAAATTCTTTGAGGATATAGAGTTTGGGGGGAAGAATTTAGTAACGAACATTCATTTTGAGGAAGAATCAATAGAGATTCATGAAGGTTCTAACAATGATACTATAGTGTCAGATGATGATATGGTAATTAGAAGGCCAATCATCACTTCAGATTCGTTAGAACATATAGATACTCAAGATGATGTTAATCTTCCTCCTATGGATGTTGTTTCAATGGAGCAAAATGAAGTTGTTCAAGAAGAACAAACTCTATCTCCTCAAGAAGTTTAAGTGCAAAATGAAGAAATTATGCCTTTGCGTAGATCTACTAGAGAAAGAAAGAGCGCTATATCTTCAGACTATATAGTGTATCTTCAAGAACATGAAGAATTTTATGGTTCAACAGAAAACGATCCTTTAAGTGTTCGTGAAGCCATGAAAAGTTCTGATTCTCACTTCTGGATTAAAGCAATGAACGAAGAGTTTAAATCAATGCAAGATAACACGGTATGGGAGCTTGTTCCATTACCTGAAGGAAAGAAGCCGATTGGTTGTAAATGGATTTTTAAAACCAAACGGGATTCTAAGGGTAATGTGGAGAGGCATAAAGCGCGACTTGTAGCTAAGGGTTTTACTCAACGTGAAGGGATTGACTTTAAAGAAACCTTCTCTCCAGTTTCTTCGAAGGATTCTTTTCGGACAATCATGGCATTAGTTGCACACTTCGACCTGGAGCTCCATCAAATGGATGTAAAGACCGCCTTTCTTAATGGAGACATTGAGGAAACGATCTATATGTTACAACCTGAAAACTTTGTCTCTGGTGATCCAAAGTGGACGGTATGTAAACTGAAGAAATCTATTTATGGTCTCAAGCAAGCGTCTCGACAATGGTATCACAAATTCCTTGAAGTTGTTGTCTCATTTGGTTTCGAGATAAATTCGGTAGAGGATTGTGTGTATCAAAAATTCAGTGGGAGTAAATTCATATTTCTAGTGCTGTATGTTGATGACATATTATTGGCCACGAACGATAAGGAATTATTACATACGACCAAGAAATTTCTTTCGGACAAATTCGATATGAAAGATCTTGGTGATGCATCATTTGTGTTAGGAATTCAAATTCACAGGAATCGATCCCATGGAATTTTGAGTTTATCACAAAAGGCGTATATTGAGAGTATGTTACAACGTTACGGGATGGCTAACAGCAAAGGAAAGGAAACCCCTATATCAAAAGGTGAAAAGTTTAGCCTTAAGCAATGCCCAAAGACAAAACTTGAGATTGAGGAAATGCAAAAGGTTCCATATGCTTCGGCTGTTGGAAGTCTGATGTATGCTCAAGTTTGTACACGGCCAGACATTGCTTTTGTGGTGGGTGTGTTAGAGAGATACGTAAGTAATCCGGGGATGGAACACTGGAAAGCAGTCAAAAGAGTTCTCCGGTATTTGCAACAAACAAAACATCACAGGTTAACATATAAGAAGTCGGATAAACTGGAGGTCATAGGGTATTCCGACTCGGATTTCGCCGGATGTGAGGATTCTCGTCGTTCAACCTCAGGCATTATATTCCTTTTAGCGGGAGGTGCAATATCATGGAAAAGTGTTAAACAAACACTCATTGCATCTTCCACTATGGCTGCGGAATTTGTTGCTTGTTTCGAGGCATCCAATCAGGCGCTTTGGCTGCGAAATTTTGTCACGGGACTGCGAATCGTAGAAGGGATAGAAAAACCCCTTAGATTATATTGTGACAATAACTCGGCAGTTCAGTATTCAAACATTAACAGGAGCTCGGTTAAGTCCAAACATGTAGATATCAAGTTCCCGTCTGTTAAAGAGAGAGTAGAGAGTGGTCAAATTAGTGTGGAACACATATGGAGAAACTCAATGTTAGCAGATCCTCTTACGAAGGCATTAGTACCTAATGTTTTTATTGAACACACCATTAACATGGGTGTTGTGTACTTAGAGGATTATTAGTTTCAGTGGGAGTTTGTATTAAGCTATTAAATTTGTTTGTATTATGATATTCGCGAACTTAAGGTCATTAATGCAAACATATTTATATACAAGTTTTCAGTGTGCTCTTGTATTTGATTATTCGTACTCTGCTGTAAGTAGACCTCCAATTAAGTGGGACTAGTTAAGAATAGATATGTAAGATTACATTTCATATTATTCTTATGCTATGCACCATGATAGATCCATGTAGTTGATTGTTGCGATATCGTGATTACTGATGCATCTATTTGCGGCTTGAAATGCATTGATGATGACTTTAGTCCTATGTCGTTAATAGTCATTTACGAGATTGTAAGGTCATCTATGTGACGATAGAAATTTAGAACGTTCATTAAGTGGATGCATCCTATAGTAGCATATGATGATCCAAGTGGGAGATTGTTGGAATTTCTCCATTAAGTTGGACCGTCACATGTCGTATCGATGTATCGAACTATCGTTAATATTAGTCCAATAAAAGTAATCATAAAGAAAAGAACGGACTAGTAGATAAAATATGTATCATGGAGGTAATTGTATAGATACCAGGTTTAATTCCGAATACTGTGAAGGATTGGATTCAGAAATAAACAACTTAAGCAAAACGTAAAGTTTTGGGGTTATTTTGTAAAACAAAATAATACCGGGTTATGGTCCCTAAGAGTGGCAATTTAATAAGGACTGGTCTTCATTAAGTAACTGTCTGGAAGTTACAGACAATTAAGAGAGAAGAACCGTTACTGGTCTTCATTAAGTAACTGTCTGGAAGTTACAGACAATTAAGAGAGAAGAACCGTTACTGGTCTTCGTTAAGTAAATGTCTGGAAGTTACAGACAATTACTTAATGAAGAACCGTTTTCTCACTTCAGTTCTATATAAGAATGAGTTTCTCATTCTTGAAAGAAACGAAAGAAAATACAGAGAGAAAATCCTTTAAGAAAAACAAATTGATTCTTCCTTCGAATCAATTACAAAAGTGTGTTTTGGTTGCCATCTCTTAGAAGAATCAATAACCTAGCAAAGGATCGCCGATCATCTGCTCTAAGTCAGGAATCTGAAGATCAAAGAATGTCTACATCCTATAAGTATTTATTCCACATTATTATAGGATGATTTAACTTCATGGTTCAATAAGTTAGATTAGAAATCCGTAAAGTATTTCTATCAAAATCTAGGTGATAATGGATCACCTTCCTAACACAATTGTTAAATTTAAAATACCCATGCGCAGTACCATTTATAAGGATTAAAAATTTAAGAACATTGATACCTTTTCGATTAATTCTATAACTTTATCATTAAAAGCAAAGTTTTTCATTATAGTAAATATAAAGTTGAAAGAAACCCTGTCAAAGGCCTTAGCCATCTATAAATTTAGGATGATATTACCACCTCTGATTTTTTTATTTATGTGATGAACAAGCTCATTAGTTATAAGAATGTTGTCTTTAATGTGTCTATTTTTCACAAATCCCCTTTGTTCATGAGAGATCATTTTGGGGAGGATAGAAGGAAGTCTATTATTAATAATTTTAGAGATGATCCATTTAAAAACATTACACAAACTTATAGGTCAGTAATCATGCCAATAAGATGGGAGAGTTAGGAAGCAAGCAAATGGCAGTGGTAAAAATTCTAGAGGGAGCATAGCAATCATTAAAATTCCAGTAGGTAGTATAGAACCTAAAGTTAAATCGATAAACTCCATGAGCACTATTAGTGTTCAAAAGTTTAATGTTAAGGAGAATTTCTTCATCTGTGGGAGGTAAAAAATAAGGTATCATTATCAAAATCAGTTAAAATTTTGGGAATAAGGTCATTAATATCATCAAAAGGAGGAATACTTGTATTATAAGTTAACAGATTACTGAAATGATCAATAGCAGAAGATGCAATTTGTGATTGATCTTTTTTCCATTGATCATTGATCATAATAACATTAATTATGTTTCTTTTAGCTCTCTTTTTAACATAATTATAAAACAATTTAGTGTTCTTATCACCAGAATTAGCCCAATTTGAGGGGCTATTTTGCTCCCAATACATCTCTTCTCTAGCAAGAAGATTGAGATGTACAGCCTTAGCTTTGGTAACTTAATTTCATTATCATGGTTGTTTAATATTTCAACAAAATGTTAAACATGCTGAACATTGATCTCATAATTTATAATGTTATCGAAAATGTTGCCATATTTTTCAGAATTCTAAATTTTAAGATGAGATTTAAGTCTTTTCAACTTACTCCAAAAATCAGTAACAATGGGGTCGGGGATGGGGAGGTTCCAATTAGTTTCAATAGAATTGAAGAAGCCATTGTGAAACAACCACATATTTTAGAATTTTAAAGAAGGCTTAGTTATAGAAGAGATAATAGATATGGTGATGCACAAAGGTGAATGGTCTGAGCCAGTTTTTGCCAGACGCTTCACCTTTGTTAACTTAAAGTAATTTCTCCAATTAGCATTAATTAAAGTTCTGTCTATCCTTTTCTATTTAGAATTATTGGTCCAAGTAAAATTGGATCTAGTGGCTCAAGATGGCAATCAATGATCATATTATTTAAAGCATCCATAACTCTAAGGTCTAAAGATCTACAAGACAACTGTTCAACTACATTAGAGAGATGACATTAAAATCACCAGCAATGAGTCATTATTTGATGGTGATAGAAATGTCTTTAAGATGATTCCAGAGATCAAGTCTCTAGATTCTAGTTTACTTGCCATGTATAATAGTAACTAAAAACTCATTGTTACAAAAGTGATGACTTACTATCATATGAACAAATTGTTCATGATTGATTAAGATTTTGATTTGAAACTTACTTTTCCAAAATGTCAGATTTTGTTATTGATATTGGAAAAGTTAGAATTGAAGCCAATTTATTGGTAAGAAGATTAATTTTATGATTAGAAATCATTGGATCTTGAAGAGAAATGAATTCTATTTTTAGTTTGAATGATTGATTTAATTCTTCTGAGAGTTCATTTGTTGCCAATGCCTCTAGTATTCTAACAAAGGAAGGAAATGGTCATTTTGAGGATGTTTTAGAGGATCTGGTTGATCCTTTGGAGAATTTGGACCTGGTTGAGAGAATGGATGGGATAAAAACTTTTATTTTGGACCTGGTTAATCTTTTATTGATATTTTTAACAATTTTAGATTTTCCAGTTTCTTCCAAGAGAGGTATATGATTGAGGGTATCATGATGGTTTTTAGGTGAAGTAGGAAGGTGTCCATAGTGTAAGAATTTTGGAAGAGAGTGGTCATTGTTGGGCATGACCATATCTTGCAAGTTACTAAATTTATTAGCTAAATGTATCCATACTTTTTGGGGAAGAGTATTGGAAGAATCAACAATAGTTAGAGATTTACATAAATTAAAACTAGCACTATTGTAAGCAAGAACCCAAATAGACAAAGACATATCCACTATTTTTTCCATTTGGGTGATAGAATCTGAGTTGTATAAGAACTCAATAAGTTAAGGAAAAGAAATCCAAATTTGAGTCTGAGGAGACTCCAATTTGGGGTTGAAACTGGGGTTCCATTTGAGAATCGTGAATGAAAAACTACATAAAGAGTAATAGTTTTGTTTCCATATTTTAGCAACATCAAGATAATTGTCAAATTCTATGAAAGAATGTTTTTAAGCCCAGTTATAAAACTATAATTACCTAGAAATTTAAAAGCTTGAGCATTTTTAATTTCAGGTATATTTGGTCTTCCATTAGAGAATTTAGGAACTATAGTGAATTTTAAGAGAGATAGTAAAGAAGACTTATCTGACTTCATGAAGTAAATTGTCGAATGATCTTCTTTCTTCTTGAAGTCCACTTCTTGATGACTGAAGTTTTGCTCCTTTGGCTTCACAACTTCAAAAATACTTTTAATCTGCCAGGGACCATCTTTATGTGCTACAGAGGCTTCAAAAATAGGGTTGGATATCACTACTTGTGATTGAGGAATCTTGGGGAACTCTTTTTCGAACGAAATCATCGCAATCGATGAAGGACGAGGATTTTGTTGATATGGGGTAATTATGGGGTTGGAGTGGTTTTTCTCAAGCTAAGAAATTAATTAGGTTAAGGGGTTAGGCGGATTATCCTCAAAGTTAGGCTGAGAGGATATGAAGGCCATGGGAGAAAAAAGAAAAGGGATTAGGGATTCAAGGGTTTCTTAGAACGGGGAGGGGGCATTCCTTATCAGCCCTTAATTATTGATTCAACATGTAAAACATAACATCACATCTATAATAATATACCTTAAAGGAAAACATATTAACATGCATTTGTATTTGTATGACGGGGAGGGGGCATTCCTTATCAGCCCTTAATTATTGATTCAACATGTAAAACATAACATCACATCTATAATAATATACCTTAAAGGAAAACATATTAACATGCATTTGTATGAGTTTGAGAAAAAAACATTACTGATCCAATTTTAATCAACTTAATTCAATAAAACCCTATTTGGAGTTGGTTAATCTATTTTGATCAAATAATTAATTCTCAATTCTCAGTTAACAATATTATATTCATGATCAATTATGCCAAACATTTACCTTCATTGATGCCCAATAATACATTCAATATCATTAATCATGAACCTGTCAAAACTGTAAATTAATTAATTCACAAATAGATATTGTTTGGGAGATATGATAGCTTCATATTCCAATGATCGAAGTTAAGACGACCTTAATCATGTTGTTCATATAAAAGATAAACACTAAACAACCATAAACACATACTTAACTTCCAAGCTAACATGTAAACCATATAAGAAGAAGTGACCCTTAAAGTGAGCTTGTACACAAGACTGCAGTAAGATGCTTATCGGTATAACAATCACGGCTTTATCACGACAACCATGCAAGATTCAATATCATTTTATGTTATATTATCGATAATTATTTTGGGCACCAGACAACCAATTGGGACGTTGGGGAGATGATGCCAAAACAAAGCCATTTTCGGGCGATAGTAGATGGTATTAAGAAAAAAGAACTAGTGGTTTCTTGAACATATTTTTAGCCTAATTCACTATGGTGATGCCTCTTTCTGTTGTAGAGATACGATCTCAAAATTTTCTTGAAATCTTAAATTGGCTCAAAACCATTCTAAATTGATGGAACGTATAACTTAACATGCTTTAGTACTTAATCAATCCAATAGCATGCAATTTTAAACCTTAACTTTACACACCTCTAACAAATAATAAACAATTGATCACGTGTGTGGATCATATACTATAAAAAAATCACATGCTTTATATATTTGATTAAAAACATATAATCTATTACCCAACGTTTTAGAGATTGCTATGATATTACTTATTGGGTTACCATACTAATTTTTTAAACCATTTAAATATTTTAGTATTCCTTAATTGGTAAAAAAAATACTTACATTCAGAAGTCATTGATTTTTTGTGCTTGTTATTCTTTCAACTTAACCAATCTTCTAGTCTTATCTTCCAACCAACAGTAACCTTATATATCATCTTAGTTGTATGTAGATTTAATTAATATAAATATTTACTTAAATAAAATTAGAATTATGTTTTAGTAGGAAATACCAGATTTTCCTCTTTTGTGCTTCTGTATTTGGAGGTTTAAATAAAATTAGAATTATGTTTTAGTAGGAAACACCATATATTCCTCTTTTGTGCTTCTGTATTTGGAGGTGAGAGAGTAAAGTGAAAATATAGTTTATTTCAAAATTAGGTCTGATTGATAACAACTTATATTATGATTCATTTTATTTCTTATATGTATACATTAAGCATATCCATTAATTGTAAAAAATTTATGTTATATTTGATGTGGATAAATTTTGTTTAAAGGGTTGTTTTGTAAAGAAAGAAGAAATAGTTTATTTTTGGTGGAGAATAGAGAGATAATTGAGTTTCTTCAATTAATATTTAGAGAGAGAAGGTCTGATTTAGTCTTAAATGATATATCCTCATTAATACTTTCTTATATAGGCTAATGATGTAGTTGTACAAGCCCATGAGTATATTGCCCTTTTGGACAAACATAAATGGGCATTATTTGGGGCATAAGTATCCAAATTAGGCGTTGCGACCACTCAAATCGAACGTGTTGAGAAGTCCAACGATTTTCGGAAGCATCACATGGAAGTTCAGGCCCAAAATCCCATCGTTTAAGTCCTCTTTTTGTTGTTTTCGTGAATTTTCTACATTTTTCTATTTTTATTTGATTTTATCAAAATACTTAAGCAGCTCCAATCGCTTTGAAATTGGGCTGAGATTTATTTTATTTTGTAAGAAACAAACTGTAATTTTGGATTAGGGTTTCAAGCACTTCTATAAAAAGCTCTCCAACCGTAGTTTTGCCTTCAGACTTTTTTTAATAGAATTTGAGTTTTCTCTAAAGTCTTTTATACTTTAACCTAGGGTTAGAAGATATCAATCTTTATGTTTTTGTCTTTCTTTTTCAATGTTTTCCACCGCCTGTCCCATCTCGTAGTTCGGCGCTACCAGCTAAACGTAGCCTAATGAGCATAATGGGCCAAACCATGCTTATGGACCAAGCTTATAGGTCAAAACTCATTAAGCCTAATAATAATAAATTAAAAATAAAAAAATAAAAGTATTTAAATAGTTAATTAACTATATTTTAAGAATAACAAAATATTAGCCAACTTCCAATTTTACCCTTTGAATATTTCCATCCTCATTAGATAGCCTCTTAGTCATCTCAAAGACATTCGACAGACTAACTAATAAATTATTTGAAGAAGGGTTGTCCATCTCTCCGGACATGGCTCTTCGAAGTTTTTCTTAATTTGCTAAGAAAAATAATATGATTTCATCCGATGACATTATTCAGATAAATCTGTTGGACACTTTCATGAATGTTAACCAAGCACATTATGGGATACGTGTCATTACTTCATTAGACCCACAATGTTGCTCTGCCATAGGTGAGGTGCATCAACAGTTGCAAACACTTCCACTACCTTAGAGATTATAGTCGTTGGCAATGTTTCCACTTCTCTAGGGGTGAAAGTAACGGTCTTCTACAGTCTTTTATATAAGCTGCCCTTTCATTTTCTCTGTATAATATTTTTTAAAGAGAGAAAATTCACTTGTAGAGAGATAAATTATGCCTCATCATTATCATCAAGTTAATCTTGGGTTATATTTTTCTTTCTTCCACAACTTTCACCATCGTGAATTTCATCTCCGGTGATATTTTGGTATCTGTATGTTCACTACCAAAAACACTTTAATCGAAAAGGATTAGTTAAATTTGTCTAAACTAGACAAAAAAGAGCTAGGGTTGCTGTTGGATTAACCGCATCTGAAGGCACAATCACTCTCACTTAGAAAATCGACTATGGATCAGCTTTCCCATACAAAAGATGCAACATCCCATCAGAGACTTCGTCATTCGGACAACCGATAAATCCATACAAGATATTGGAACTGAGCCATTGTTGGCCGGTTTTTTTTCTGGCCAGCAATGTGGCGCCAGTGGCCGGATTTCTCAATCATTTACTTCAAAAAGTCTTTCATCTAGGTTATCACAGTCTCAAAAAGCTACTAGTTGCAGATGTCCTTCCACCTCATAGCAATTGGCTCTGGTACCAAAGAGGACTCGCCTCCAGACTCTAATACAGAAGAAAACTCGCTTTCAGTCTTGATCAGACGAGCTAAAAGTCATATGAACCCATCTTCCGGGACCAGGAATCCACTCAACAGGGAGGGGAAGATTTTTTCAACATGCCTAACTCTGAGTAGAGTTGTTATCGGTCCATTCTGATCCGGATTTGCGATAGTTTGGACCCATACCGGTAGGTTAGCGGGAGGTCTAAACCAGTGCGCTAAGTGAGTCGGGTCTAGATCTTGGATTGAGACCGGTCCGCTAGGAGACCATATAAACTTGTCTGGTCTCGATCGAACAATTTAAACTAGTGACATATTATTTGAGGTTTAAAACTCTAACCAACTATGCTACATGATTGTAATCTTCATTACTCTAAATATTAGTTATTATCGCAATTCGCAGAACGTTTTCACGCATAAAACAAAACTGTTAAGTCATTAGTGAAAGTATTAATATTAATTTTTTTTTTTTAGAAATTATTTTTTATGATTATAATTAAAATTACATACATCAAAAATAAAATATTAATCGGATTTTTATCGGTTTTATTGGTCCAGACCGTTAATCTGTTCAGATTCAAACCTTGCCTTATTAACAACTCGATAACATTATTGGGTCGGTCTCGGACGGGTTTTATTGGACCGTTCCCGGACGGGTTATCGGGTCAGTAAACCCAATATTCCTACTTCTGAGTCCAATTCGACTTTCTTCCAACAACAGAACATGGAGATAAATGTAGTTTCTCAACATATAGAGCCCTTTGGATCCAATCCGTGGAAGTTGGAGGACGATGTCCAAAATCTGAGTGAAGAATCTTTATTGAAGAAATCTAGTCAATCTGCGGAGAATGTCGAGACTTCGAAGTCGGCTAGAAAGAGAACTTCGAAGGGAAAAGGTAGTTAAGGCTAATAAAACCAAATCTGAAACACTTTTACCGTCGTTGGTTGGACGCACATGGCCTAATTTTCTAAAAGTCCGCTCTAAATACCTTTTGGCCCTTGATTAAGTATCATACAATTATTTTCAAGAGAGTGAGTTAGAGGCCATACGCAAGAAATGAATTCTCCAAAAAAGTGAAAGTTAGACTCCCCACCCAAGGCGAGACCCTAATGACATGTCGTCCAAAAGAGTCAGTCTTTTATCCAGATGTGCTAAACTGGGGCTCTGGTTTCTTTTGGACCCAAACATCGTCAACTACTTCAACTTGGTGGGAGTGTGACCAAGACAAGATAGTCTAAATTCTTATTTTACCATGATGTTATGTATTATGACATCTACGTTATCAAATATCCGGATGCCAATGGAGAAATTTGCTGCTATTGTTGAGTTGTCTCAAACTTCACAGATCCTTTTTTACTTCCACAATATGGGTGATAAGTACATGGCCGTGGATGATTTATTAGAGCCGAAGATTTAGAAGACTCAATTTATCTTTATTAGTGGTTGGTTAGAGAATCAGAAGAAAATTACGTCAAAGGATAATCCGAGTCAGCTCACCTGGTTTTGGAAGAACACAAGTACTCCTTTTTTTACAGGAATACTGAATTCTTATCTGTATCATTTGAAAGATACCAAAGTTACTTTTACAAAAATACATCAATGGGACGATGAGACCTGGTCTAATGGCTTTCATCAGTGTTTTACTCCGAACAAGTTGGTTTGGAGTCACCTTTGGAGGATTAGCTCCAAACGAGATCTGATGCGGGAGCAACTAACCAGTCCTCATCGGTCTGGGATATTTCTTAAAATAATTGAAACTGCAAGTGGTAAAGTTTATTTTCTAACAAGGACCAGAGCCCCAGACATCAAGCTAAGAAAGGTAAAAAAACCAAGCACGACTCAAAGAAAGATACAGTTATGGTTGAAACGTTGGTGCAACCCAATAAATCTTTGCCAGCCACAATTGATGAATCTTTGTTAGCTATTATCGCTGCTAATACTGAATAGGGTGATGCACCCGTAAAGCTTCCTGTGTCAAAGAATAAAAAGTCACACAAGATAAGGAAGCATAGCAGTAATAAAACAGATCAGAAGAGAAACATAACAACCACTAGTTCCGAGATTCTCCCTCATTCAGAGATTATCCATGTCCCAGTCCTATCAATTTCTCCCTCAGTACTTTTAACATCACATCCGACCCACATTTTTCACTCCTCACAACACTAGAGGGGGAAACATAGGAAGAATAAAATTTGATGGAGCCCAAGGGTGGGATTGACTTCGATGCTTTTGAAAAAGATTTCTCTAAATCTACTGAAAATTCCACAAATGTGGTTTACGATGGGGTAAACTTCAAGCTAAGAAAAGAACACAATACATTAGGGTATTTAATGTTAAGGATCATAAAACCCATCGTTCAACTACAGAGAGAGGTTAAGGCACAAATATAGACCATCTATTCCATTCAAGAGGAAAACAAAAATCACAAAGTATCTCTCGAAAAGGAAAAAGTGTATATTGATGGTCTAGCAGATGAAGTCAAGTTAGTTAAGGATGAGTTTGCACATTTAAAATCTTCTTATGAAAGGTTACAATCATCTTGATCCTAAGATATTACATCACAAAAAAATCAGCAGACCATCAAGAAGATTACCATGGAATGCATATCAAAGGAGAAAAATGATCAAGAAGCCCTTGTGAAGAAATATAGGATGAGGTGACTTCTCTCAAAGCTCATGCCACAAAATACATAGAGGACGTACTAGATGATTACGATGATAGGATTTTAAAATATTTAGACAAATGAGATGCCTTAATTAAAGTTGATATGGTATTGGATTTTCACAAATCATTCCCTACGTTAGTCATTAGGTCTTTGTGGGAGATGGTTCTAGAAAGGTTGTGGCCTAATGATATGCTCATAGATGATCAGTTGGGAATATTTATGGATTCATCTGGTGATGAGGGGAAAGTGATACAAGGAACTCCGAAAGTGGAAGTTCAGAAGAAGAAAATGCCAATGGCGACGAGCCCGGAGGCCTATGAATTTTATGTTAGTGTTGTAAGTCCTTAGCTCATGTAAGGAATTTTTGTTGTCTTGCTCATATTCCACCAAGTCTTTAGTTGGTCAAAGGCATTTTGTAATACTTTTTCGAACTTTTTGATAAGCCTTTAACATAGCTTAAGACATTTTGTACTCCTTTTCTTTTTATTCGATCAGCAAACGAAAATTGCAAGTAATTTTGAAGTAGTTTTGAATTGGGAAAGATGGAAGGGTAGATACAATCAGTGTTATTGCATCTATCACATAGACTAGAGCAAAATAATATTCTTGATTATTGAATTGGGAAAGATGGAAGGGTAGATACAATTAGTGTTATTGCATCTATCACATAGACTAGAGCAAAATAATATTCTTGATTAGCAGATCGGGGGGTAGTTTGGTAAACCCCCAATACTTATTGCAAGTAATTCGGCCACATGCCTGTTGCACCCTCTAAATTCTTTTTCGAACCATCAAAATAGTTATATTAACAACCTATATTTTTCCATTGTTTTGAGGATGAAAGGATGAAGGAAAACAATGCCGAATTCTTCTAAAATTACAAAAAAAAATTGTGTCTCTATATTTAAAAAATGGCCTATTATCTGTTGTAATAACTATAGGATCCTGAATCTGTAACATATATTATAAAGGATAAACCTGATCACTGCTTTAGATGAATTTTTATAGAAAGGTGCAGTTTCAACCCACTTAGAAAAATAATCAACTGCTAATATATAGTTCGACAACCTCTGGATGCCATTGGTAGGGGTCCCACCATATTAAGCCATCATCTATCAAATGATATCTCTTCAAATATTAATTTCATTGGGACTATCGACACATGTATTTAATTTCCAAACCTGTGGCATGGATCACATTATTTAACTAATAATTTATCATTTTTCATGATGAAAGGTCAATAATATCATGCTAAAAAACTCTTCTGGTCAAAGTTTTATAGCCACAATGGGTAGAGCCTTCCCTGTTATGTAATTCAGATAAATTTACATGAGACTCGTCATACCCAAGGCATTGAAATAGAGGTCCGCTAAAAGATTTCTTATAGAGGACATCCTTTAAGACTAAGAAGTATGTTTTCTAAACTTTAACTTATTAGCCAATACTTTATCAATGTATAGACTTCATTTAGTAATAAAATCTTTGATCTTATGATTTTAATCGTAGTTTATTATTACAGATGCTTGGAAATTTTCCTCAACATTCGTCCCTACTTCAAGGTCTGTTACTATAGAATGACACTCTTGTATCAGAATCCAGGGATACGCTTTAGAGTATGCAATAGTAGCTAAAGAATCAGCCATTGCATTTTCATATCTTGGATCATGCTCATATTATACATACTTGAAAAAAGGTTGATGTTTCCCTTAATACTTGCAAATATTTGACCAACTGCACTTTTCTTGCTTCAGATTGGCCATGAGTATGATGTGTGAGTAATTGTGAATTACTTATCAATATGACTATTTTGGCATCATATATTTTGGCAAGTCTTAGCCCAGCTATTGCTGCCTCATACTCACTTTTATCGTAAATGGTGGCAACATTTTCAGTTAACTTTACAAAATAATTAGGCCAAACCCACTGATTCCCTCCGGGTCTAGATTGCTGCGTTTGGGAATGTTGGTTAGCCTTAGACCGATGGGTATTTTTTCCAGACTCCTTCGTACGATAATTTATTATAGTTTGTTGATGAGAGGGTGGAGAATTGCTCGTAGACTGATTGGGCAACTTCAATCTCTTTGTTTTTTCTATTTTGATTTGTTTTCCGATTTGGGACAATAAACCTCCTAATGTAAAAAAAATTCCAAATAAAAATGATAGTTGATTCCCCCGATAAAAGATTTTGTCTAGAAGAAGCTCTGACTACTTGTTCGGAGTAGTCTACCAAACCATCTTTACTTTCAACAAAATGTTTGGTATATTCCTTTAAGGTCTCACCAGTGAATTGTTGAAAATGGATTATTGTATCTATATATCCTCTAAGTTCTTTACTTCCCACAAATTGTGTTTAAAAACTCATCCAAAACATGTGAAAGTTTTTATTGACCTTTGCGAAAGTCGATTATACCACTTTAAGACATTGTACTTAAATGTTTCAGAGAAACACTCTACACAACAACTTATCATCATCTTTAAAATTCATCATTAAATTCTTGAACTATTCAAGATGATTATATAGATCTTTACTCCCAATAAACTTTTCCATCTTGGATATATCAAACCGTCTTGGTAAATGACCAGACATAATTTCGGGAGATAAAGAGTGTTTTCTCCAATTATGCCATTGGGTAAAGTGGTGATCTTAGTTGAAGGAAGAAAATATACCTAGTTCAGATTGGATTATGAATTGATCACTCACTAGATGGTCTATACTATGATATTTGTAGCCCTTTACTTTTTATTTTTTGGAGGTAGAATAGATGGTTTATACTATGATCCTTTATAAGTTTGGCTTTTACTAGATCTCGAAGAACTAGAACAATTTTTTGTTCTACGCTCTCTTTTTTTCGTTTGGTGTCTCTTCAGACTCTATTGGGGATCGTCGTCTTGCACATCGTATTTTTTACTTTCTATTTAAACCATACCTTTATGATTCAATTCAGCTTCTCTTTGAGACCTGAATGCCTAAATTTATCCTCATAGTTGATCTTGCTCCTCTAGCATAAGCAGTTTTTCTTGGTTTTCATCATTCAAATAAGGTGTTTGGAGATATTCTTCGATCCTAACTCTCTTATTTTCTGGAGTGTGAGCTATTTGCATCTTAGAATTCATGATTTGGAGGGTTCCGAAGGTGAACTTTGGTTTGTTAGGTTTATGATTTTGTTATCTGGATACCTTTAAGTGGATATCTCATTGTGGTCGTCGATTTAATGTGGATAAATTTTGTTCAAAGGGTTGTTTTGTAAAATAAGAAGAAAAATATGATTTTTGGTAGAGAGTATAGAGATAATTGAGTTGCTTCAATTAATAGTTAGAGAAAAAAAATGTTCAATTTAGTCTTAAATGATCCATCTTTATTAATACTTTCTAAAAAGCTATTTATAGGCTAAACTTAAGTCTATTGAGCCTAATGGACCAAACCCTGATTATGGGCCAACCCCATATGTCAAAACCCATTAAGCCCAATAACAAAATAATAAAATAAAGTAAAAGTATAAAAATAAAAGTATTTAAATAATAAATTAACTATATTTTAATAATAAAACAAATATAACAATTAAATATATTTAATATATCATAACAATTATCTTCTTTGTTTTCATTTTTACGACCTCGTAGTGGTATAAACGTCTATACTCTATATGGACTGTTATAGAAATATGACCTAAGTAACCAGATTAAGTTTCATAATTTGTTGGGCGAGACTTCATTTGAGCTTCTCATTAGTCACCGAAAATAATTTAACTCAAACCATTAATTGAACGAAGTTTTCCTCGAGTGATGGCCCTAACAGACGAATACATTCTAGTTCTTCTTCAAGGAGGGAAAATAATATAATTTGAGAGGAGCAATACTTTTTGAGATTTATATGACCATTATGATCGATGGTTGGGAATTCCATCTATTGATATTCTTCAAAAGGTATAGAAGCAACGAGTAGTTGCCTTTGGTCTTAAATGTCTTAGGGATGTCTTTATATATACTGTGTATCTTGATTCAAATCTAGATAGACTAGAGATATGTTTATACATGTTTCATATTCGTACCTTATATACTTATTCGATTTTACAATTTTCGTCGATACCAACCAAAAGTCTGTAAATTAAATTTTACTTGCAGCTTTAGAGGATATGAAACGATTGTTTGAGGTAACATGAGGGACATGTGTGTTAGCGTAGCTATATATTGGCTTGGAAGAATCGTCAAATTCTTCGATGATTAATTTTTATGGTTTAATGGTATCTTATATTGTTGGATATACGACTCCTTTGCTTGTTTTTTCCCATTTGAACAATAGGTTTAGCATATCAAATCCGAAGCTTCTTAACTAGTTGCTAAAGAGGTTAACGATTCTGAATGTTAGACCATATATTTCCCAACACGATATTGTTATTGGTCATACGGATAAATATGTGAGTACATTATACTTTTTTTTGTATTTTTGTGGTTAAGTCTTAGAGGAAAAAAACTAACTTAATTATTTTTTTGTTTCTTTTGTGTATGATTATTTATATGTTATATTCAGGTTGTATGCAGACATGAGGGATATGAGTGGTATGTACTCCTAGGTTTGTTACTCATCGTGATGCACTGGAGGCGATTCACAAGATTAACAAGAATAAACCTCTTGACAAAACTAATGAATAGTAATATTTTTTGCAAAACGAGTAGTAAAGATCATTTCTCTTTGGCTCATTATTAGTATTTTATTATTTATTATTTTGCTTATATTTTCTTGGTTGTGGATGATATTGTTGTTATTTAATTTGGATGATATTGACATCTAATATGTATGATATTATGGATGATGTAACTCTTTAATTTGGATTGTTATTTTTTTGTATGATGAGTGATTGATGTTGTGGATAACATACTTGCTTATGTTTCCTCTTGTATTAGATATTATTTTAGATGGTATTTACTTTTTATGAAAAACAGTTCAAGTTATATCCATTTTTATTGAAGCATATTGACGGTGCTAAAGAACTCATACTGATAATACGATATAAACTTTATGGTATAAAAATTCCATACCGGCAATACATTACATCACTTGTGGTATAAAAATCTTACACTATCAACGTTGTGGTCCATTTGTTTTTTTAAACTAATATTTTCTGTAAAGATACAAGAAATGTTGAAGAACCCGTAAACTGATATAGTAACAATTAGAGGTATAACAATTCCATACTACCAGTACTTTAATAGATTGGCGGTATAAAAATTATACATCGTTATTTTTTGCTGCATAGTTTTTATTTTAAAAAAAATTGATTACTTCTGCCTATTCTTTTATGAACCATACCAGCGGTGCCTATTCTTTCATACCACCAGTGTTGTATCCATTAAATTTCCCTCTAACTATAAAGTTTCACCAACTACAAAGGCATGCTAATTTCATAATTCTCTAAAAAAATCTACTCAAGCATATCATATTACTTAATCTACAATATTCTGTAATTAACCAAACTTAATTTTTTTATGGAATGGATTATCCAAGTATATAGCCATTTTTTGTAAGTCATAAAATATATAAGGAGAACAAGGTTATATGAGACTACCAATGATTTTTTTTGATGAAGTTATGTGTATATTGTACTACATGTACGGGCGTACTTCAGCTCTCTCTCGCCTCCATGAAGTCTTGAAGAATTATTTATCATGTATAATTTTATGAAATCAAAATCTATGGTTCAGGTCTTTGACCTCTCGTACGAATTTAGGGAAGAGGTGTTCAACATGTTTCATTTGAAAATTATTGATTTCATTACACAAGGCATGGTAGGTTATGTAGAGGAGCGTCTAATTGAGCAAGCAGATCGTTAAGGAATTGCACACTCATTGAAGGATATGAATTTAAATTTTATAAACTTAAGTTATCCCCATCTTGTATTGATGCTTAATGTAATTATTTCTAATGTCTTCTCAATTTATGTCTAATTTTATCCCTTTATGTTTTTTATTTTCAGATTTTGAGTACAATTAAATAAATAAAATAAATTAAACAAATAAGTATTTAGTGCATATATATTAAAATGACAATAGTTCTAAAATAAGAGTGCACGTCATATTAAAAGAACTCGCCTAAATCAGTTTTTTCGAGTTCGACAACTAGAGTGTTATGAATTTGAATCTATTGATATCTTATGTAACAATATATAATCGGTAATTTCCAACTTACCGCTTCTGCGGTACACAAAATGATACAAAAGTGATGTACATTTTCACATGACTTCACAATGAAAAACTATATAAAAAAACCAAAAAACAAATCCTAACGTAAATATCAACCAGATATTATGAATTAATTTAAACAAAGACATGAAGTACTTACATTGGCAAAATAGTTGTTATTAACAAAACTCAACCTGATTTTCTCTCTTTAAGACATCGGAGGGGGTACACCTCGTAATGGTAGAAAACTGAAGCTAACATTCATCAACCCTGATTGCTCTATAAAATAGGCGATGTTATTATACTTTGATGTGTTCGTGACTCTCATATTTGGTATTGTCATCCAATTCTCTATACCGGCAGTATTTTCATAACACTTTATTTCTTCTGCTACATTTACAAACTCATTTATACCACTAAATATCTGCATGCGAACGTATGCAAAATCCATAACCTCATCGTATAGGGCCTCCTTAACCAACATTCATCCATCATGCTGCCCACTCAAGGAAAATAAAATTAACTGATACCCACAATGCTATTCAGGTTTAGCGTTGTTAATCATAATTATAAAAAGTCTATAATTAATATAAAACTGTTATAAGTTATATTTTTTATAAAAAAAAATAGTTTATAATTAATATTTTTGCTCGTTTCTTCAGATATTATTGGTGGTGAGCTATAACTAACTGTTCAACTTGATAATAAATGTAGCGTAAGAGTTCTAACTATAGAAGGCTTATCAGGGAGATATATGGCTATATGCTTGTGTCGAACAAATGGAGTTCGGTTATGCCTCTACAATTTGCTTGTGAAGTTCTCACCTTCTCCAGAAAATGACTGATGGAGTTTTGAAAATGTTACTTAGCGAAAGTGCACTTACTTTTTCAAAATCTAACACTTGTTCTAAAAAATATTTATCTCGTTTAGTTGACAATGTAATATATAATTTATGTTTAACACGTGAACGACCACGTTATTTCTGTTTATCTAAAAGCTCTAAAATTAAAATGTATGTGGATAAGCTATTCCACAACATTTCTTGTATATATGTTCTATGCGCCATTCACCTTTGATATTCATGACAACGTGAACGATTTTATCAATTTTTTCATTTAATAGCTCTATAGTCGTTAGATTAGTATGAAAAACTATATATAACCTCTTCCAATAATCAATGAAAGAGTCTAAAGGTTTTGTTATGTCTTTTTTTTAAAAAAATTATATATATCGTACGATACGGTATATCGTGTAGTTCATATAACATAAGTGAAATTTGATCCGCAAAATCAATTTTTTGGTACTTTATAGTTTGTCTGGAAAAAATATCTAAAACAGTTTGCGAGACATTACGTCTGACATTGGGTAACACCTTAAATATATGCTGGAATATAAATCGATTATTCTCAAATAATGCTCTAATTTATCTATGTTTCATTTCAACCAAATAATGCACCTTACCCCGAAATAACTTAAAGTTAAGTTTGTTTTTACCAATAAAATGCTTTAGATTAGAATGAGCGATCTTCATGCAGCTAGTGGTATGGTTACCAAATGCATAAACTTGTTAGTTTTCAAACTAACAAACTTAGCGTTGTAAAAAATCAACCAAGAACTAATGAAGCATTTTATCCCGATTGTTATTGAACTCTGTTTATGTCTCCCGATATATTATATGATTCCACAAAGGTAAAAAACCATAAGAGGTTTGTTTATCCTTGATGTATTTTTTTTATTACCGAATGACGTTCATGTCAATGTATCATCAACATAACATGTGTGTTGTATTTGGGAACACTTGTTCGAGCATCATCCATCAATGATAATTTTATATCTGTTACAATAACGGACGAGTCTTCGACTAAGTTAGTTACAATCAACGATTGAAAACAATCTAATACCCACTTTTAATTTTCAACTTACTCATTGAACATGAACACAAATCTGAATAGAAAGTCAGGCCAGTACAACTTACTCCAACAACCTCAAACAACGACATATTGTACCTTATTACCTTGTATATGTTATCCATTATTAGCACTTTTTAAAAATGTGTGTAACAAACCCAAAATAACCTGTTGTTAAAGAAAATATCAGTAATGAAATCACTTTGGTTTTTACCCGATCTATACATAATTTAACATTTTGAGTTTGCATAACAAGTATTGCAGCTGTGAGCGATCAACTTTTTCAATTTTTTTGCTGTTTTTTGTTGAGCATTGTATATTTCTCATGCACGATGCATTCTTAGGGTTCAAAATTTTCCCTCCACCCAAAATTTCACGAGTAAGAGTTCTCATGTTGGTATAATTTAGTAAAAATTCTAACTTTTCTTCAGAAAAATATCCCGCATACAAATGAATTTTTAAGATTTTAGAATTTCCACCATACGACATTTATGGTCCATTCACTAGAATTTTTTATAGTTCATTTTAGCTTAAAATATATGTATTTCTTTGTTCATGTAGACTTCATATTAGGATTCCCCGGGTCTATCAACCTATTATATCATGCAGATTCCTCGCATTCAAATAGTAATCTATATTGTTTTTTGCTTTTTACATCTTCGTGACAAATTAATATATTAATTAAGTCGTTGTCATTTTTGTTATTCGTAACCCAACGGATCATTTCTGGTTGCTGCGTATAATAATATTTCGTGGTAAACTGATCCCTAAAATCGATATTAAAGTCATTATCACTCCACTAGTATCATTCGACTCCTACAATGCCAAATTATGAAAAAGTAAGACCCAAATATGAACAAAAGCTAATATTGCGTACACCTCCAATGCAAGTAAGCAATGACGGGAAGGGTGTGTACTGAAAGTGTACTATCTGTACTACTAGTGCAGGTGCACCATCAGTACCGCGCATGACCAATGCACATGCACCAAAATTGTATTAGGTCTTATTGCATTAATTATTTTGACAAAATACATGTTCGATCTTTTAAATTTGATTAAAATCCAATCCAATTGTATGAGTTTATTTATATTAAAAAAATCATACAATTAATATATAAAAAAAAGATAGTTACATATATATGATATTTTCCTAACAAATATTAAAAATTACTAATACACAATGTGTATTAAAATACATAATGATCGGTCACATTTATGAGAAAAAACCACAAATACATAACAATAACTTCCGGAAGAGTTCCATAATAAGGGAACACAACCGCTGGAAAAAACTTTTAGAGCCATAGAACTAATGGAAAACCCACCCTTATGTTAAGGGAAATAACAAAAAATTTGCCAAAGTAGAAAAAACTAATATCGTCAGAAAATAAAAGTTACATTCGTATATGGTATTTCTCTATTTATATCTCATTCTCGTTTATGGACGGTTACAAGGACTGTCATCCACATTTACTACAGTTATCACTCCATTTACTACACGAGGCCTATATTTATGGCTAAGATTGCTGAGTGGTTTGACTAAGATTTATAGTGTCATTAAGTAACAGTTCAAACCGTTTCTCTTTTAAACCGCGCTAGGTTGGTTTCGGGCGTGCGCTTGACCGAGCCTTAATAACTATTCGCTTAGTTTTATCGCTAGGTTTGGGAAGCGGACTGACCCGCGCGGTACTTGCTCAATTAACCTTGTTCAACTCTTCCTCAACTCATTTGGTCTGCCAACGTGCTCGTCCGACTTGTTTGTTATTACCTTCCTTTATTGATTCTAGCTCTATTCTTTACTGTATTCATCTACTTCCTCATTGCATATTTGTATTTTTTTCCAGCTCAGGCTCGTCCTTTGTTCTCTCACCATATTTATCTGCTCGGCATTTTGGGTTTTGCTTGGCCGGCGAATACCCCTAATCAGGGAACCCCCTAGTATATGGATTTAGCATTTAGCTAAATGGTAAATCGATAAATTCAAACTCTATATAACATCAAATAAATTGGTGTCGTGTGAAGTTGAAACGCAATGCCAAGTGACTAACGGTGGTTACTTTTCATCATTATTTTCTGCTTAGGTGACACGTGGATGGAGTATAACTGTGACGGTTCTGAGAAAGCCGTTTTTAGGAATTGGCGCCTGGTGCTTGGGCTTTGAAGATGTGTGCGAATTACTGCTGACGATTTACCCACCTCATCATACGTGTGTTACTAGTAAATTACCATCTTACCTTGAATACTAACCATAGTACCTATTAATCACTTACTTTTGTTTTGTATTTGCGAAGTCCATTGTTGTCATTTGCGTTTGAAAGGTGTTTGTTGATTTTCAAACTACAACCCAGATACGCGACTTTTTCTTTGCTCTTGCATACATGTAGTGTTTAGTAGTTGGGGAAACCCTAGATCTTGGAGTGGTGATGCTCTCATTATGGAAACATCCAAAAAAAAACTCGTATACAGTGGATGGTGAACCAATCACCCACCGTCTGATTTAATCATGCTTATTCGTGGTATTAATTCATTGCAGTTCAAGTAGAAACAATGACATCAAAAAGGGCAACAAGGAAGAAAGTGAGAAAACTCCAGTATCTCAATTTGAAGACCCATTATTCCTATAAATTTATTTTTCCCAAATAGCTCACAAGTATGGGTACTGGATGATGTTAGGTTACTCAGTTTTAGGGCGAGGTATGCGATACCTGAGGATGTGACAGTGAGGGTTCCCTTGGTTGGTGAGCATCCATATCAGGCCCAGAGAAACTGAGACTTGCTTGTTCATGGTTGTGTTTGACTGGGGACTGTGTCTTCTATTGCCAATGTTAATTCACAACTTTTTTAGCATGATAGGAATTTGTCCCACTCAACTGTCTGCTAACGGGTGGAGAATGCTGCTTAGTGTAGTGCTTAGTTCACGCTTGCTAGGGATAAAGATATACCTAGCCGACATGTTGTTAGTTATTGATGTGACCAAACTTACAAAGTCTCCTTTCTTCTATACCCAGCTAACGAGAATGACAAATATTGTTGAATTGCCCTTCTCGGATAAAAATTGGAAGAACTCATTTGTGTTTGTGTCTGGCAATTGGGAAAATGAGAAACCAATAATGAATCTCCAATTAGAGAGAAGGTAGAGAGTAAAGTGTAAGCATCAGTAGCGTAATACGTATACTGAATTAAACTTTAATTGAATGTTGAATACTGAACTAGTCTTTAACTTATTATGCAGGTGAATAAGCCAACCAGAAGTGGTGGAAAGAAGGATTACCAAAAGGGTCCAAAACATCCTTTGATTGAGGTCGGCAACCTAGCTAGTTACATTTAAGTACAAGATCCTAAACTACTCTTCACACGGTTCAATTACCTTAGATAGGGTTTGTGGTTAGTGCCAAAATTGACACTTATAAAGAACGGAATAGTGATTATGTTAGACGGTGCAAAAGCCACAATGGATCATATCCGAGCGTTGATGGAAAAAAGTTATCAAGAAAAGAATAATACTGGAATTTGGCTTTTAGTGCCTCAGATCCGCAAAGGCAAATAAGTCGAGGGGTCATCCTCGGCTTCATGTCAATAGGATGGGCAAGGGGGAATGTTTTCCACTTAGGGTGTCAAAGAGGTGAACCAAATTGAGGGGAAAACTCTTGAAAGGCAAGGAAATACAGATGATGATCGAGTGCGATGTGAGTAGGATGATGAAGAAGATGATAAATAAGCTGATAAAGATTCTACCACTTTAGTAAAACCTTGGCAGAAGAAACAAAAATTGGTACTGGATATTATCCTCTTGCGACGAGGAAACTTCAACTGAGAGAAGAAGATAATGGTAGTGGGGAAGTCGCGCAAGAAAAATTACTTGATCCTCTCATACCCCAACCAACAGTTAAAGGGAGAGGTAAAAGGCCCGAGATTGCTGCTGATCCGATCGATCTAGTGGAGGACAGTGAGGACGAGGAAGATGGCCCCAAAAAGGTGATTAAAAAAGATAAAGCAGAACGTATGAACAATTTTGTGAGATCTTCCAGTATTCACCCCCGGTCAACGTGGTGAGGCCCGAGGTGGCTCTAATAGGGAATGCAGGTGCTTGGACCAGTCATAAAAATGTCAGCATTGACGAGCTGCAACCAAAGAAAGTCGTCATGTATCGCCCATCAATGTTTATGTTCAAACAACTCAAGCGTATTTCTGAGTTGTCATACTATGATGGGATGCCCATGAGCGATATCCTGTAACGACAGGTTGAACTCGCCATTGAGGTAAGAACCAATTGTGTTGAATGGATTACCAGAGAAAATTATTTGGTGTAACTAATGGAAATGCGAAGAGGGAGTTCGAGCTTGAAAGGCAACAATGGGAGGAGAGCCTAAAAGTGGCTCTGGATGAGCAGAAGGCTCAAATGATGAGTATTGCAATGGATATGATAGACCGGGAGAAGAAACTAAAAAATTGTGTCTGAGTTGTTGTCATTAAATCCTGGGATGAAGCTCGGGTCATTGGGTCACTTGGCTGAAGTGTCTGCACGTCCTCAAATTTCCTCACCCGTATTGGTGCCTGAGTTAATCAATTCCCCGGGTGTGGAAGGTCCTCTAGCTGGCACAATTACAGTTGTAGCCGATCCAGTAAGTGCCTTAGATACTGAGGCTCAAACAAAAGAAGTATTACCATCCTCGACAGACCCCATCGAGCTTCCCCCCTCTTCAAACTCTTGAGCTTATTGTATAATTCTGGTGTAAGACTGTAAACTTATGATTTGACTGTGTGTAATTTATCGCGTGCCATGAATACTGTTTTGTTTAAAATGAATTGTTCTGGTAAGTTATCTGTTTTTATATTGGAAATTTGGGGCGCCCCTTTAATGATGAATAGACTCATGATTGCGTATATTACAGGAGATGTGTTTATTACTTGGTGTACTTATATGGGTGGATCCTTACAAGGTCGAGCTCAGTAGGGCTAATTGCGTAGCTTAAGACTAAATATATCTTTCTAGTTGAATCGCGGAGAGGTCGTAAAAACCTTATTGCGTAGCCTGTTATAGACTTGGTTTGTAACCAGTTCGCCAATATACTTAGTACAAGGTATGATGCATACTATGGCCTTTACGTAGCCCGTATGCGTGGAAAATTACCCCGATCATGTTTATAAAAACTTGGTTTGGACTCAGTGTGGTCCTTTGCGTAGCCCTTTAGGCGTGGTCAGTGACCCATTCGCTAATTGTAAAAATTTAGAACTTGTAATAAACACCTGGTGGCGAAAGCATAAATCATATTAAGAAAAAAAGGCCATTGTTTAGATGCCTCATTAAAAACCCTCCCTGCACCATCAGCAAGGAAAAATAGCACATCACTATATAGATGGGCGATATAATTTAAGATGATTTACATTCCATGGGTGTTTGAGGGCACAACCTTCACCATCTGCTAGTCGATAGGCTCCATTATACCCGGTCAAAATAACTGTGTAGGGCCCCTTCCAGTTAGGGCCTAACTTACCATTAGCTCTACCTCCTGATCCTTGGACCATCATCTTCATGAAACTTCGTGGCTTTTGTCGAGCATTAAATTACCCCCCTCATCAAACTTCTGTAATGCTCTGATGTACCACGTGCTTTGTGTCGTTCTTCTAAGAGGTCGGTGCTTTCTGTTATGGCAACCAAGTTTGTTTCTTCCTCATAGTTCTCTACACGGTGTTTTGGGACGATGATTTCCGCTGGTATGACGGCTTCACTGCCATAAACGAGAATGAAAGGTGTATCTCCGTTTGTTGCCCGAGGTGTAGTTATGTATGCCCATAAGACCTCAGCCAATTTTTCTGGCCATTTTCCCTTGAGTATAACAAGGTAGCTCCGGATTCCTTCCTGTTTAGCATCATAGGTGCCTACAGCTTGGTTAACAACTACCAGTGAGTCTGATTTAATCCTAATATCGCATGCGCGACATATCAAGTCTAACTTCATGCCACATAGAACGACCTCGTACTCTGCAACATTATTTGTGACTGGGAAGTTGAACCTAATCGTCTGCTTAACTTCATCTCCAGTTAGCAAGCGCAGCACGACCCCAGCTCCTCTGCCTGATGTGCTAGATATGTTACGGGAATAACAAGTTGTGGCAAAGAAAAAATTCACGTTCTTAGTCAGAAAAGAGATAAGGCAAAAAGATCATGTTATTTGTCAAAAAATCTTCCTACTTATAGTTCTGTGAGTTAGTGGGCGGTTGCATTTGTATTCAATTACACTTAATACGCCACTAACATCACTTCTCCTATAATTTCAGACAAACTACCTAAACGGTTTGAATCTGAATTTGTAACGTTTATTAAATGATGGATAAGGAAACACTTTATTCTTCAATTATTTGCTTTGGCCGGTCTTACATGTCAATCCGAGCTCCCACTTTAAATGATAGGCTTTGTGCTGAGTTGCGTGTTATTGAGCTCACTCAGGTGCTCTTGGTTGCTCGGCTCCTCTTTGTCTGTGGTCAATTAATTATCTTCGAGCTCGCTTTCCAATTAGCTTTAAAGTCGATTGGTTTATGTGTGAGCTCATCTCTTGTTTGTTCATTGCATCTTTGGTCTGATCGGTCAATTCTTTATTCATATTATCTTCGAGCTCGTTCTCCATTTATCTTTGAGTTAGATCGGAGTGTATGAGCTCATCCTCCGTTTACTCGTTTGATCTTTATTAATTTACTATCTTGGTCTAAGCTCGTCATCTGCCTTTCCTGCTCATTTGGATACTTACTCGGGGGAATCCCCCTTATCAGTGCACCCAATAGTTTATAGGTTTAATAATTTTTGAAAAGAATTAGTGAAACTATATAAAATTAATATCACTGTTAATTGAAAAGGTAGAGGCGTAGAATAGGCGCATGGTTATTCAATTGACCATTAGCTTCATAATTTGATACATGTCAATGGTAAAACTATGACGGTTCTGATATACCCTCGAGCGTTACCATGTGTACTTGCCCGAGGTGTAGTTATGTATGCCCATAAGACCTCAGCCAATTTTTCTGGCCAGTTTCCCTTGGCTCCTTCAAGTTTTTTCTTGAATCCTTCTAGTATTGTTTTGTTAGTTACTTACACCTGACCAGTGGCTCTGGGCTAATACGGCGTGGAGAAATGTTTCTCAATCTCATAACCTTTTCAGAAGGTGGTGAGCACTGAATTCTGGAACTGTGGACCGTTATATGTCATCACGATTCATGGTATGCCATACTGAGCAAAACTTTGATTATGAATGAAATCACAGACCTCCTGCAGTCGGGTCCAAAATAAAGTTTTTGCCTCTACCCATTTGGAGAAGTAGTCTACTGCGAAAATCAAGAACTGCCTATTTCCAGCTGTCATTGGCAGAGGGCTAACTAGGTCGATACCCCACTTATCAAAATGACAAGGGATAGGAACAGGTTGCATAACTGCACATGGAATATGTTGGGTGTTAGCATATTGTTGACATTGATGACACTGTTGTACTAGAGTTTCCGCGTCGGTTGCTAACTCTGGCCAAAAGAATGCGGCCAACAGAAACCTTTGAATTAGACTTCGGTCCCTATAGTGAGCGTCTGCTTCTCCTGAATGCAAGTCGTGTAGGATTGAACTTGCCTCCTCCTGATTAAGGCACCGATATAAGGGTCGGGTGGCACTTTTCCTGTAGAGAATATTGTCTAACACACAGTATTTTGCCAACTTATGTTGCAGGGCTCTAGCGTCACCCGTATTAACTGGAAATACAACTGAGGTCAAATATTGTAGATAAGATTGTCGCCAATCGGTGGTGTTATGGATTGTATGGACGACCTCATCTTTAATAATTAGTTTTGTTTTTGGTAATTGTTGAATGAGGACTAAAGGATTCTCTCCCGATGCTGTTGTTTTACCTAACAGATCTGCTGCAGAATTCTCTAGGAGTGGAAGCTATTCATATGAAACCCGAGAAAACTTGGATTCATATTCCTTGAGTATAACGAGGTAGCTCCGGATTTCTTCCTGTTTAGCATCATAGGTGCCTACAGCTTGGTTAACAACTAGCAGTGAGTCCGATTTAATCCTAATATCGCATGCACGACATATCAAGTCTAACTTCATGCCACATAGAACGACCTCGTACTCTGCAACATTATTTGTGACTGGGAAGTTGAACCTAATCGTCTGCTTAACTTCATCTCCAGTTAGCAAGCGCAGCACGACCCCAGCTCCTCTGCCTGATGTGCTAGATATGTTACGGGAATAACAAGTTGTGGCAAAGAAAAAATTCACGTTCTTAGTCAGAAAAGAGATAAGGCAAAAAGATCATGTTATTTGTCAAAAAATCTTCCTACTTATAGTTCTGTGAGTTAGTGGGCGGTTGCATTTGTATTCAATTACACTTAATACGCCACTAACATCACTTCTCCTATAATTTCAGACAAACTACCTAAACGGTTTGAATCTGAATTTGTAACGTTTATTAAATGATGGATAAGGAAACACTTTATTCTTCAATTATTTGCTTTGGCCGGTCTTACATGTCAATCCGAGCTCCCACTTTAAATGATAGGCTTTGTGCTGAGTTGCGTGTTATTGAGCTCACTCAGCTGCTCTTGGTTGCTCGGCTCCTCTTTGTCTGTGGTCAATTAATTATCTTCGAGCTCGCTCTCCAATTAGCTTTAAAGTCGATTGGTTTATGTGTGAGCTCATCTCTTGTTTGTTCATTGCATCTTTGGTCTGATCGGTCAATTCTTTATTCATATTATCTTCGAGCTCGTTCTCCATTTATCTTTGAGTTAGATCGGAGTGTATGAGCTCATCCTCCGTTTACTCGTTTGATCTTTATTAATTTACTATCTTGGTCTAAGCTCGTCATCTGCCTTTCCTGCTCATTTGGATACTTACTCGGGGGAATCCCCCTTATCAGTGCACCCAATAGTTTATAAGTTTAATAATTTTTGAAAAGAATTAGTGAAACTATATAAAATTAATATCACTGTTAATTGAAAAGGTAGAGGCGTAGAATAGGCGCATGGTTATTCAATTGACCATTAGCTTCATAATTTGATACATGTCAATGGTAAAACTATGACGGTTCTGATATACCCTCGAGCGTTACCATGTGTACTTGCCCGAGGTGTAGTTATGTATGCCCATAAGACCTCAGCCAATTTTTCTGGCCAGTTTCCCTTGGCTCCTTCAAGTTTTTTCTTGAATCCTTCTAGTATTGTTTTGTTAGTTACTTACACCTGACCAGTGGCTCTGGGCTAATACGGCGTGGAGAAATGTTTCTCAATCTCATAACCTTTTCAGAAGGTGGTGAGCACTGAATTCTGGAACTGTGGACCGTTATATGTCATCACGATTCATGGTATGCCATACTGAGCAAAACTTTGATTATGAATGAAATCACAGACCTCCTGCAGTCGGGTCCAAAATAAATTTTTTGCCTCTACCCATTTGGAGAAGTAGTCTACTGCGAAAATCAAGAACTACCTATTTCCAGCTGTCATTGGCAGAGGGCTAACTAGGTCGATACCCCACTTATCAAAATGACAAGGGATAGGAACAGGTTGCATAACTGCACATGGAATATGTTGGGTGTTAGCATATTGTTGACATTGATGACACTGTTGTACTAGAGTTTCCGCGTCGGTTGCTAACTCTGGCCAAAAGAATGCGGCCAACAGAAACCTTTGAATTAGACTTCGGTCCCTATAGTGAGCGTCTGCTTCTCCTGAATGCAAGTCGTGTAGGATTGAACTTGCCTCCTCCTGATTAAGGCACCGATATAAGGGTCGGGTGGCACTTTTCCTGTAGAGAATATTGTCTAACACACAGTATTTTGCCAACTTATGTTGCAGGGCTCTAGCGTCACCCGTATTAACTGGAAATACAACTGAGGTCAAATATTGTAGATAAGATTGTCGCCAATCGGTGGTGTTATGGATTGTATGGACGACCTCATCTTTAATAATTAGTTTTGTTTTTGGTAATTGTTGAATGAGGACTAAAGGATTCTCTCCCGATGCTGTTGTTTTACCTAACAGATCTGCTGCAGAATTCTCTAGGAGTGGAAGCTATTCATATGAAACCCGAGAAAACTTGGATTCATATTCCTTGAGTATAACGAGGTAGCTCCGGATTTCTTCCTGTTTAGCATCATAGGTGCCTACAGCTTGGTTAACAACTAGCAGTGAGTCCGATTTAATCCTAATATCGCATGCGCGACATATCAAGTCTAACTTCATGCCACATAGAACGACATCGTACTCTGCAACATTATTTGTGACTGGGAAGTTGAACCTAATCGTCTGCTTAACTTCATCTCCAATTAGCAAGCGCAGCACGACCCTAGCTCCTCTACCTGATGTGCTAGATATGTTACGGGAATAACAAGTTGTGGCAAAGTAAAAATTCACGTTCTTAGTCAGAAAAGAGATAAGGCAAAAAGATCATGTTATTTGTCAAAAAAATCTTCCTACTTATAGTTCTGTGAGTTAGTGGGCGGTTGCATTTGTATTCAATTACACTTAATACGCCACTAACATCACTTCTCCTATAATTTCAGACAAACTACCGAAACGGTTTGCATCTGAATTTGTAACGTTTATTAAATTATGGATAAGGAAACACTTTATTCTTCAATTATTTGCTTTGCCGGTCTCACATGTCAATCCGAGCTCACACTTTAAATGATAGGCTTTGTGTTGAGCTGCGTGTTATTGAGCTCACTCAGCTGCTCCTGGTTGCTCGGCTCCTTTTTGTGTGTGGTCAATTAATTATCTTCGAGCTCGCTCTCCAATTAGCTTTAAAGTCGATTGGTTTATATGTGAGCTCATCTCTTGTTTGTTCATTGCATCTTTGGTCTGATCGGTCAATTCTTTATTCATATTATCTTCGAGCTCGTTCTCCATTTATCTTTGAGTTAGATCGGAGTGTATGAGCTCATCCTCCGTTTACTCGTTTGATCTTTATTCATTTACTATCTTGGTCTAAGCTCTTCATCTGCCTTTCCTGCTAATTTGGATACTTACTCGGGGGAATCCCCCTTATCAGTGCACCCAATAGTTTATAGGCTTAATAATTTTTGAAAAGAATTAGTGAACCTATAAAATCAATATCACTGTTAATTGAAAAGTTAGAGGCGTAGAATAGGCGCATGGTTATTCAATTGACCATTAGCTTCATAATTTGATACATGTCGATGGTAAAACTATGACGGTTCTGATATACCCTCGAGCGTTACCATGTGTACTTGCCCGAGGTGTAGTTATGTATGCCCATAAGACCTCAGCCAATTTTTCTGGCCATTTTCCCTTGGCTCCTTCAAGTTTTTTCTTGAATCCTTCTAGTATTGTTTTGTTAGTTACTTACACCTGACCAGTGGCTCGGGGTTGATACGGCGTGGAGAAATGTTTCTCAATCTCATAACCTTTTCAGAAGGTGGTGAGCACTGAATTCTGGAACTGTGGACCCTTATATGTCATCACGATTCATGGTATGCCATACTGAGCAAAAATTTGATTATGAATAAAATCACAGACCTCCTGCAGTCGGGTCCAAAATAAAGTTTTTGCCTCTACCCATTTAGAGAAGTAGTCTACTGCGAAAATCAAGAACTGCTTATTTCCAGCTATCATTGGCAGAGGGCTAACTAGGTCGATATCCCACTTATCAAAAGGACAAGGGATAGGAACAGGTTGCATAACTGCACTTGGAATATGTTGGGTGTTAGCATATTGTTGACATTGATGACACTGTTGTACCAGAGTTTCCGCATCGGTTGCTAACTATGGCCAATAGAATGCGGCCAACAGAAACCTTCGAATTAGACTTCGGTCCCCATAGTGAGCATCTGCTTCTCCTGAATGCAAGTCATGTAGGATTGAACTTGCCTTCTCTTGATCAAAGGACCGATATAAGGGTCGGGTGGCACTTTTTCTGTAGAGAATATTGTCTAACACACAGTATTTTGCCGCCTTATGTTGCAGGGCTCTAGCGTCACCCGTATTAACTGGCAATACAACTGAGGTCAAATATTGTAGATAAGATTGTCGCCAATCGGTGGTGTTATGGATTGTATGGACGACCTCCTCTTTAATAATTAGTTTTGTTTTTGGTAATTGTTGAATGAGGACTAAAGGATTCTCTCCCGATGCTGTTGTTTTACCTAACAGATCTGCTGCAGAATTCTCTAGGAGTGGAACCTATTCATATGAAACCCGAGAAAACTTGGATTCATATTCCTTGAGTATAACGAGGTAGCTCCGGATTCCTTCCTGTTTAGCATCATAGGTGCCTACAGCTTGGTTAACAACTAGCAGTGAGTCCGATTTAATCCTAATATCGCATGCGCGACATATCAAGTCTAACTTCATGCGACATAGAACGACCTCGTACTCTGCAACATTATTTGTGACTGGGAAGTTGAACCTAATCGTCTGCTTAACTTCATCTCCAGTTAGCAAGCGCAGCACGACCCTAGCTCCTCTGCCTGATGTGCTAGATATGTTACGGGAATAACAAGTTGTGGAAAAGTAAAAATTCACGTTCTTAGTCAGAAAAGAGATAAGGGAAAAAGATCATGTTATTTGTCAAAAAATCTTCCTACTTATAGTTCTGTGAGTTAGTGGGCGGTTCCATTTGTATTCAATTACATTAAATACGCCACTAACATCACTTCTCCTATAATTTCAGACAAACTACCTAAACGGTTTGAATCTGAATTTGTAACGTTTATTAAATGATGGATAAGGAAACAGTTTATTCTTCAATTATTTGCTTTGGCCGGTCTCACATGTCAATCAGAGCTCACACTTTAAATGATAGGCTTTGTGCTGAGCTGCGTGTTATTGAGCTCACTCAGCTGCTCCTGGTTGCTCGGCTCCTCTTTCTCTGTGGTCAATTAATTATCTTTGAGCTCGCTCTCGAATTAGCTTTAAAGTCGATTGGTTTATGTGTGAGCTCATCTCTTGTTTGTTCATTGCATCTTTGGTCTGATCGGTCAATTCTTTACTCATATTATCTTCGAGCTCGTTCTCCATTTATCTTTGAGTTAGATCAGAGTGTATGAGCTCATCCTCCGTTTACTCGTTTGATCTTTATTCCTTTACTATCTTGGTCTAAGCTCGTCATCTGCCTTTCCTGCTCATTTGGATACTTACTCGGGGGAATACCCCTTATCAGTGCACCCAATAGTTTATAGGTTTAATAATTTTTGAAAAGAATTAGTGAACCTATAAAATCAATATCACTGTTAATTGAAAAGGTAGAGGCGTAGAATAGGCGCATGGTTATTTAAGTGACCATTAGCTTCATAATTTGATACATGTCGATGGTAAAACTATGACGGTTCTGATATACCCTCGAGCGTTACCATGTGTACTTGCTGGAGAAGAAAATATAAATTTCCATCCAAAACTCTCTGTCATTTTTCACATCACAAACCAGGTACGTTATTAATCTAAAAAATTTAATCGCTTATAATGTTGTGCTAGAATTTAGAACCCTAGATTCTGAAATGTGGCATGTGTGAGTATGGTATATCCCAGATGTGCATTTTTTCTCTACATTGAATCGATCGCCCTTGCATGCTATAAACATGTTGATTCGTAACCTTACCTTCTTGCAGTCTCAGTAGAAGTTATGACACCGAAAAGGGAAACGAAGACGAAATTAGATAAAATTTGGAGCTCGTGTTTGAGGAAGTCAGTGCTTTGGCTAACTATTTCTCGTAAATAGCCCCCCAAATATGTTTACTTAGATGAGTCTGAAGTGACTACCCTTAGGAATAGATGTGGTATTCCTGAGAATGTGACCATAAGAGCGCCCGTTGTAGGCGAGCATCCTTATCTGGCCCAAGAAACAGAGACATGTCTTTTCACCACTTTGTTTGATTGGGATTTGCATCAGAAGGTAAGTTTACGATGCTAGACGGTACTATAGCCACGATCGAGCGCATCAGGGCGCTGATGGAAAAGAGATATCGGGAGAGCAATAATGTCGGGATCTGGCTCGCAGTACCGCTAACTACCCAAAAGGGTTCTGAAGCAGGAGATTCCTCATCTGATCCTGGCCATCCGGGTGGGCAAGGAGAGATATTGGCAAGTAAAAGGGGGAAGAGGTCGAGCAAGTCGAAAATAATGCGCTAACTACTCAAGATGTCTCTCAGACTAGCAAGGTGCGAGAAAAGCGAGAAGAGAAAGAGGACTCTGAGTCGCCCTTGTTGATTAGGCGTGTGAGTAAAACGCAAAAAAGTGATTAACAATGTTGTCCCTCTTGTTGCTAGGAAGTTGCAGCTAAGAAATGATAACAGTGATCACACAGAGGCTACGCCTAAAGAAGTAACATGTCCCTCAGTTCATCCGTCATCTGAACAAGGCGAGGGGGAGAATCCTAATACTGGGTAGGACCTGACTAATTTAGTGGAAGACAGTGAAGAGAAAAAAAGATGAAAGCTATTCTGCCAGAGCATGCTAAGAGGATGAAACGTTGGGTGAATTCATCGAACATGCATCTTTTGGCAACAACAGCAGGGGAGGGTATTGTGCCTCAAATGGTAGGAATAATGGAGAAAACCACAGGCGAAGATAGGGGCGTTGGGCCCAGTCAACATAAGGTGTTTTAAGAGGAGCTGCTGCCCAAGTAGATTATCGTACCACACCCTTCCTCATTTATATTCGAACAGCGTCGTCGAATTCTTGACTTATCATATTATGATGGGATGTTAGTTCCTGAGATCTTACAGCGACAAGTTGAGCTCGCCATTGAGGTAAGGCAATCGTTTTGTATGTTGAATAGGATGTGGTAGTATAAGTCTGATTCTTTGGCTTTGTACAAATTTATCATATCTCGGTCGTACTAGGCTACCGGCGTATGTTCCCGGCTGATTTAGAGGCTATGGAGAAGTGAAGGCAAGAAGCCATGGTTTTTGGGTCAGCCAAAACAAACACTGCTGAGGTTATTCGCTTGAGGCATGCATACACCTCAGCAAAGGCGACCAAAAACTAGGCGCTTCAAGCATAGGCAAAACTGGAGGCTACGATGAAAACCTTAAAAGAAGCTTTGATATGCAGCGACGAGAGATGTAAATCCGTGTCCGAAAATCACAAAACAGTGTTGAAGAAAAATGAAAATTTGTTGAAGAGGAATGATAAAAAATTTGCTCAGAGATCAAGCATGTTGGATAGGAACTTAGCTCAATCAAAAAGAGTGGAAGAGCAAGATGAGAGAATAGCAAATTTGATTGCTGACAACACCAAGCTGATGGCCCAAGTGGAAGAGGGGCACGCGGAGCTTGAGCAGGAGAGGTAGAGGTTGAAAAAGAACTTGGAGGCAGCTGTAGCAGAGAGGGAATCATAGATGTTCACTATTGCCACAGAGATGATAGCCAAGGAGAACGAGGAAGCTATAGCCGAGCTGTTGGCGTTGAATCTTTTGCTGAACTTGGGATCTTTGGCGTCGCTTGTTCAAAACCTGTGCCACCTCAAAAACTTAGCTTGCAATCTATGCCAATTACTGAAGCTGGTACCACTGCTGTGGCTGAAGTTACTCCATCAGAGCAGGACAATTTGCCCTGTTCCCCAACGTCCAAGTTGTGATAATTTTTGTTGTTTCGTGTTTTTTATTTATGTTTATGAAAAACCTTGTGTTACGTGAGGTATTTTTGAATACCTGTTTGAACTTAGTGCTCGGGTGTACTTAATGTTAGTAGTATTTTGGAGAAAGTGAAGCATGTGTTTGTTGCCTTGCATGGAGATCCCTACAATATCGAGCTTAGTAGGGCTGATTGCATAGCTTAGATAATAATTATCATGATAGCTTGTTCGCGGCGAGGTTATGTAGACCATATTGCGTAGTCTATTTTAGACTTGGTCTTTAACCAGTTCGCTAATATACCCAGAAGTATGAGGAACAATATGGCTATTACGTAGCCCGTAGGCGTGGCCAGTTAGCCCATTCGTGTTTATAGACACTTCGTATAGAATAAGTATTGTCCATTACGTAGCCACGTATGGCGTGGTCATTGAACATTTCGCTGATTGTAAGGATGAAACTTACAACAAACACATAATGGCAAAAACATAAATTATATTGAAGGAGCAAATTGTTGTCTTAAAATGCCTCATTAAAAAACCTCCCCATACCATCAGGGAGGAAAAAGAGTGCATCAATACAGTCTAAGTAGTTTGGGGATACAATTTTAGGTGATTGACACTCCAAGGGTGTTTGTGTGCTTGGCCGCTGTGATCTGCCAATCTGTATGCGCCATGGTGCCCTTTCGAGATAATTGTATAAGGGCCTTCCCAATTTGGTCTCAGTTTGCCACATGTTCCACTGTTGGAATATTTTCTTTAATACCAAGTCTCCCTTCTTAAAAGAGCGTGAATTGAGTCGAGCGTTGATACGTCCCCTCATCAGACTTCTGTAATGCTCTGCTTGTACTCATGCTTGATCTTGTCGCTCTTCGAGGATATCCAAGCTTGTGGACTTGGCTATTAGATTTTCCTCTTCTTCGTAGTGTTCTATTTGATGGCTTGGAACAATGATCTCTGTTGGGATGACTTCTTCGGTGTCGTACACCAGAGCTAAAGGTGTGTCTCCTATTGTTGAGTACGGGGTGGTTCAATATGCCTATAATACCTCAGCCAATTTATCAGGCCACATCCCTTTGGCTCCTTCTAGTTTTTTCTTAAGTACCTCGAGCAGCATCCTATTGGTTACTTCGACCTGACCGTTGGCTTGAGGATAACATGGGGTGGAAAAGTGCTGGAGAATCCCATATCGTTTGCAGAAGTTGGTGAGGATTAAATTTTGAAATTGTGGGCCATTATCTGACATTAGAAATTGTGGAATACCATATCTAGTCAGAATTTGATTATGGATGAAGTCACATACCTCATGCGCTCGTGTACGGAATATAGCTTTGGCCTCGACCCATTTGGAGAAGTAATCTACCGCGACGATAAGGAATTACCTATTTCCGGCAACCATTGGTAAATGGGCCACTATATTTATCCCTCATTTATCGAAAGGACATGGAATATGAATGTTTTGCATAGGTTCGATGGGTCTATGTTGTGTGTTTTCATACTCTTGACATTTGTGGCATTGTTGCACAAAACTTTCTGCATCAGTTGCGAGCTAGGGCCAATAGTATCCTGCCAGGAGGAACCGTTGGATTAGTGTTCAGTGACCATAGTGAGCACCTGCCTCCACTGAATGTAGATTGGTTAAGATTGAATTGGCTTTCGTGTGATCAAGACATCAGAGTAAGGTCCGAGTTGAACTTTTCATGTATAAGATGTTATCAAGAACACAAAACTTGGCTGCCTTAATCTGCAGTGCTCGGGCCTCGTTTTTATTTGTTGACAATTGGTCAGATGTCAGGTAATGCATGTATGGTATTCTCCAGACGGAATCATTTGCGATTGAGTTGATGGTTTCTATTATGGGTATGAGTTCACTCATTGAGAGCTGTTGGAGTAAAATCGTGGGGTGTTCTCCCAAAGCTGCGGTCTTGGCTAGAATATCGGTTGCTGAGTTGTCCTTTCGTTGGATCTGCTCGTATGAAACATGGGCGATCTTCGACTCGTACTCCTTGAGTATAACAAGGTAATATTTGATATCATCTTTTCTGGCATCGTAATTACCCATTGCATGGTTGAAGAGTAACTGGGAATCAGATTTGATCCTAATGCTTTGTGCTCCACAAATCAAGGCCAATTTCATGCCACAAAGAGCACCTTCATACTCTGCCACGTTATTTGTGACTGGGAAATTAAAGAGAATTGCATGTTTGATCTCTTCACCATTTGGGGATCGCAAGACAATTTCCGCTCCTCCACTTGATGCACAAGATGCACCATCAACTCTAACAATCCACTGGTCTAGCCTTGTTACTTCTTGATCTTCTGTATCGGTCTGTTGATGCCTGGATGAGGTGAATTCAGTGAGAAAATAGGTGATTACTTGTCTCTTAAATAGCTAACCGCGGTTCAAAATGAATGTCGTACTCGCCGAGTTCAATACTTCATTTGGTGTGTCTTCCGGAGACATCTGGCTTCTGTAGTACTGTTCGTAGGGGGTTGTTCGCACAGTGATGATGTACCCTTGAAAATATGGATGCATTCGTCGGGCGGCAATAACTAAACTCAAAGTTAGCTTTTACAGATTCAGGTACCTTGTTTCCGCATCCGTTAGCGTTTTGCTTGTGTAATATATCGGGCTTTGTACCCCGTTCTGGTCGCGAACTAAAGCCAAACGACCGAAATATGGTGATACTGTCAGATAGAGCAACAACGGTTCCTTAGCCGTGGGTGCAGACAGAATCTCTAGAGAGATGAGGTATTGTTTTAGCTTGGTGAAAGCTTTGCTGCACTCTCTAGTCCAGGAAAAATTCGTAGCGCCTCGTAAGACCTCAAAAAAATGTTGACTCTTTTCCGACGCGCGGGAAATGAACCTAGATAACGTTGCTAGCCTTCCCGTGAGACATTGTACTTCTTTGATATTTTTTGGAGGGTCCATTTACAGAATTGCATTTAGCTGGACATGGTCGGCTTCAATACCTCGTTGACTTACCACGTAACCTAAAAAATTTCCTTTAACTACCCCAAAAGAACACTTATCCGGGTTGAGCTTGAGGTTGAATTGTCGTAAAAAATCGAAAACTATCAGCAATGTTTCCAAATCTTGCGTTTACTCATGAGTTTTAACAATCATGTCGTCAATGTATGCTTGTAAATGGTGACCCAGATGGTCTTAAAAAATATGGTTTATCAGTCGTCGGTATGTCGACCCCGCATTTTTTAAATCGAAAGCCATGACCGTGTAGCAATATAAACCTCTCTCAATTCTAAAAGCGGTGTGTTCTTGATCGGATGGGTGGAGGCGAATCTGGCTGTACCCGGATTATGCATCTATGAATAACAAGTAGTCACAACCCGAGGCCGAATCAACTAACTGATCGATGCGCAACAGTGGGAAGGCATCTTTAGGCCATGCATGATTCATGTCGGTGAAGTCAACGCACATTCTCCACAGGCTGCTCTTCTTTTTTACCAAAACGGGGTTAGTTATCCAAACCGGATATCGTGCTTTCCGGATGTGTCCCGAACGAGTTAATTTGGCCACCTCGGCTAAGATAGCTGCCTGTTTTTCTACTGAGAATGACCTAGGTTTTGGCGTATTGGCTTGACGCAAGGGTTGATAGCCAACTTATGACTTATAATTGATGGGCTTACCCTTGATAAATTAGATGCCTCCCAAGCAACAACATCTAAATTTTTCACTAATAGAGTAGTTAAACGCACCTTAGAATCTTAAAATAATTCCCTTCCAAGTCGAAGCATCTGACAGTTGGCTATAGGTGTGTCCACTACTGCAGTCTATGTATCAGTAGATTTGTCGATCTCACACGGGTCATCCACTGGGTCCGGCAAGGTAAGATCCAGTGTCTCTGGTCCAGGAACCCCCTCGCCGTTTGATTGCTATCGGAGCGGTGGGGATGGATCTGATGCGATCGCCTAGCAAGTTTATGCGGTCCTTTGGTTGCCTCGTATTGTTCCCACCAAGATGCCCACCGGATATTTTATGCAATGCTGGAATGTGCACGATGTTGCTTCCATCCTATGCAGCCATGGTCTCCCGATAATAACATGGTAAGGGATTCGTGCGTCAGAGATTATAAACAGTGTTTTTAATTCTTTCTTCGTTGCTCCATGGCCAACTTTTACCAGTAGCTCCACTTTCCCAACACATTATGAAGTTCTACTCTCGTAACCGACCAAAGTGCACTGTGTCGGCCAATATGGAGGTACATTTTGCATGCGGTCAAACCTGCTTTTGAATATAATGTTTGCGGAACTTCCACCGTCGACCAGAACTCGAGTCACCATAACCCCTCCGATATCTATATGGATAGTCAACGCATCCTCATGAAGCAGACTAACACCTCTGAGATCATCGTCGTTGAACGTGAGATCGGCCACTGAATCCCTGTAATTGCGATAGGAGTTGTCATCAATTTCATACACGTCGAGCTTGTTTTTAGCCCGTTTGTTTGAGACAGTCCCTTGGATTGGTGCTGAAATCCCCCTAATATCGTGAGAAGCCACTGCTTCTTATTAGCTTCTATTTTTTCTCCATTTCGTGGTTTCTTATAGATGGGAGAACGGACTTCTTCGCATCGATCTGGATGTGAGTGCTTGATGTATTGTATCAACTCTCCATTATTAATTAGTCGTTGGATCTCTTCTCTGAGTTTCTATCATCCGTCTGTGGAGTGTCCATGGTCATTATAATACGAGCTAAAATACCGGTTAGACCATTTAAACCCGGAGGCACTCATCACGCGCATTGCTTGGTACTTCGTTCGTCCTCATTTTCGGTCGTAAATCACGGAGATGGCTTCAGTCAACGGGGTGAATAGTCTAGTTGGTTGCTCAGACTATTGAGGTCGTCGACTATAATCTCTCCTAGGTTGTTTTTCGACATTTTTTCTTTCTGATCCTCCTTCTTTGGAATCTGATCCGCGTCGTTCTCTATTGGGAACTTGATGAGGTTGGCATAGAGATCACCCTTTCGGTCGAGCCTTCGCTTCAAGGACGCCACCGCCATGTTTTCCTCTAAATCTGGTAAAACATTCATGGCATGAACAAATCTTCTAAGATAACTCTTAAAGGACTCACCTCGCCGCTGGTAAAGGTCCATGATTGAGTCTCACTTCCGCTTAAGCTCCTTGTTACCAATAAACTAATCTACGAATTCTTTCCACAGCCCCGTAAAGTCGTAGATGGACCCTTTTGATAAGTTGCTGAACTAATTCATTGCATTACATTTGAGGGTCATAGAAAGTGCTCGGCACAGCATCGTGTCGTCGGGTTTGAACGCCATCATCATATTTTAGAATTGATCCAAGTATCTTTTTGAGTCTCTTGTTCCATTATAAGCTTCGATTTGGAAAGGGTCGAACTTCCTTGGGAGTTGGGATTCGAGAATCTTCTCGGAGAACGGTGACTCTTTGAGTATGTAGGTTGACAGTCTCAGGCGAACTTGGTTATAGTGGAGTTCTTCATTTTCTCGAGCTAGCTTGGTAGACGTCTGATTTTCCTCCTCTCTTGGACCTTTGTTGTGATTCTTACCTCTGATCTCGCCTTCACACTCCTGCTTGTCGTCCCGTTCGATCACTATGCCTGGTTAACTTTGCTGGCCTCCGAGCTAGATGGCTGATTGACTCGGTTTGTTCCCTTGAACTTCGTGGTGAGGGCTTGAATGGCGTCATTCATTCCGGCCATGGTGGCGTGCATGGCCTTTTCCCTTGCATATCGCTAAAATGCTACCTTCAATTGCTCTTCTTGGAGATGTTGGATTATTTGTTCCAATTGGAGGACCACCAAGTCAGTTGGAGGGGTGGTTTCCATAGTTTCTTGGGCCACCGGTGCATCCACCGGTTGGTGTGGTTGCACTTCAACCCAGGGAACAACAGCGAGAAGAGTTGGGAGCTCCTTTGGATTGACTATCTCGAGGGGCGTCATAGGATTGCCCCCTTGGGATGCTACATGGACGGTGTAAAGGGTGCTTTGCCCGGGTGGTGCATTTGTTGCTCCCCTTCTGTTCATAGTTGTTTCACTCGTCTCCTGGTTATCCCTCTCAATTCCTGACCTTATGACTACCATGGATGATGATTAGCTACTTTCCCACAGACGGCGTCAAATTTTTTTACGGGAATAACAAGTGCTGCCAAAGTAGAAATTCACATTCTTAGCGAGAAAAGAGATAAGGAAAAAAGATCGTGTTATTTTTCAAAAGAGTCTTCCTATTTATAGTTTTGTGAGTTATTGAGTTGTTACATTTATATTCAATTATACTTAATATGCCAATAACTCATTAACATCACTTCTCCTATAATTTCAGACAAACTGCCTAAACGGGTTGACTCTGAATTTGTAACGTTTTTTAAATGATTGATATGGAAATGCTTTATTCTTCAATTATTTGCTTTGGTCGGTCCTACATGTCAATCCAAACTGGCTCACTTCTCGAGCACGATAGGGTTTGTGCCGAGCTGCGTGTTATTGAGCTCACTCAGCTGCTCCTGGTTACTCGGCTCCTCTTTGTCTGAGGTCAATTAATTATCTTCGAGCTCGCTCTCCACTTAGCTTTAAAGTCGATTGGTTTATATGTGAGCTCATCTCTTGTTTGTTCATTGCATCTTTGGTCTAATCGGTCAATTCTTTACTCAGATTATCTTCGAGCTCGTTATCAATTTATCTTTGAGGTGGATCCGAGTGTATGAGCTCATCTTCCGTTTACTCGTTTGATCTTTATTCCTTAACTATCTTGGTCTAAGCTCAAGCTCTGCCTTTCCTGCTCGTTTGGATACTTACTCGGGGGAATTCACCCTTATCAGGGCACCCCTTAGTTTATAGGTTTAAATTTTTTGGAAAATAATTAGTGAACCTATAAAATAAATATTACCGTTAAATGAAAAGGTAGAGGCGTAGATTAGGCGTGTGGTTATTCAAGTGACTTTTGGCTTCATAATTTGACACGTGTCGATGGTGAAACTGTGACGATTCTGACACCGTCGTATCCAGGATACAACGTCTGGCGCTTGAGCTTTTGGTACAACTTCCAATTGCTTGTGACGTCATACCAAAATATTCTAACATTTTTATTGCCTTTAACTTATTGTATGTTTATTTGCTTGAGAAAGAAATAGAAATACCCTAGAGTTTAGAACCCTAGATTCTAGAATGTGGCATGTGTGAGTAGGGTATATTCTAGATGTGCATGCTTTCCTACGTCGAACTGATCGCCCTTGCCTGCTATAAACATGATGATCTGTAACCTTACCTCCTTGCAATCTCAGTAGAAGGTATGGCACCGAAAAGGGCGACGAAGACAAAGGTAGGTAAAATTGTGGAGCATGTGTTTGAGGAAGTCAGTGCTTTGGCGAACTATTTATCGGAAATAGCCCCCAAATATGTTTACTTAGATGAGTATTAAGTGACTACCCTTAGGAATAGATGTGGTATTCGTGAGAATGTGGCCATAAGAGCGCCCGTTGTAGGCGAGCATCCTTATCAGGCCCAAGAAACAGAGACGTGTCTTTTCACCACTTTGTTTGATTGGGGTTTGCGGTTGCTGTTACTTGAGTTGATTCGCGATTACTTTAACATGTTAGGCATACTCCCTACCCAACTTTCTGTAAACGGGTGGAGATTGTTGCTTAGTGTAGTATGAGCTCACGAGTACTAGGAATTTATGTGTGTTTGGTAGACCTGTTAGTTGCCACTGATGTGACCAAACTAGCTAAAACATCTTTCTTCTATACCCATTTTAAAGTGATTAAAAAGATTGTCGAGCTCCCCTCATCAGATAGGAACTAGAAGAATTCCTTTGTTTTTGTATCCAGCAATTGGGAGCATAAGACACCCACTCTGAATATTCAGTTAGAAATGAGATGGAAAGTAAAGTGTAAGCCTCGATAGAATTAGTTTAAATATCGAATTGTTGGTCGAAACCTGTTAATCAGCAACTTATGAGTCTTTGTTTGTGCAAGTGAGGCAGCATGTCAGAGCTGGTGGAACGAAGGGAAAGCCAAGGGTTACATGAATACTTTAATCAGAATCGGGAATTTAGCTTGTGAAGCGTGGTTGCAAGACCCCAAACAGTCGTTTACGCGCTACAATTATCTAAAGTCAGTCTTGTGGTCTGTGCCGGAGTTAGAGATTGCATCAGACGGTAAGGTTACGATGGCAGATGGGACTGAAGCCACGATGGAGCGCATCAGGGCACTGATGGAAAAGAGATATCGAGAGAGTAATAATACCGGGATTTGGCTCGGGGTACCGCAAACTACCCGAAAGGGTACTGCAGCAAGAGATTCCTCATCTTCTCATGGCCATCCGGGTGGGCAAGGAGATATATTGGCATGTAAAAGGGGGAAGAGGTCGAGCAAGTCGAAAAGAATCCACCAACTACTCAAGAAGTCTCTCAAACAAGCAAGGTGCGAGCAAAGCGAGAAGAGGAAGAGAACTCTGAGTCGCCCTTGTTGATTAGGCATGTGAGTAAAAATCAAAAAGTGATTAACAATGTTGTCTCTCTTGTTGTTAGGGAGTTGCAGCTAAGAGATGATAACGGTGATAGCACAGGGGTTGCGCCTGAAAGAGCAAGCTTTCCCCTAGTTCATCCGTCATCTAAACGAGGTGAGTGGAGAATCCTAATACTGGGGAGGACCTGGTTGATTTAGTGGAAGACAGTGAAGAGAAATAATATAAGGCTCCAAAAAAGAAAGATATTCCGCCAGAGTATGTTGAGAGGATGAAACGTTGGGTGAATTCATCGAACATACCTCATTTGGCAACAACAGCAGGGGAGGGTACTGTGCCTCAAATGGTAGGAATAATAGAGAAAACCATAGGCGAAGATAGGGGTGATGAGCCCAACAACAGAAGGTGTTTTTGGAGGAGTTGTTGCCCAAGCATATTATCATACCACGCCCCTCTTCATTTATGTTTGAACAACTTCGTCGAATTCCTAATTTATCATATTATGATGGGATGTCAGTTCCTGAGATCTTACAGCGACAGGTTGAGCTCGCCATTGAGTTAAGACATTGGTTTTGTGTGTTGAATAAGAGGTCGTAGTATAAGTCTGATTATTTGGCTTCATGCAGATTCATCATAACTCGGTCATACTAGGCTACCGGCGTATGTCCCCAGCTGATTTAGAGGCTATGGAGAAGTGGATGCCAAAAGCCATGGTTTTTGGTTTAACCGAAACAAGCACTACTGAGGTTATTTACTTGAGGCATGCGTACACCAAAACAAAGATGACCAAAAACCAGGCGCTTCAAGCGAAGGCAAAACTGGAGACTACGATGGAAACTTTAAAAGAGCTTTGATATCCAGCGACGAGAGATGTAGAACTGTGTCCGAAAATCACAAAACAGTGTTGAGACAAAAGTTAATATGTTGAAGAGGAATGATGAACGTTTTGCTCATAGCTCAAACTTGGTGGATAGGAACTTAGCTCAATTAAAAAGGGTGGAAGAGCAAGCTGAGCGAATAGAAAATTTGACTGCTGACAACACCAAATTGATGGCTCAACTGGAGAAGGGGAACGCGGAGCTCGAGTGGGAGAGGCAGTGGTGGAAAAAGGACTTGGAGGCAGCTGTAGTAGAGAGGGAGACACAGATGTTCATTGTTGCCACAAAGATGATAGCCAAGGAGAACAAAAAATATATAGTCGAGCTGCTGGCGTTGAATCTTAGGCTGAACTTGGGATCTTTGGCATCGGTTGTTCAAAATCATGTACCACCTCAAAATCTTGGCTTGCAATCTGTGCAAATTGCTGAAGTTGGTATCACTGCTATGGCTGAAGTTACTCCATTAGAGTAGGACAAGCTGCCATGTTCCCTAAGTGCCAAGTTGTGATAATTTTTGTTGTCTCTTCTTTTTTATTTATGTTTATGAAAAACCTTGTGTTACGTGTGGTTTGGTTTATTTTAGGCTGAGGGTAATTTTGTAAAGTGTTTTGAGTATTAAGTATTTTGGTATAAAGTAGTGAGAGATTTGAGCATCCTGGTTGTATTAAATGTTCATTACCCTCATTAATGAAAGTAGTTGGGGTATTTATACCCTTACTTAAGGACCCATGGGCTTTCGGGTCAATTTATGAAGTTGGGTCAAGTTTAAGGGCCTATTTACTTATTAAGCTGATTAGCACATAGCTTAGTCAAAAAGTGTTTAGGTGATTCCTTATTTTTGTCAAGTCCAGATTGTTCAGTGGCAAGTTTATATCCGAATTGCCCTTGTCCGGATAACACAGTGAGCGGTGACTGGATAATTTGAACTTATCACTAGCCCCTTTTTTAGGCTTTATCAAATATATTTGGCAGGACTAAAAAATTTAATTAGCCAGTGACGATTTTGTTCGACCTACCTGTGCATCTAGTTCGAAGTTTGTCCGAACTCACTTCTTTTCCCAAAATTCTAAGAGTTTTCTTTTTAGATTATGGAACACGTGTCATTATCCGATTCGACCTACCAGCCGTTTTTCTTACTAGATCGGCGCTCCCACTAAGCCTAGAAAGTAACCTAGGCATTTAATTTTTCACACGTATGCGCCGTATTTAATCATTACCAAAACCTCTTCAACTTCTCCTAGGTAACAGTTACTTTTTTCTACTGATAATAAATCATTTTTCACTATTCTATTGTCTTCATCACTCAAAAACTTTCTAGAGAGATTTTCCCCCTTGCTTTCAAACTTTTTCATGAATAATTTTATGTTCACGACCAGAAACGCTCTTGTGAAAGGTGGCTGGTTGAACTTGTCAGAGCTAGAAAAAGCAAGAAAAATTGAAAGGCAGAATCGTATTGCTACTGGTCTCTCAGTTTCCCCAAGCGAAAAGTCTGGTGAATTACCCCAGGAAGCTGACCAAGGATCATCCTCATCCAGAAATCCAAAACCCAAACAGTTGTTTAAACCAAGTCTCTCTCCTCTCCCCTCGGGCTCTTCTATTCAGGAGTCCCAACCCTCCACTATCAAGGAAAAAGTAGTCTTGAGTGTCAGTAAACCCTCCCCTTTCTTAGCCATGGGTTCAGACATTGAGAAGTCCCCAGAAAAATCAACTCCGCGTCGGACGACTCGTCTGGTCAAATCCCAAGCAACTACTTCACTGTTAAAACCCTCTAGATCGGAGGCATCTAAGGCAACATCAAAAGATAAGCCCTCTGGATCGGAGGTGTCTAAAATAGCACCAAAGGATAAGTCCTCTGGATCAGAGGCATCTAAGATAGTGCTAAAGGCGAAGTCCTCCAGATCCCAACCTCAGCTGGATACCAGGCCTTCAGAAATAACAAGCACTCACTCATCCGAACAGCCTTTGGTGCCAGAAGCCGATCCCCCCCATCCACAGGAACTTATAGACCTTCCATAGTGATGGAAGAAGTGATGGAAGACAGTATCGAAGAGGCCCTCTTTGAAACTGAAGCATCAGGTCAAACTAGGGACGATGCCTCTGATAGGAAGGGCAAAGGCAAAGTCAAAGTTGGTGTAACTCATCCGGATCTCCCGGTGTGCTTGGAGGGAAAGGTAGGGCCTTGCTTTAAAAATGTCAATATTAAATATTTGCTCGCCCTCGAGAATATAAACTATGTCTACACTTATACTGCTGAGTTGGGTCAAATCCGGACAAAGTGGGGGATCCCAGAGTCAGTGAAGGTGAGGATATTTGTCACTCCAGAGACTCCGATGGATTGTAAACTTAATGAGGTGTTCATCTTCACAGAGGTACTAAATTGGGGACTCTGATTCCCATTGGACCAAGAAATTGTCAGGTATTTTCACCTGGTGAAGCTTTGCCCAAGCTAGCTATGTCCAAACGCTTGGTATTCTCTCCTTGCTTACATAATAGCATCAAGAGTGTTCAAAATCCCTCTCCTAATGGAGCAATTTGTCGTTGTGGCAAGTCTATGTAAGAATCACTACGTCTCACTCTACCACCACAACATGGGGAATAACTTCAAAATGGTGGATGACTTACTGGAGTCGGAGAATAACTGGAGGACTCAATTCCTGTTTATTAGTGGGTCATGGGATAATAGGAAGAAGATCAAAGCTAACACCAACCCTAGAATTTTAACTAGCAGATGGAAGAGTAATGGTAGACTTTTATCTTTATTTTTCACATTTTTCTTTTTTACTCATAAATATTCCACTCCTGAATTATCTGTTACTTCATTTTCAGTGTTGACGGAGGAGTTTACCGGACACCTGGAGGAGGGGCAAACAACTTGTGCCAAACTAAACGCATGGGCTGCGGAGTGTTGGGGGAATGCCTTCCACAACTGCTTCACCTCAGGAAATCTGGTGAGGTCCCATCTGTGGAACACCGCAGGTCGGAGGGATCTCACATGGCAAGAACTAACTACACCTCCTCCTCCTGGTGTAATCCTTAAACGGACATAAGCCAAAAATGGTAAACTGGTCTTCCCTTTTAGAGCCAAAGCTCCCAGCAAGATGAAAGGGGAGAAAAAGAAAGCTGCAACAGAAGCAGTCCAAGCTGCCACAGAGGGGACCAGTTCGGGGAACAAAGGGGGAATCGATGCTAACTTGCTCAAGGTCAACAGTGATGAAAAGGCTGCCAAAAAGAAAAAGGTCATCTTAGGGGAAGAAATAATTATTCTCCCTTCGGAGCTTCTACCTCCACCAGCCCCTATTGACCTCATTCTGCCAAAGAGGATTCCAACAGGTATGTAGTCCAGAGAGGGTACCGGAGGAGGGATTGATTGAGTGGACATGAGTGCCCTTCAATACATTGATCTTTACTTCAACGACTCTGAGAATGATGACTTTGTTGTTCCCTTCCGTCCTTCAAGCTCTTCTAACATGGTGACTTATAATGGTAAGTCTTTATCCGTCTCCGGAGAACAAGACATTGTGGCCCATTCCTTTCTTGGTCATATCCAACCAGTGCTTGATCTGGAGAGACAAGTGAAGAGTCAAACTGCACTCATCAATACCTTCACTAATGACAAAGAGTCTCTATCAACCAATATTCTCAATGCTAATCAAAGCATTGAAGAATTGAAGAAAGAGATAGAAGCACTGAGGAAGGATAAAGAAGATCTATCAACCAAACTTGCCACTTCAGAGACGACCAGTACCAAACTCCAAACTAAGTGCTCCGGTTTGGAGAAAGATCTCTTAACATTAAGGGACGACTTGAAGACCAAAGATGGTGTCATTCAGACATTGTCCTGTGAAAAGACTTCCCTAGAAGATGTTGTGTCAATGGTAACCAAGGAGAAAGAAGACTTAGAGAAGCAGCAGGAACAAACTATTCAGGCCAGCATTGATAAATATACCAATAAGGTGATAGACTTCTTGGAAACAAGGTATGTTGAGGTTAAGTCTGACATGGTGCTGCTCTTTCATGAAACGTTTTTGAAGAAGACCCTTGGTCCCTTATGGAAATTCGTAGACTATGACGAGATCTCATTTCACACTATGGCTGCTGGTGACAAGTACAATTATAGTAGTGGAATAGATTCCACCACTGATGAAGAGGAAGGAACTGGTAAGAGTTCGAGTGATGAACTCAAAAGTCCCAAGAAATAAGGTGATAAAGGACAATCTGAAGGGAACAAGTCCTGAGGTTTTAAACATTTTTTTTTCTTACTTCTCTGAACTATTAAAGTCCTTGGTTGGCCAAGGCATTTTTTAATGTTATCCGTTTGAGTCCGGATAAGTATTTTAAAATACTTAAAGTCCTTGGATGGCCAAGGCATATTTGTAATTTGGTAATGTTATTCGGTTTCAGTCCAGACAGGTTTATTTATCAAATCTTGCTTTGTTTCATACTTTCTTTCGTTTTAATTTTAACAGCTAATGTTTAAACAGCCCCAATTATTTCAGAAGTATTAAAGTGAGAATGTTTAATATCTCCGATGACATGTATTTAATGGTTATCACTCAACCATGTTAATTCGATCTATCAAAGATCCAAAGTGTTAAATCAAATACTTGTACTTCAATAGAATTGTAGTTAAACCACATCGGATGTTTTAAGAAGGCAACATATTTTATTGAATGAAAAAACCGGACACCTCATTAAAACCTCCCCGCGCCACCAGGGTAGGAAAGAGTATGCCCCCTAATATTTACATTGACATTTAACAAGTAAATATTTACACAACTTTTATTCTAGATATAACTTAAGGTGTTCAATATTCCATAGGTGCTTTAAAACTCTTCCATCTTTATCTTGAAGCCTATATGTCCCAGGCTTAAGATTTTCGGAGACCTCATAAGAGCCTTCCCAGTTCGAAGCCAGTTTACCGAACTGCTTCTCCTTAGTGTGTAAGAAAACTTTTCTCAAAACTTTATCTCCCAGATGAAAATCTCTTCTCTTAAATTGGAAGCAAATCTTCTCCTCATCAAGCCTTGGTAGTGGGCTGTTCTAAGATGAGATTTAACCCTTCTTTCTTCTATTAAGTCCAACGGATTCCTAATTTCCATCTCATTGGCTTGTTCGGAATAGTTATGGACCCTGTATGATGGTAGGGTTGCTTTTACAGGAGTAATAGTCATCCCATACACTAAGGCGAAAGGAGATTCCTGTGTAGCAACCCTATGAGTATTTTGGTATGCCCACAACACTTCTTGCAGATAGTTTGGCCACTTCCCTTCAGCCCCTTCCAAATTCTTTTTTAATCTGGACAAAATAGTCATGTTTACCACTTCAACCTGGCCATTTGCTTGTGGGTGGAAAGGAGAAGAGAAGCAATGCTGAATGCCCCTGGAGGCACAGAAATTCTCCATGTCCTTGTTATCAAATTGTGGTCCGTTATCAATGGTAATCTTCTGGGGAATCCCAAATCTACAACATATATTAGATAAGATAAACTTTATGACAGCTTTCGAAGTGGTTCCTGCTAGAGTAACTTCCTATATCCACTTTGAGAAGTAATCAATAGCTACAATGATAGTCATGCACCATCCGGATGCCATTGGTAGAGGCCCAACTAAATCCAATCCCCAACGAGCAAAAGGTACCGACTAAGAAATAGACTCCATAGGTACCGTTGCCACATGAATTTCGTTGTCATACCTTTGGCATGGATCACACTTTTTTACCATTTCTTTAGCATCTGCCATTATAGATGACCAATAGTATCCAGCCAACAATACCCTCCGGGTTAGTACCCTATAACCACAATGTGCTGATCCTTCTCCATCATGTAGTTTGGATAAAACGATTTGGGATTTTTTATAGAGAACCTCTCTTATAATAAAAAAAACCACGAGCTTGTGTTTAATTTTTCTTGCCATAGCTTTATTCGGAGGCAAAAACCGATCAGAAATGTATTGGAGAAGAGGAAATCTCTAATCTTTAGGTTGAACTACTTGTATACTCAAGCTCTCCTCCTCTTCCTTGTTCTGACTTGATTGTATGGATGAGCATTCTTGTATATGGATCCAAGGGTAGGACTCGGAGTATGTTATGGTTGCTAAAGAATCTGCCAGTGTATTTTCTGATCTAGGAATATGCTCATAGCAAACACTCTTGAAGTTGGCTGCCACCTCTTTAAGGACGAGTAAGTATTTGATTAGATGTTCCTTCTTCGCCTCAGATTGTCCTTGAACATGGTGGATAAGAAGTTGGGAATCACTCATCAACCTAACTCTTTTGGCCCCACACTTGAAAGTTAATTTAAGACCAGCTATAGCTGCTCCATATTCGGACTCATTGTTAGAGGCCCTGAACCCAAAGCATATAGACTGGTATACTTTATCACCATACGGAGAGGTTAGGAAAATTCCAGCCCCACAACGCATTGTGCTTGATCCACCATCAGTCCAGACTACCCATTCTTTTTTAGTTTTCCCTTCTGAAGCTTGCTTACAACTCCTGTTCGGATGGAATTCTACTAGAAAATCAGCAACAGATTGAGCCTTGATAACAGTTCTTGGGACGAAATCAATGTCTAATCACCCAACTCTATTGATCACTTGGTCGTCCTTCTTGATATATCTGCTTTCTGAAGAACATTCTTTAATGGAAAAGACGTTCGAACAATGATGAAATGAGACTGAAAATACGGCCTCATTTTCCTTGCTGCAATTACTAAAGCTAGTGCCAGCTTTTCAGGCTTCAGGTACCACTTTTTAGCATCTATCAGACTCTTGCTGATGTAGTACACCGGACGAGGGTAATTGTCCACTTCTCTTACTAACACTGCACTTATAGCATATTCTGACACAGCCAAGTATACATAAAGTGTTTCATCTTTTACGGGCTTGAAAAGGGTTTTTGGTGAAGACAAGTTTTTCTTTATTTCGTCAAAAGCTTGGCTGCATTGTGGAGACCAGTTGAAGTCTTTAGCACTTTTCAAGGTCTGAAAAAACGAAGCATAGTTATCCAAAGACCTTGAAATAAAACGATTCAAAGCAGCCAACCTTCTTGTCAGCCTCTGGACTTCTTTAATATTTCGAGGGGGGTTCCATTTCTAACAGGGCGTCAAGCTGATCTGGATCGGGTTGTATCCCTTTCTCACTTATTACATAACCTAAAATTTTCCGAACCGCACCCAAAAGACACATTTTTGTGGATTCAACTTTAAATTTACTTTTGTCAAATTGGCAAAAGTTTCTTGAAGGTCAGTTATGTGCAACTCCTCTTCTAAGCTTTTAACCATCATATCATCGATGTACACCTCTATGTTCCTGCTGATCTGATTAGCAAATGTTTTGTTCACCAACCTCTGATAAGTAGCCCCGGCATTCTTCAACCCAAAAGGCATCACCCTGTAGCAATGGAGACCCATATCTGTAACAAACGTAGTGTAATCCTGGTCCTTCGGATCCACCTGTATCTGGTTGTACCCAGAGAAGGCATCCGTGAAGGCCCCAATAACTGCTAATCTTCATTAACCGATATTAAAACACCAGGGGCCTCTCTGGGGTCATCAATTTCACCATCTCCCTCAGAAGGCCCCAATAACTGCTAATATTCATTAACCCGGACTGCCCCCAAAGTTTTAGGAGCAAGTGCAGTTTCATAGCACTCCCTTGCTATCTTTTGACTACTTTGGACAACTCCTACTTGCCCTTGAACCGCATACTTCAAGAATTGGTGGACTGTTGAGGCTACAACATGCATTTTAGAGAGCCAAGACCTCCCAAAGATTGCATTGTAGCATGTGGGGCAGTCTACCACAACGAATAACACTCTGACCAGCTTTGTAAAAGGCCCCTTGCCCAACAGCACCTCTTCCTCAAACTCCCTAATTACATCCGCAGAGCTCCATGTGAAGCCCACAATGGTTCTGTTTGACCGTTGAATAACGGCTGGATTTTTCATGTGCTTGTAAGAACTTAAAAAGAGAATGTTTGTCGAACTGCCCGTGTCTATCAGAATTTGTCTGATATCGTTTCCCCCAATAGATATAACCACAGCATCCTCATGAGGACCAACAATGTTTCTTAAATCATCCTCATCAAAGACTATAAACGAAAAAAGGGTTTGGGACTGATAGGAAAACATGCCACCTTCCAATTAAGTAGCCAAATTTTGAACATGCCTCTTCCTTGACGAAGGCGTGGGTGTTGTCATGGTATCCCCTCCGAATATGGTAAGTGACTCAAAGAAACTAATGAGTCCGGACACCGTCTTGGCCTGTTTTGTTATGACCCCCACTTTATTCCGAATAGGATCAGGCTCCAGATACTCTGAATCAACATCAAATCTTTCAAGGATCACCATTACCCTCTCTGGAGCAGATGTTCCTGCATTGTTAGTAGGGCCAGTTTGAGGAGCAGTGTCAGGCCTGTTTCCACTTCTTCTTTTGACATAAGCACCCAGTTTGCCTCTTTTAATAAGATTCTACACTTTCTGCTTCAAGGCGATGCAGCCATAGATAGTATGGCCAACATCATGATGATACTGGCAAAAATAAGTATTATGACTTTCTCTAGGAGATTGCAGTGTTGCTGATTTCTGGAAATGGACCTCATCTTTAGTCTTGTCATAAATGGTAGTCATTCTCTCTTTTAATTTTGCAAACCACTCCGGTTGAACCCAAGGACCTTTTTTACTCCTTGACTGTTGGCTTTGAGCTGGATTAGGGTTGGATTGAGTCTGTTTGGCCCTGTTGGACCCTTGTCCAGTTTCTTTAGTCTTGTAGCCGGACTGGTTTTGGTTTTGAGCTTCCGGGGCGGACCTCACCTGACAGTGCACCCTGGTTTTCTTTGTTTCATCCATGTTGATCTGCTTTCCCACCTGGTTTAGCAAACCACCCCAACTCATGGCCTTCTTCCTGGTCACCAAATCAGCCACGTTCCCAGGATTCAACCTTTGTCTTAAAGAAGCAATTGCCACCTGTTTGAAGCAGTCTGCTAACCCATTCTTGGTATTCACGAAACGACTTATGTAGTATTTTAAGGACACATTCGGCTCTTGGGCACAATAGATGATAGTATCTCCATTTCCTTCACCTCTTTACTTCCCATAAAATGCCTTCGGAAGGCAACCCATAATGTATCAAAGTTTCCAATACATTGATGGGGTAAACTGTTGTACAATTTGAGAGCACTTTCCGTAAAAAAATTGGGAGAAATGCCTACATAGAAGTTTGTCATCATCATAAAAATTCATCATGAAGTTCTTGAATTGCTCCAGATGATTGTCCGGATCTTTACTCCCATCATACTTTTCCATTTTAGTAGGTATATTCAGCTTGAGTCTCCGGTTAATATTTCGTCGACCAACCCTTCCTAATTCACACCTTTGATGAAAGAATTTTTTTCGTAATTCTTTACATAAGTATTCAGAAAATATTGGATCTCCGCCTACACAAGAAAATTGTTGATAAAACTCCAAGATGGCATCTTCTTTTGACCCAACTGTCAAACCTTTTAGGTAGGTTTCCGGACAGTATCTTTGTAGACAATGGTGATTATCTCCAATTCCTACAACGAATGAAGACTGTGTCTTCATTAGGTGTTGCAAAAATACATGGTTCATCATGGAAAGCAAAAGGATCGATCAACAGGTGATCCACATGCCTGTGACTATGGCTGTGAGATGATCTTTTTCCCAAATGCCTTTTAAGTCTCCCATGCCTGTCTCTCTTTCTTGAATATCTTTTAACTAGCTTTTGTTTCTTTTGGGACCTCCCTTCATCACTGCTTGATGACAAAGACTCTTCAAGCTCAGCCTCGTTCGAAGAGCTGCTAGAGGACTCAGAATCTGAGCTTTCCACCGGCTTAGACCGGTGAGACTTTTTAGAACTGACATAGGTCTTTTTTGTACTTAAATGATTCTTTGTTGATGGATCATTCTCTTTAGGATTGTCAGTATGATGGATGGCTGACGTCTTTGACTTCTCCTTCAAACCCATTTCTGATTTTTTTAATGGTCATCAACGCTTCTATTTTTACTCTCAACTTGTCTCATTCCTCGGTGGTATACTAATTATTTTCCCCAACCACCTCCACTATAGGTGGTGGAATTTCTTGCTTGTTCGGATCCATCCGAACAGGTCTTTTTTGTTGGTTTTGAATGCAAGATTCAGGCACCGTCTGCTCCCACTGTGGTCGCCAATTTGGTTTGGTATTTTAGGTTGAGGGTAATTTTATAAAGTATTTTGAGTATTAAGTATTTTTGGTATAAGTAGTGAGAGATTTGCGGAGTCTGGTTGTATTAAATGTTCATTACCCTCATTAATGAAAGTAGTTGGGGTATTTATACCCTTAATTAAGGACCCATGGTCTTTCGGGTCAAGTTATGAAACCGGGTTAAGTTTAAGGACCCAATTACTTATTAAGCTGATTAGCACATAGCTTACTCAAAAGGTGTTTAGGTGATTCTTTACTTTTGTCCTGTCCGGATAGTTCAGTGGCAAGTTTATATTTGAAAGCCCTTGTCCGGATAACACAGTGTCCTACGACTGGATAATCTGAACTCATCAACGTGATATATTTTTTAATGCCTGTTGAACTTATTGCTCGGGTGTTTGAAACAGAACCATGAGAAGTGTGTACTTAATGTTATTAGTATTTGTAGAGAAAGTGAAGCATGTGTTTGTTGCCTTGCATGGAGATCCTGACAATATTGAGCTCAATAGGGCTCATTGCGTAGCTTAGATAATAATTGTCATGATAACTTGTTCGTAGCGAGGTCATGTACACCCTATTGCGTAGTCTAGTTTAGATTTTGTGTTTAACCAGTTCGCTAATATACCCAGTACAAAGTATGAGGCACAATATGACCATTATGTAGCACGTAGGCGTGGCCAAGTAACCCATTCGTGTTTATAGAGACTTAGTCTGGACTCAGTATGGTCCATTGCATAGCCAATTATGGCGTGATTATTGACCCTTTCGCTAATTGTAAGGATGAAACTTGCAACAAACACATAATGGCGAAAACATAAATTATATTTAAGAAGCAAATTGTTGTCTTTAGATGACTCATTAAAAAACCTCAATGCACCATCAGGGAAGAAAAAGAGCGCATCAATACAGTCTAAGTAGTTTGGCGATACAATTTTAGGTGATTTACATTCGAAGGGTGTTTGAGGGCTTAGTCGCTATGATCTGCCAATTTGTACACGCCATGGTGCCCATTGGAGATAATCGTATATGGGCCTTCCTAATTTGGTCCCAATTTTCCACCTGTTCACTGTTGGAGCCTTGAAATACTTTCTTTAATATCAAATCTCTCTCCTTAAAAGAGCACGGCTTGAGTCGAGCGTTGAAATGTCCCATCATCAGGCTTTTGTAATGTTCTACTCGTACTCGGGCTTAATCTTGTCGCTCTTCGAGGAGATCCAAGATCGTTGACCTGGCTATTAGATTTTCCTCTTCTTTGTAGTGTTCTATTCGATGGCTTGGCACAATGATCTCTGTTGGGATGACTGCTTCGAATCCGTACACCGGGGCAAAAGGTGTGTCTCCTGTTGTTAAGCGTGAGGTGGTTCGATATGCCCATAATACCTCAACCAATTTATTCGGCCACTTCCCTTTGGCTCCTTCTAGTTTTTTCTTAAGTCCCTCGAGCATCGTCTTATTGGTTACTTCGACCTGACCCTTGGCTTGAGGATAATATGTGGTGGAAAAATGCTGGAGAATCCCATATCGTTTGCAGAAGTTGGTGAGGATTGAATTTTGAAATTTTGAGTCGTTATCTATCATTACAATTCGTGAAATATCGTATCTAGTCAAAATTTGATTATGGATGAAGTCACATACCTCTTACACTCATGTTCGGAATAGAACTTTGGCCTCGACCCATTTGGAGAAGTAATCTACCGCGACGATAAGGAATTGCATCTTTTCGGTAGCCATTGGTAAAGGGTCCACTAGATCTATCCCCCATTTATCGAAAGGACATGGAACATGAATGTTTTGTATAGATTCATTGGGTCTATGTTGTGTGTTTGCATACTCTTGACATTTTTGACATTGTTGCACAAGACTTTTTGCATCAGTTGCGAGCTCAGATGGGTGGAGGCAAATCTGGTTGTACCCGGAGTATGCATCCATGAATAATAAGTACTCACAACCCGAGGCCGAATCGACTAACTGATCGATGCGCGGCAGTGGGAAGGCATCTTTAGGGCATACCTGATCCAGGTCGGTGAAGTCCACGCACATTCTCCACTTGCCGTTCATATTTTTTACCAAAACGGTGTTAGATATCCAAATCGGATATCGTGTTTTCCGGATGTGTCCCTAACGAGTTAATTTGGCCACCTCGGGTAAGATAGCTGCCTGTTTTTCTACTGAGAATGATCTACGTTTTTTACATATTGTCTTAACGCAAGGGTTGATGGCCAACTCATGACATATAATTGATGGGCTTACCCCTGAGACACCAGCTGCCTCCCAAGAAAAAACATCTAAATTTTTTGTTAATAAAGTAGTTAAACGTACCTTGGAATCTTGAGATAATTCTCTTCCAAGTCGAAGCATCTAACTGTTGGCTATAGGTGTGTCCACTACTGAGTACTTGTATCAATAGAGTAGTTGATCTCACGCGGGTCGTCCACTGGGTCCGGCGAGGTAAGATCCAATGTCTGTGGTTCAGGAACTCTCTCTGATGCGATCGCGTAACAAGTTCGCGCAGTCTTTGGCTTCCTCGTATTGTTCCCCCCAAGCTGCCGACTAGATATTTTATGCATTGCCGAAACTTGCACGGTGTTGCTTCCATCCTATATAGCCATGGTCTCCCGATAATAGCATGGTAAGGACTTGGTGCGTTGGAGATTATAAACAGTGTTTTTAATTATTTCTTCGTGGCTCTGTAAGCAACTTTTACCAATAGTTTCACTTCCCCAACACATTGTGAAGTTCTACCCTCGTAGCTGACCAAAGTACGCTGCATCGGTCGGTATGGAGGTACATTTTGCATGCGGTCAAAACTGTTTTTAAATATGATGTTTGCGGAACTTCCACCGTCGATCAGAACTCGATATCCATATGGATAGTTAATGCGTCCTCATAGGGCAGACTAACACCTTTGAGATCGTCGTCGTTGAAAGTGAGATCGACTATTGGATCATGTAATTGTGATAGGAGTTGGCATCTATTTCATACACGTCGAGCCTGTTTTTAGCCCGTTTGTTTGAGGTGGTCCCCTGGATTGGTGTTGAATTCCCCCTGATAGCATGAGAAGTTACTGCTGCTTATTAGCTTCTATTTCTTCTCTGTTTCTTGGTTTCTCATTGATGGGAGAACGGACTTCCTCGCGGCGATCTGGATGTGAGCGTTTGATGTATTGTATCGACTCTCCATTATCAATTAGTCGTTGGATCTCTTCTCAGAGTTTCCAGCATTCATCTGTGGAGTGTCCATGGTCATTATAATACGCGCATAAATACCGGTTAGATTGCTTAAACCCTGGGACACTAATCACGTGCGGTGCTTGGTACTTCGTTCGTCCTCGTGTTCGATCGTAAATTGCGGAGATGGCTTCAGTCAACGGAGTCAATCGTCTAATTGGTTGCTCGGACTGTTGAGGTTGCCGGATATAATCTCTCCTAGGTTGTTCTTCGACCTTTTTTCTTTCTGATCCTCCTTCTTGGGAATCTGATCTGCATCGTTCAGGTGATCCACCTCTTCTGGCGTCATCGACTCTAATAAAATTATCAACCCTGACGAGTAAATCCCCCACGTTCTTTATTGGGAACTTGATGAGGTCATCATAGAGATCACCTTTTAGGTCGATCCCTCGCTTCAAGGATGCCACCGCTATGTTTTCCGCTAAATCTGGTTAAGCATTCATGGCATAAAAAAATCTCCTAACATAACTCTTAAGGGACTCACCTCGCCCTGGTAAAGGTCCATGATTGAGTCTCGATCCCGCTTAAGCTTCTTGTTACCAACAAACCTTTCTCTGAATTCTTTCCACATCCCGGTAAAATCATAGATAGACCCTTTTGGTAAGGTGCTGAACTAATCCATTGCATTACCTTTGAGGGTCATAGAAAGTGCTCGGCATAGCATCGCATCTTTAGGGTTGAATGCCATCATCGTGTTTTGGAATTGCTCCAAATGTCTTTCTGGGTCTCATGTTCCATCATAAGCTTCCATTTGGAAAGGGTCGAACTTCCTTGGGAGTTGGGCTTCGAGAATCTTCTCGGAGAATGGTGACTCTTTGAGTATGTAGGCTAACAGTCTCGGGCAAACTTGGTTATAGTGGAGATCTTCATTTTTTCGAGATCGCTTGGTATGCATCTGCTTTGCCTCCTCTCATGGAACTTTTCTGCGACTCTTACCTCCGCTCTCGCATTCACCCTCCTATTTTTTGTCCCGCTTGGACGATCGCTCTGTTAACTTTGCTGGCCTTCGGGCCAGATGGTTAATTGAATCGGTTTGTTCCCTTGAACTCAACGGTGAGGGCATGAATGGCATCATTCATTCCGTCTATAGTGGCGTGCATGGCTTGTTCCCTTGTATCTCGCTCAAATGCTACCTTCAATTTCTCTTCCTGGAGATGCCGGATTCTTTATTCTAGTTGCAGGACAACCGAGACAGCGATAGAGGTGGTTTCCATATTTTCTTGGGACACCAGTGCATTCACTGGTTGGTGTGGTTGCACTTCAACCTGGGGAACAACGGCAGGCAGAGTCGGGAGCTCCTCCGGATTAACTGTCCCGAGGGACGTCATGGGATTTCCCCATTGAACTGCTACAGGGACGGGGTAAAGGGTTCCTTGCCTGGATGGTGGATTTGTTGCTCCCCTTCTGTTCATTGTTGCTGCACTCGTCTCCTGGTTATCCCTCTCGATTCTTGACCTTGTGACTACCATGGTTGATGATTAGTTGCTTTCCCACAGACGAAGCCAAAATTTGTTACAACAATAACAAGTTGTGCCAAAGTAGAAATTCACGTTCTTAGTCAGAAACGAGATAAGGCAAAAAGATCGTGTTATTTAACAAATGAGTCTTCCTACTTATAGTTTTGTGAGTTAGTGGACGGTTACATTTGTATTCAATTACACTTAATACGCCACTAACTCACTAACATCACTTCCCCTATAATTTCGGACAAACTGCCTAAACGGGTTGACTCTGAATTTGTAACGTTTATTAAATGATGGATAAGGAAACGCTTTATTCTTCAATTATTTGATTTGACCGGTCACGTATGTCAATCTGAGCTGGCTCACTTCTCGAGCCTGATAGGGTTTGTGTGGAGCTGCGTGCTATTGAGCTCACTCAGCTGCTCCTGGTTGCTTGGCTCCTCTTTGTCTGAGGTTAATTAATTATCTTCGAGCTCGCTCTCCACTTAGTTTTAAGATCGATTGGTTTATGTGTAAGCTCTTCCCTTGTTTGTTCATCGCATCATTGGTTTGATCGGTTAATTCTTTACTCAGATTGTCTTCGAGCTCGTTCTCCATTTATCTTTGAGGTCGATCGGAGTGTATGAGCTCATCCTCCGTTTACTCGTTTGATCTTTATTCATTTACTATCTTCGTCTAAGCTCGTCCTTTGCCTTCCTGCTCGTTTGGATACTTACTTTGGGGAATCCCCCCTTATCAGGATGCTCCGTCAACCCAATAACCCATTCACTATAATCTGTCTTGATAGGTTGTTCCTCTTCGGTGGGTCTCTGCTTGGAGAATGAGAATTCAACTAGAAAATCGGCTATGACTTGGCCTTTAATAATTGTTTGTGGCTTCTCAAAGCGTTTGTCATACTTGTCGAGCTTGACACTCCACTTAGTTAGGCACCCTGATACATCCGGCTTTTGTAACACCGCTCGCAAGGGAAAAGTCGTGCGTACACTTATTACATATTCTTGGAAATATGGTCGCATCTTCGTGCGGCAGTGACTAATCCTAATGTGATTTTTTTAGGTTGAGGTACCTGGTTTCGGCGTCTACTAATGTTTTATTGGTATAATACGCCGGCCTTTGTACTCTGTTGGGCTCGCGGATCAATATTGAACTGACATAAAATGGGGATACCAATAAGTATAAAAACAAAGGCTCGTCGAGCACTGGTGCAGACAAAATTTCGGGGCGAAGTGAGATATTGCTTAAGGTCGGCAAAGGCCTTGTCAAAGTCCTTCATCCAAGTAAACTTCTTTGCTCATCTGAGGCCCAAGAAATGAATCGTGATAGCGCTGCGAGGCTCCCGTAAGGCACTGCACCTCTTTGATGGTCTTTGGGGGTTCCATTTATAAAATCTCATTTAACTGGACATGGTCAGTCTTTATGCCCCGTTGACTCACCACATAACTGAGGAATTTACCACTGGCGATCCCAAAGGAACATTTAACCAGGTTAAGCTTAAGATTGAATTGACGGAGTAGGTCGAATACAATTTGTAATGTTTCTAAGTGTTGTTCTTCAATATGCGTTTTGACATGTCGATATATGCCTCTAAATGCTTTCCCAAATGATCTTGGAAAAATATCGTTTATTAAACGTAAGTATGTGGACCCCGCATTCTTCAAACCAAAATGCATGACCGTGTAACAATATAAGTCTCTCTCAGTCTGAAAAATGGTGTGCTTTTGATCTGACGGGTGGAGCCGGATTTGACTGTACCTCGAATAGGCATCAATGAACGACAGATATTTACAACCAGATGTTGAATCTACAAGTTGATCGATACGAGGCACGGGAAATGCATCCTTAGGACATGCTTGGTTTAGATCAGTGAAATTGACGTACATCCGTCATTGCCCTCCTTTCTTTTTAACTAACACCGGGTTGGAAATCCAAAGAAGGTACCGCGCTTTTCTGATGTGGCCGAGGTGAGATAGTTTGGCGACCTCTTCCAGGATGGCCTCTTGTTTTTCTAGGGAGCAAGATCGTCGCTTTTGGCGTACTGGTTTAGCACATGGGTTGATTGTTAATTCATGACATACGATGGAAGGGTTAATCAATGAAATGTCACTTGCTTCCCATGCGAACACATCCAAATTCTTGGCTAATGATGCGATTGAAAATTTCTTAAAATAAGGTGATAACTTACCCCCCCCCCCCCTCCCCCATCCGTAGTAGACGTCCTTCAGCTATTGGCTCCTCTACTGCTTCTGAAATTGTATCAACTGACTGATCCAACTCGCGAGGGTCATCGACCGGGTCAGGCGAGGGTGGTGCCAGGATTCCTGCTCTGGGAGCCCCCTCGCTGCTTGATTGCTATTGGAGGGGTTGGATGGATCCACTAGAACCGTGTAGTACGTTCTCGCTGTTGATTAGGTCCCTCAAATTATACCGACCGAGTTTCCTACCGAATACTTCATGCACTGCCTGAACGTACATTGTGTTGCGTCCATCTGTGCAGCCAGGGTCGTCCAATAATTGCATGGTATGGGCTTGGTGCATCGGAAATTATGAATAACGTTTTGAGATCTTTTTTGGTTGCTTCATGTCCAATGTTTACCAAAAGTTCTACTTCCTGCACACATTACAAAGTCCTTCCCTCATAGCTGACCAGTGTGCGTTGGATGGGCTTGTATGGTGGCACATTTAGCATGCGTTCGAAGCTATCTTTAAAAATTATATTAGCTTAACTACCCTCATCTACTAAAACGCGACCGATATCCATATGAATGGTCAGTGCATCCTCATGGGGCATACTAACGACTCTAAGGTCGTCATTAAATGTGAGGTCGGTCACAGGGTCCCTGTAACTGCAGTAGGAGTTGGCGTCAGTTTCTTATACATCAAATTCGGTTCTTGACCACTTGTTAGAGGTGGTTCCTTGGGATATCGCAGGATTCCCTCCGGTTATGGTAAAAAGAGATGGTGCAATATTGTGACTGATCATGAAGTTATCGGCGACCTCTGACTCCTTGCTATTATCGTTGATGAAAGGCGGCGTCTCCTTCTTATCTAAAACTCTTAAATTTCCTTCTGCAATTGTAAAGAGCCATTGTTGTTTACATGCATCTCTCTCTTCCTCATTATTAGGCTTATCGCCAATGGGTGGACGAGCATCTTCTCGAAGATCATGATGTGAGCGCTGCTCGTGTTGCTTGATGAACTGCACTAGCTCTTCGTTGTCAATAATTCTTTGGAGTTTCTCCCGAAGTTGCCAACACTCGTTCGTTTGGATGCCCATGGTCGTTATGATAAGCATAAAAATACTGGTTAGATTGCTTAAACCCAGGGGCACTCATCATACATGGCGTTTGGTACTTAGTTCTCCCATTTGTTTGATCATATATAACAGAAATGGCTTCGGTTAAAAGACTGAACCGTCTAGAAGGATTTTCGAAGTGTTGGGGACGTCGACTGGTTTCTTTCAGGGCTGATCTTCAACCCTCTTTCGTTATGATCCCTTTTCTTTGAAATCCGACATGTATCTGTCTGGTGATCCCCCCTTTGAGCATCATCAACTCTGATGAAATTATCTACCCGGGCATGTAAGTCCCCATGTTTTCCGTTGAGGAATTTTATGAGATCCGCGTAGATATCCCCCTTTTGGTCAAGCCCCCGCTTGAGCGAGACCACCCCCATATTTTCCGTTAAATCTGGCAGGGCATTCATAGCATGAACAAAACATCTAACATAACTTTTAAGGGACTCACCTCATCGTTGGTAAAGATCCATAATCGAATCTCGCTCACGCTTAAGTTATTTGTTTCAAACGAACCTTTCCCAGAATGCTTTCTAGAGACCAGCAAAATCATGGATGGATCCTTTTAGTAGGCTGCTAAACCAATCCATTGCGTTTCCTTTGAGAGTCATAGATAATGATCGGCACAACATCGCGTTTTCCGGGTTGAACGTCATCATCATGTTACGGAATTGTTCCAGATGTCTCTTCGGATCGTTTGTTCCATCTTAGGCCTTTATTCGAAAGGGGTCAAATTTCCTTGGCAGTTGAACTTCAAGAATCTTTTCTGAGAATGTCGATTCATTCAGAATATAAGGTGATAGCCTCGGGTGCACCTGATTGTAGCGGATGTCCTCATCCTCTCTTGCTCGCTTGGAAGATGTAGGGTCGACCTCTTTCCTAGGCTTCATTTCTTTATATCGGTTCTTGCCTCAGCTCTCTCATCTGCCATTTTGCTTGTCATCACGCTTAGATAACCGCTCCACTATGTTGGCTTTGCTAGCCTCCGGACCGGATTGATGATTTGCTCGACTCGTTCTCCTGACCTTAACGGTTAGAGCATGGAGAGCGTCGTTCATTCCCGTCATGGTTGCATTCATGGCTTGTTCCCTAGCATCGCGCTCACATGCCACTCTTAGTTGATCCTGCTGAATATGCTGGATATGTTGCTCCAACTGTTGGAAGGTCGGGTTAGTTGTTGTGTTAGCTTCCACTGCATCACGAGTCATGGGAGCATCTACGAGCCTATAAGATTGGACATCGACCCCATTAATGGCTGCGGGCGGTAACGGCTGACTCACTGGCTCTTACGGCCCAACAGGTGCCACTATCTCAGCCTCGTGGGTAGCAACCGGGACGGGATACAAATTACCATGCTTGAGCGACGGGTTTGTTATTATTCTCCGGCTTCCTGCTGCATCATTTGATTCCTGGATTTCTCTCTCGATTCCTGACCTCGTAACTACCATGGTTTAAGTAACTGATAACTATTTTCTCACAGACAGCGCCAAATTTGTTAAGGGAAATAACAAAAAATTTGCCAAAGTTGAAAAACTAATATCGTCATAAAAGATAAGTTATATTTGTTTAGGGTGTTTTCCCTATTTATATTTTATTCCCGTTTATGGGCGGTTATAAAGACTGTTATCTCGATTTACTACACTTATTACTCCATTTACATCATGAATCTTATATTTATGGCTAAGATTGTTTAGTGGTTTGACTAAGACTTATAGTGTCATTAAGTCACAGTTCAAACCGTTTATCTTTTAAACCGCGCTAGGTTGGCTTCGGGCGTGCGCTTGACCAAACATGGCTTAATCACTTCTTCGTTCAGTTTTATCGCTCGGTTTGGGAAGTGGACTGACCCGAGCGGTACTTTCTCAATTAACTTTGTTCAGCTCTTCCACAACTCGTTCGGTTTGCCAATGTGCTCGTCAGACTTGTTCGTTGTTACCTTCCTTTATTGTTCTAGGTCTATTCTTTATTGTGCTCATATGCTTCCTCATTGCATTTTTGTATTTTTTTCCAGCTCAGACTCATCATTTGTTCTCTCATCATATTTATCTACTCGATGTTTTGGGTTTTTCTTGGCCGAAGAATACCCCTTTATCAACGTGAAGATTGGATTTATCTGACCAATCGACAAAAAATCCAAAAGCTTCACTATCACTTTGTAAGATTTCCTCGGAGTGGAACAAACATAAAGATCTGAAAGTTTAGCCACTTATCCATGAAAGTGACTTGGGTAAACAACATCTAAATTGTGGAAATACTGCAGTGAAGACAAACAATTTAAACTTCATAGATATCCAAACAACCGCCGCTATAAAATATATTTAGTACCGAAAAAACGAAAAACAATGTTGAGATTTAAAGAAACAACGATGGTTTTGAAGAGTCGTAGTACTATAAAAAGCAGTCACAATAAATTTCTTTCTTATACCACATATCTATAATAAAGAAAGTTTAAAAAAACAATAGAAAACAACTAAAAAAAGACAAATCATTTTCATTATAACGCGGTTTTTTTGTTAAAAAATATTTTTTTAGTTTAAATTTTTTAGAAAAAAAATTAAAATAAGAACATGTTTGTTTTCAAAAACAAATTTCAAAATTTAGAATCAAGCTATAATTTTATAAGTAAATATAAGTGGGTGTTTTCTGTTAATAATACTTCTATGATTAAAAATACATTACGATGTGTTTCGGTAAAAAAGTTAAATTTTGGTTGAATATTTTTTTAGAAGAAGTTAATATTTTTTAGAAGAGTTAAAAAAATAGGACATATATTTAACCATGTCTTTATAAATTAAAATATATCATTAAATTTAAACATTAAAATCTAATTTGGAAAAGGTAATAATTTAATGCACAAATATAATTATATCATATATTTATGGTTTTTATATTATTATTTTTAAGTTAAAAATTAAAATAAATATTATATGAAAATTAAAAAAAAAAGTTTAATAATAAATGTCGAAAGACGTAACATAATAGAACAAACATCATAAAATTCAGACTAAAAATCACGTATAAAGACATTAAGATTTAAACATCATTTGAATTTTTCAATTTTAAAACTCGAGTCGATGGTATAATATGACTTTTCTTTTGTGTAAAAAAGAGGATATGTAATTAAGTGACTTTAAAATCTGGTCGGACCAAGTACAGTTTCAAAATGGGCCTTTTTGGCCCATCAGATCAAGTCCAAAACAATTTAAGACTTTTGTTTTGTTTTTTTAATAATCGACCACAAAACAAAACCAAACCCTTTTATCTGCCAAACGCCAACGAACCCTCATCTTCGTCTTTCTCGGTCCAATTAGCTTCTCGGGTCGTAAGCCCAAATCTCTACCCCTAGTTCCTCTTCCCGTCGGGATCTCTCCTCTCCTCTCGTTCTCCTTCTATCTCCGGTCCGAATTCTTCGTCTCCGGTGTTCGTTTATCGTGGAGCTCGAGAGTGATTTTTCTTTTTAATCAGGTGAAAATCCTAACCCTAACCCTAATTTCTTATCTTTGCTTTGTTTCGTTTGATTTCTGCTATTATGTTGAAATTTTCCACTTTAAGATGTTGAATTATGATGTTTCTTCGTGAAATTCGAGAATTCACAGCTGAATTGTAAAGTGATCTGTGATTTCTGTTCGAGTTAGCTTTGTTGTGTTTGTTCGATTGAAACTTGACTGGTATTTCCTTTGAATTTAGAATCTGACGATTGTTGAACTTTGAATCTCTAATTACCTTTTCTTCTTGAACTTTGAATCTCTAATTACCTTTTCTGGAGCAATTGGCTCGCTTTTTGGGAGGCAAAATCTTATTTGTTTGAAAATGTGTTTGATGGTTTGTAAAGGTGATTGATTAAATTGTTAAATGGATCTGCGGATTGTGGAGGTGCTTATTATAAAAGCTCAGGTTCATATGTGTTGTTCTCTTTTAGGAAATATTTTAAGATCTGGGCTCTCTTTTAACTTTTCTTGTAAAAGCCCAATGTTTAATCTCTTAATATGGAGCTTCTAATTTTCAGATCTGTTTTTCTATCCTAAATTTACTATACACATCTCTTTTGACCCTAGGTTACTTTTACTTATTGGGTCTCTCTATATTTTTAGTTGGTGGCCCATATATATATATATATATATATATATATATATATATATATATACTAGTACTAGTTTTATACATTCCTATAATAAAAGAGAGGTTCTTAATTTATATTATACGGACCAAAAAATAAGCTATATAATATAAATTGTTATTAATTCATATTTTGGACTTTGGTCGACAGTAGCAGGATTTTCTGACATATTTTGGACTTTGGTCGACGGTAGCAGGATTTTCTGACCTGAGAAAAGATGGCAACCGTAGAGGAAAACAATGATATGGCACTGGCAATCCAAGAAGAAAACAATGAGATGCTATTGGCACCACCACAAGTAAACAACAACAGCAGGGAATTAATGATAACTCCAGAAACGCAGTCTAACAAGCGCAGGAAAAAGAAGTCGATAGTCTGGGAACATTTTACCGTAGAATCCATTAGTCCGACGTGTAGAAGAGCGTACTGCAATGCCTGCAAGCAAAGTTTTGCATACAGCACTGGCAATAAAGTTGCAGGCACTAGTCATCTTAAGCGCCATATTGCCAAAGGAACATGCCCTGCACTTGCACGCAACCTAGATAACGGTGCATTGACCCCTTTTACACCAAAGACTATTGGGAGTGATCCTCCAAAACGGCGATACAGAACCCCCAGCTCGCCTTACTATCCGTTTGATCAAGACCGTTGCCGTCATGAAATTGCTAAGATGATCATCTTGCATGACTATCCTCTGCACATGGTCGAGCATCCTGGATTTATTGCTTTTATCCAGAATCTTCAGCCTCGATTTGATAAGGTGACGTTCAATACTGTTCAAGGAGATTGTGTCGCTACTTATCTCCGTGAGAAACTAAGTGTCATGAAATATATAGAGAGCATTCCTGGACGGGTTTGCCTTACACTGGATATGTGGAGTTCGAGTAAAACATTAGGTTATGTGTTTATAACCGGACACTTCATTAGCAGTGACTGGAAATTAGAAAGGAGACTTCTCAATGTTGTGATGGAGCCGTACCCGGAGTCGGACAATGTTTTAGGTCATGCTGTTGCTGCTTGCCTCTCGGATTGGAATATAGAGGGAAAGTTATTTTCTATGACTTTTAATCATCCACTCAATGAAGCTGGTCTTGAGAATCTTAGACCATTACTCTATACCAAGAATCCTCTTATTCTTAGTGGTCAACTATTGATTGGGAATTGTGTGGCCAAAGCATTGAGTGAAGTTGCTAAAGACGTATTTAGTGCTGGGGAAGCAATCATCAAGAAAATCCGTGATAGTGTAAAGTTTGTGAAAATATCAGAATCGCACGAGGAAAAATTCTTAGAGATCAGGCAGCGACTTCAAGTTCCAAGTGAAGAGCCTCTCTCTCTTGATGATCAAAGCAAGTGGAACACGACATATCAGATGCTTGTGGCTGCCTCAGAATTAAAGGAAGTGTTTTCATGTTTAGATACCTCTGATCTCGGCTACAAGCAAACTCTATCCACAGAGGACTGGAAGTTAGTTGAGACACTTTGCACGTTCTTGAAACCTCTTTACGATGCAGCCAGCATCCTGACAACCACAACAAACCCTACTGCAATCACGTTCTTCCATGAAATTTGGAAAATACAGTCAGACCTTTCTCGCACTAGTGGAAGTGAGGACCCTTTCATCAGCGACCTTGCTAAAACAATGCAAGAAAAGATTGACAAGTATTGGAAAGATTGTAGCTTAATTCTGGCAGTAGCAGTTGTTATGGATCCACGATTCAAAATGAAACTTGTTGAGTTTAGTTTCTCAAAAATGTACGGTGAAGATTCTCCAACGTACATCAAAATCATTGATGATGGAATTCACCAGCTCTTTCTTGAATACGTGGCATTACCTTTACCCCTCACACCTACTTACGCAGAAGGAAACAGTGCTAATTCTCAGGGCCATCTTGATCATGGGCTGAGTGATTTTGACGCGTACATCATGGAGACGACCGGCCAACACACGAAGTCTGAGCTAGATCAGTACTTGGACGAGTCTTTACTGCCTCGTGTGCAAGAGTTCGATGTATTAGCGTGGTGGAAACTGAACAAGCTCAAGTATCCTACCCTGTCGAAGATGGCTAGAGATGTGCTCTCCGTCCCAGTTTCTGTTGCTGGTCCGGAGTCGGTCTTTGATACAGCACAGAAGGAGATGGACAGTTACCGTAGCTCTTTAAGACCAGAGACTGTAGAAGCCATTGTGTGCGCTAAGGATTGGCTTCAGTCAGCAGAAGTTTCAGGTGCAATTGTGAAAATGGAAATTTAGGTTTCAATTGTAGGTATGAGTTTTATGATTGTAGTAGATTCGTCTGATTTACTCTTATCAGGCTATTCTCCCCTGTACCATTTGTGGAGTATTGATTAGTGTGATAGGAAAATAATTGCTATTTTTCTATTTACTCATTCAAGTGTAAGAGTCCTTGTACTATGCATAAATTCCACTCTTCCTCTCTTCATGACATAGATCAGTTATTTCTCAAGTATTTAGTTATCTCAAGAACATAAATTGTAAACAATAATTTTTATTTCATTTCCTCCCTCAAATATACCATTACACTGACATTAAACAGTAAGAAACAGAAGGAGAGAGGAGAGAAAAAGAATATGATAAGAATACATTTAAGCCAAATTAGTTCATAACTCAACCTCAGCAACATGAACTTTCTGGTCTTCCTCGGGCAATTCATCAAGACTGAAAACAACCAACCCAGAGGAAGAATCATACTCAAATGGAACCTCAATAGATTTAACTGTTAACCTCTTAGGCTTGGCAGATGAGTAAGCCCCAAACTTGCCGCAACCTTTAAGTTCCATAAAAACTTTTGCTGCAAATTCACCATTAATTCTGTCCACTTGGTATTTTAGGCCATCGATGGCACCCCCAGCATTGTACATGTTTATGAGCCCTATGGGTGCGAACTTGAGGATGGGTGTCAGCACCTTGATGGGTGTTACAGTGAAGATCTGATGCTCCAGAACTCTAAGGGAAATGGGCAATGCTACATTGTAAGGGACAGTGATAAGCTCGCCTGTCTGGTGGCAGTAGGCTGCACAGTCACCTGACCAATTTGGTTCAATGGAGGCTTCGTGAATGAGGTGGACATCACGGCCACGAATGTAGCCAGTTATGGAGTCGGTTTTGGTTTCGTGGAAGGTGTTCTTTCTTTCTGTGCTGCTCCAAGCAGCACCTTGGCAGTTGTAGATGCCTATTACCCCCGTGTACTTGTTCATGTTCCATATCTTCAACAAACTGAAGCCACCCACCATTTCAGTTTTATGAGAACAAATAAAATTTGAGAATGCCGTAGTGTTTATCAAAATAAAGGCAATTGAAATCATGTCTTTAATTTAGGCTCTCTTAATTTGCCGAAGCTTGAGATAAGCATCAAAGGTTAATGGTTTACCTGCCACCGTCACGGGTTGGGTCGGAAAACAGGCAATCACTGGTGGGTCTACCAGGCAATCGAGCTCGGAGAATCGACCCATCAGGTAGAACCAGCTTCTGTAATAGCTCAAAGTTATGTTTCCCCGGGGCATCACTGCTCACACATAAGTTTAAAACAGAGTATTATTAGACTTCAAAAGAATTTTTTTACAGATTTTGATTTTATTAACAAGATAGCAGTGAATTCAGTACCTAACATAGACAGGGCCACCACTGATCGCCCTGGCAGAAGCATGGTATTCTGCGGCTGGATGGACTGAGTGGAACATGTCCCAATCAGGTTGCATGAATTCTCCCAGGAATACACTGTTGTACGCCACAGCTGCTATGTGGATGGTGTGCGACACTGGTTCGCGTGGGTAGAAATCATCCGATGCTCTTACCACAGCTGTCTGCTTCGAGCTACCCTCACAAACACAGAATACATCAGATTAAGCACGCAAGGAGTGTCAGCCACATGATTAAAGAAAAACAAAAAAAAACTCACCAATAAAGCGCATCGGTGTTGTGGCTCATGCAAGCAATGCAGCCATTATCAGGGAAATTCCTGGCAATGGAAGCATCAAGCCCCTGATGATACTGCCTTGTTAATTCAACCCTTCCTCCTAACTCAGCACCGAGAGTCTCCAATATACACTGAACGTCAACCTTAACACCATCCACCCCTGCCGACGCAAGATAACTATGCAACTCGTTATAGAACTTGTGAACACTCTTCGGGTTCACCAGCCCTAACCCTTGAACCACCAATGGATCAGTTTTCCATGTCGGGTCGTTCTCTGACACTCCGTTTGAGACTGTTGGGTACTTCATCGATGAATCATAACCTTCCATCTCACTCACCCCGGGGCGGACTCCACCCCAGTACCCGGTAATGGCATGCCATACGTAAACGTATTTTATAGCGTACTTTTCCTTAGCGATTTTGACTATGTTCTTGATACCAACTGTTGGCTCTTCCTTGTTTTGAAACTTGGAGTTTTCTTTGATTCCGGTTAGTCTATTCAAAGGAGGTTGTTCTTCCTTATCGGTCTTAGGACTGTGTTTTAGATCTTCCTCAACCGATTGCCAACCATCGTCGATGATAACAAACTTTGGAGGAGCACAACCAGCTGTGAGAGACTTAAGGCCAGCCTCTACCCCTTCCTGATTCACTTGCTGGTAAAACGCATCCCATGTGCACCAACCGAAGTAGTCAACAATTCCAGGTAGTTTCTTCTCGTGCCGTTGGCGAAAAGTCTTGAGGTGCGATTTCACGGCTCCAATAGCATCCGTTATAGTGACGAACGGATCGCTTCCGGTATGAATAAACAGGGAATGAGTAAACGAAGCAGATTTAGTCCCGGTGTCTCCACTTTCCAAACAAAGTTCTACCTCGTCATTAGCATTTCCCTGCAAACTAGACCGAAATCGACCTTCGATCAACGGGAGGAAGACGGTGTAAACAGTTTTGTTCTCTTCCTCCCTGCCATTGACGAAGTCTGATTCGAGGCCGGACCCACCATCCTGACTTTCCACCAATAGGAACTGAGTCTCGAACGGGATTTGGCTACCTCTGTCTCCTAATTTCTGCGCCATCCACCATAGCTTGAACCGGAAGGTAGACATGAACCGGAGACCTCGAAGCGTGCCGATGGAGATCACGTGCCGGCTTTTCTCCTCGTTAAAAACAGGTCCGATGAATACTCCATCGACCGGACCTGAGGCCGAAGCAGACGTAGGGACCACATTATCCGGTACTCCGTCGAGTATCGTTCGTCCCTTCACGATTAGCTTATTATCAACGATTCTAATCTCCTGTTTAATCGTCATCTGCTCTTCTACTCTGTTTAACTTGTAAAAATGTGAATCTACCTCCTCTTTCTACACAAAACCATATCGAATCAAACGAACCCTTAAGAATCAACTTTAGCTACAAAAACCACAAAACCAGATTTCACAGGTTATGAAATCTCACCTTAAATGCAGATAAGGAGAATGCACGACTAGATGAACACCTAGAAATTGGAAGACATGAAGGATGAAAAGGAACAAAATCAGCTTCAAGTAAATCTGATAACGTAGTAAAATCGAAAGATATAGATGAGTACCAGAAACAGAAAGCTTCTTGGATTGTTTACGTAATAATGGTGATGGATTGAATGCATAAGAATGAAGGGGATTTGTTGTATTTATAGTGAGGAGTCGCTTGGTGAAATACAAATTTGACGCCATTGTTTATGAATTATGAGTACTGTAAGTCTGTAAGGCTGTAGCCACTTTCTTGGAGCTAGCCTATTAAATTTATGTTATTTAATAATTGAATATGATTATATGAATATCAGAATATGAAAACATGTTGTTGTTGTTTGATTATGTAACGCGATAGAATTCCGCTGTCTTGTTTTAGACGTCAACATTAACGGAGGATAAGATCGCCACCAAGATCCATCGTGTGCCGTTAAAGGTAACGGGAGCGAATATGACGCGAATAAATTTTTTATGATACCAATTAAATTCAAAAGGTGCAGTGCGATGCAACAGTGCAAGTAGGGAGGACTGCACGCACATGCCGCAAGTGGTGTAGCAGCTTACTAGTTGGCGACTGACTGACTGACGGGTGCACAATCCCAGGTGAATTATATTCACGTTTTCGAGATATAGGTATTCTAAAAACAATTGGACGGAAGCGAAAAAGAACTGAAGCGAAATTATTCTCTTCGTTTCTTATTGGTTAAATAAATGTATAGATAAAAATATTTAAGGTAATATAAGTTTTCTTTGAATAATTGTATGTACTATAATTTCACCGGAATAAATAGAGTTTCGTTTAAAGTAATTATAAGCGGATTGTTTTCTATTTTTTTTCCCAAATTATTTGTCATTCTAAAAAAATATATTTGTCCCAAATTATTTGACGTTTACAATTTTCAAGGTAATTTTAATGGTTAGTTTACTATTGTATCATTTGCATTTAATTATTTACTTTAAATTTTATTTGCATTTAATTATTTATTTTAAATTTTGTGGACAATACTCTCCATACATATTACTAATTAAGAAGATTATTTATTTTTATTTTTTATTTTTTATTTTTTTCGGAGGGAACCCGCAGCCGCTACTCAGAGTGCAATGAGTGCGCACAGGGTAAACCCTCAGTCTGACGCGATAGCCTGCAAACCAACGCCAGAAGGTAAACCACACAAGGTCACAAGGTGACAGGCTCAGCCGAGAAAGCGTATGCAGAGGGACTCGAACTCATGACCTTTTGGTTATAAGAATGTCATGCTCAACCAACTCGGCTACCCCTTGGGGGCAAAAAGGAAATTAAAGTAATAATAATCAGATATCTTAATTATTGTGCCAAGAGCTAAAACGTCAAATATAAAGGGACTGATGGAGTAATAATTTGTCAGGATTCTTTAAATACAATGGATGACATAACACCACAATTAACATTTTTATTCATAATTTTTATATGTTTTATAGAAAATACTGCAACAAACTTTCAATTGATTTGACTTAATAACGTACTTGATTTAGCTAATTCAATAATCCATTTTTTGAATTGAACTTGATCAAGAATTTCGGTTTACGAACCTCGATCCAAAAGCTTCTATAATTCTTTGAAATGATGTCATTTTTAAAGATTTTGTCATTATGTCAGCTAGTTGCTTTTTAGTGATCCAATATATCAATTTAACAACACTTTCATTTGTCAATTCTTTGAAAAATTTGTATTAAACCCTTACGTGCTTTGATTTGTCGTATATGACTGGATTTTTTGACAACTTGATAGTGGATGTGTTGTCGCAAATCTTGTTCATCTTGTTCATGCCCGATTTTTTTTCAATATCCTCCTCATCCAAATGGTTTGACAAGCACATGTAGTTGCTACTACATATTATCCTTCAGTAGTTAATAGAGTTACAATTCGTTGCTTCCTTGAGGACCATGCCACAACTCTTTCACTCATCAAGAAAACATAACTAAAATACTCATGTCATCTACATCTCCTGCATAGTCATTGTTGGTGTAGCCTAAAAGTTTACTATTCCCTTCACGTTGATATCATATCTTAAATTGCAGTGTACCCTTCAAGTACCTCATGATTCTTTTTGCAATAGTAAAGTGCAACTCGGTAGGATTTGCTGTAAAACGACTAATAAGACTTAGCACAAACATCAAGTTAGGTCGTGTGGCTATGAGATATATTAAGTTACCCACCATTTTCTTATATAGCATTGAGTCGACCTTCACACCAACTTCATTTCGGCCAAGCTTCTATCCATGGACTATTACTTTGCAAATAGAGTTGTAATTTTACATCTCGAGCCTCTCGATCAACTCAGTAGTATATTTTCGTTGGTATATAAATATGTCATCAACCTTCTGCGTCACTTTAATGCCAAGAAAATATTTCATCTTCCCCAAATCAGTCATGTTGAATACATTCTTCATGGAGCACTTGAACTCATTCAACAATTCATCATTCTTACTAGTGAACAATAGATCATCAACATAAATGCTTACGATTAGGAGGTTATCTCCTTTTTGTTTGATGAATAATGTTGCCTACTAGAGCTGTTTACAAACCCTTCATTGAGAATATAAGCCTCAATACGACTGAACCAAGCTCTGGGTACTTTTTTAGTCCGTAAAGAGCCTTATGCAACTTATAAACCATGAATTTCGTCCCTGTTACTTTATAATCTTGTGGTTGCTCTACAAATACATCTTCATTTAACTCACCATGCAAAAAAGCATATTTGACATCGAGTTGATAGACTCAACATCCTCATTGTGGTGCTACAGCAATCATCATCCTTACCGTATCCATTCGAGCCACCATTGTGAATAACACTATGTAATTTACTTCGTACTCTTGAGCATAACCTTTTACAACGAGCTGAGCTTTGAACTTGTCTACCTCTCTCAATTCATTTAATTTAGTCTTCTAAATACAATTAACCCTGATAGTCTTGGATCCAATGGGAAGTGCAGTCATCGACCATATATGGTTTCGTTCGATGGACTGTATCTTAGTATTCGTTTCTTGTTTCCATTTTTTATGTTTTGTTGCTTCTTAAAAACTGGTCGGATCTGATATAAACATGAAAGGTAGGTTTTCAATCTCGACTCTAGCCATGTTTGTTTCTTCCTCTGTATCTGATAGCCCTTCTCCTGTGATATAATCTACATACCAAATTGGTGGTTTTCCCACCCTGCCCGTTGCTATCGTTTCGTCAGTTGGTTGATCATTTGATGAAGGAACGTCATTAGTGTCTTCTTTAGTTTTTTATTTCTTCTGCATTCTCAACATCTTCATAACTATTTCCCCATTAAAGTTTAATGATTTCTCCACTAGTTAAATCAATATCTTCCTAATTTTACTTCTTATATTCTTCAAATATCACATCTTGGCTGATATGAACCTTTTTCTCCACTAGATTAAACATCTGAATGACTTTGGATTCATTGCTGAAACCTAACATGGAATACTTCACGCTTTTGTCATCGAGCTTGCTTTTTTTACCTTTAAAATATGAACATATCTAATACATCTGAAAACCCTAAAGTGTTTGACTGATGGTTTTCTTTTACTTTATGTATCTTCCGGAGTCATATCATTCACGATAAGTGAATGAAATCTGTTAAGAATATGATTCAACCATTACATAATGTCTGGCCAGAAAACTTTTGGTACCTCTTCTCTAATAACACTGCTCTCACCATGTTCATGATTATGCGGTTTTTTATTTCAACAATACCATTTTGCTACGGCGTGAAGGAAGTGATTAACTGTCTTTTGATTCCATTCTCTCTATAGAATTCCTTAAATCATTTTCATTGTATTCTTCTTCTATATCCGTTCTTAGACATTTTATGAATAATTATGTTTGCATTTCTAAAAATGCTTTAAATATTTTGAACTGATGAAATGCTTCTGATGTTTCTAGCATAAATATATCCACGTACTCTTGAGAAATCATCAACAAAGTTTATCAAGTATCTTATTTCACTGTTTGATAGTGGATTGATTGGACCACAAAAATCTGAGTGGATAAGGTACAATATTTTAGTGGCTCTTCACTTGCTCTACTTTGGAAATGGAACACGATGGTGTTTCTCTTTGGCACACGCCTCACAAGTGGTTTTCATATCTCCAATCTTAGGTAAACCCACAACCATCTCTTTACTGTATAATGTGTGAAGTCTCTTGTATCTTAAATGCCCATATCGATGATGCCACAACTCTGCTGATGTAGTCAAGAAAGTCCAAACAAAAACCTTTTTATTTTATTTTATTTTATTCAAATATCTTTTGTTATTTAAATCTAATCTAATTGTATTAAGATTTTATTTGATTTTATTTTAAAATATTTATTTATTTCCTTGTATTCTAATTTAGGGTTTTAAGCAACTCTTATATAAAGACCCATATAACTTAAGTTTTAAATAATTTTTTGGAATAATATATTTTTATCTCTGAAAAATTTCAGTATTTGTTACCCTTAAATTAAGGTTTCATCTATCATTGCTTCTTCTTCTATTTCCACCGCATCATCAGTTTGGTATCAGAGCCTCAGTTCTTGTTATCAGAGCATCATTACGGAATTATGTATAATTTGGTTGCAAAAAAACTCTTAGAAAATATCACTCATGGATTTTATTTTGTACATTTTTAAAAATATATTTATGTGTTTTTTTATCATTTTTTGTGTTAGGGTTTAAAAGATATAAAATTCTGAAGGTTAAAAATAACTAGTTGGTGAAGATTGTACGTATTTGTGTGTTAGGGATATATTTGAAAGTTTTTAAACTTCAAAACTATGATTATCGATAATCAAAATTCTATCCGAATAGTTATCAGTAACTTATTAATAAATTATTAAAAAATAAATAAATATTTTTAAAATTAAATTGATGATTTATTTTTTTCTAACAATTTTGATATTTAAAAAAAGGTATGTTTTCAAAAACAACTTTTGTCTTTCATTTCGAACATGTGATTAAAAATCTTCGATTTTGGGTTTTTCAATTTCAAAATCCAAATATATGATTTGTCCTAAATTCAAAGAACCAAAATTTGGATTTTAACTTGGAGCTCCAAAATTTTGGGGGTTCGATTTTAAAATTCTAATAACATAGAGTTTGTGTTTTGAATTAAAGTTTTTTAAAAAATATTAGGTTTTTTATCATATTTTTAAAATTTAATATATAAAATACGAAGTGATACAGTGTGCGATAAGCTATCACGATAACAAAAAAACATAACGCATCAGAACTTTGTAACTGCATGAATTTATCGCATCACGATAAATCATTGTCACGGTTTGTCGGTCTCAGCATAATACGACAGGATTCACATCAAGTCACATGGTAATATAAAAAATTTGAAATTTTTTATTCGTACAAAACTCGTAATAAAAATATTAATTTTACATTTATTATAATGTTGTAGATTTTTAAGAACCGGGTTTGTAATATTTAAGCAAAAAATCAATTATTTTTGTAACACATATAGTACAAGTGTTGTTATTATTATAGACTTCATAATTTGATTGTATAGTTTGTATATTATGATTAAAAAGTAGTATAAGGTTGGTTTTATTAGTATACTTTGATTATTATTATTATTATTATGATCATTACTTAATCATAGTATAATTACTACAAGTGTTCTTATATTTTGATTATTACTTACTAATTGATAAAATAATTATTATTGTTTGATTGTATTATACCTTGTTATAGTTTCTTATTTTAAAAGTGACAAATATATTGTAATAAGTTGTTACATTATGATATTGGAGGATAAAAAATAAATTTGATTGATTTAGGTCTTTCACAATTTATACTCTGTGGGCCATGAGTTGTACTAATGTTCTCAAATTGAACTACCCTATTACAAACTCACTAATAAATTTATATTACAAATGTGATTTATTAAAAAAATATTTGTCTTTGATTCAACCGATTATTCATCATCACGCTCCATAGTAACTTAATCCATAAGATCTTCTTCACCATATGAAAATTCATCAAACATATCCCTTTGGTTCTCTTTCATTTTATATTATTTGTATTGCAGTCTATGTTCTGCCCTAGTCTAGTCCTTGATTACAACATGTACTCAAAGGGCCCACTAGTCAATCTTGTTCGTTTAGTCGTTTATTGCAGCATGACCTAACTAAACGCATATTCACTTGTCTTTGTAGACATAAGTATTAAAAAAATCTCCATGACTAAGTTGTATATAATAGAAAACTGGTCTTCTTTAGAATTTCACCATCTTAAGATATCAATAAGTTTTTTTCATCATACTAATCTAACTCAAATGGAGTGTTCTATTATTTGGCCATTTTATTATCACCTTGAAGAGTTTCTCTTGTCATCTCATTCTTTAGTATTGTCATTAGTATTGTCATACTAATCTAACTCAAATGAAGTCTTCTAATGATGCATAGGTTGGATTTTGATTTTCTAATAGATGTTGATCTTCCTCCAATTTCATATTGTCCCCCACACCAATTTTATGAAGGTCAAGATCCTCTTCCAGCACCACAATTATGATGACTTAGTTTTTTTATTTGATTATATTAAACAATTTTCTTTTATCTTTTTTATTTATTGTATTAAACATTGTTATTATTTTATGTAGATTATCTATTGTATGCTTTTATTTATATGAATATATACAATTTCAAACACTTTAAATTGTTATATAAGTATATAACATTCCAGTAACGTTAAATTATACATTTGAAAGATATAATAAACTATTAGTTGAAAGATTTAATAAACTATTTAAAATATCTAAAGATATGGTTGGAAGATCTAATAAACTATTAGTTTAAATATCTACTAAATTATTTAAAATATACAATAGTTAAAATATCTAAAGATTCCAATAGCTTTAAATATATAGTTTAATAGTCCAATAGACTATCATTTGAAAGATCTAATAAAGTATTTAAAATATATAATAGTTGAAATATCTAAAGATATAAAATTTCTAACAAATTCAAAGATATAGTTTAAATATATAAATAACTACTAGTAGAAATATCTAATCAACTACTTAAAATATATAATAGTTGAAATATCTTTAAATCAAAAATCCAAAGAAAAACAAAATCACTATATCTCAATCCAATTGCATGAAGTAAAAAATTAATCATGTATTTAAACAACAATCAAGTCGACCACTACAACTTAAATCAATTCAGAAATTTTATGTTGATGCAATGAAGATTAAAACAAGAGAACTTAAACATGAAAGGGTCAAAATCTATGATGTTGGTGATCATGCATGGATTCAATTCTCTATCAATGATAGTGAATCTTAAATTCTAGACATACTCTTTCGGGAAAAATTTCTACTAACAGACCATCTTCGCAAATAATCCAAAAGTTTATTTATAGTATGAGATTTCAATGAGATTTTAATCTCACCTTATGAGATCACAAACACATCTTAATTGAAATATACATATTATGGGATTTTAAAAATCTTTGGAAAATAAATGTTATGGTCTGCTGGTCATAATACAACGAGACTCATTAAATCTTTAGAAGATGATTCATTCATTTAATGAAGAAACAAGATAAAAAAAATAAAAAATATATATATACTAAAAAAACAAATAACAACAAGCAAGATAATTCAAAGATATTATCATAAATTCTTGAAAAGTAATCTAAGCAGAATAATAATTTTCTATCAACAAAAGAGAAAGTATAGGAAATACCTGAAAATTTTGACAATGAAATAATAGAAAAAAAATTATTCAATAGAGAATAACTCTATATTTATAACTTTTAAGGCCCAAGATAATTCTAATTCTGATTTTAACTCTCCAAAATAATTAATAGTCGGTAGTCTTCCTTCTTCACTTGTTTTGAGAAAGATAGAAGATTCAGAATGATTAAGTTTCCTTAATGAGCCCACTGGCGGGCTTGCTGCATGTATAAAACTTTCTCAGTTAGGTTTTCTCAGTTGCAAGGTCTGCAAGGTGTGTCTGTTTTCTCTTTATGTTTAATTTTCCTACAGAATTTCATTCAGTGCTCGTTCTTTTTCCCTGAAATTATATACCATAAAATCTCTGATTCATAGTGAAGCTATTATCAAATGCTTAAAGCAATTTACATGTTTAGTGTTATTTATTAGTTTTCCTGTCTTAGTGTCATTGTCATTACTCTTAACAAAACAAGGTTCTAAGATCCAGAAAGTATTAAGTAGGAAGATGAAAAAAGTTAAATATAAAACTCTTAAAGGTTTTATAAACCACAAAGCATTACATATTAATGGTTATGCTAGAACTTCTATTACTATATCCAAATGATCATCTTAATGTCATATTAGAATGCTCGTGGGATTAGAAACAAAGGATCCTTGAGAAGAATAATGTACATTAAAAAATATGGAAAAATAGACTTTTTGGCTATCCAAGAGCCTATGTTAGTAGTTGATAAGTTGGAAAATGTATCAAATATGATTAGTTTTAAGTCGAGCGCAACTAATATTAATTATGTATTTTTTAGAAAGATGATTTTAATGTGGACATAATTGATAATAAGGAACAATATATTTATCTTAAAGTTAATCATTCTTCAATTGATAAGTCATTTCTAGTTACAGTGGTTTATGCTAAGTGTTTAAGAGAGAAAATATTAACATTATAGGACAGTCTAAGATCAATAACGTGCAACTCTAAATGGATGGTTTTGGGAGATTTTAATGCAATAACTAGTGCCCATGAATAGCTTTCATGTTCTACCTTATGTGTGCAAAGTCCTGGTTATTTTAATAATGTTATACTTGATTGCAATCTTGAGGATGATGGGTTTTTTGAGATATAAATATATTCAGACTAATAATCATAAGTGGGAAAGACTTGATATGGTCCTTTATAATTCAGCTTGGCTTGATTGTTTTGAAAATACTAAGACACATATTTATCAAGAACAGGGCCAGACCATTCTCCTCTTTGTATTATGATATATTCATACCATAATATAATCAATATATATTTTTAATTTCAAAACATATAGATCTTTCACCATGAAAATAGTTGAATAGAATTAGAAAATGGATATGAATAATCTTCATATACATCTTTTTAGAATAAGTTAAATAGACTTAAACAAAAATTAAAAACCTAAAATAAAGATACATTTAGAAATGTCTTTGATGCAATGGCTTAAAAATGGGAGGAAGTTATGTTCTTGAAAAATTGCTTTGAGGAAACCCATCAAATTGAGGATAAGGTTAAGCTAAACAAAACTAAAGCCATCCTACTTCAATTATTAACCAAGGCGGAAGCTTTTTGGGAACAAACTATTCACTCTAACTGGTTTAAATATGTTGATAAGAACACTAAGTGTTTCCACAAGTTTGTTATAAAACGAAGAAAAAAGAATAAGAGTAATATTTTAGATAGTAATATTTGGATCAAGGACCAAGCTGAATTAGGAAAATTTTCTGAAAAACATTTTAAGACTATCCTAATAGCTAATAACAACCTAAGTAGTTTAAATCATCTACAAAATATTATACATAAACTTATTGCAGAGTGTGATAATAAAACATTGATGGATTTACCTATGTGTGGCTATTGAGGCATTTTTCAAAGGTTATCTTATGCCTTTAAAAATATACGCAACATCAATATGCCTTATTCTTAAAGTTTCTTATCCCCAATCTTGGAGTAAATATAGACCAATATTTATGTGTATAATATTAAATAGGTTGATATCAAATATTATAAATGATAGGATGTCATTGCTTCTCTCTAAAATAATTCCAGAAGAGCATGTGGGATTTGTAAAGGGTAGAACTATTCAGGATAATATATTGTTGACTCATGAGTTATCTAATGAGCTAAACAAAAGAGTCACATGGTGTAATGTGATGCTAAAATTGATATATCTGAGGTCTTTGATAGGTTCTTCTTTAATTTTATGATTAGAATTATAGATGCTTTTAGATTTGGTAAAAGTTATATATTTGGTCAAATCATCTATTAGTTTTGTTTGGTTCTCCATTATAGTTAATGGATAACTTTGTGGATTTATTAAATCTAATAATTGATGGCGACTAGTGTCGAAACAGAGTCGTTGGGTGTAAGAAATCAAGAAGAAACAAATGAAATAATGGATATTTAAACCCTAACCCTAGGTTAGAGTATAAGTGACTTAGAGAAAAAACAATCTCAAATTTGATTAAAAAAGTTTGACGGTAAAAATAGGGTTTGAGAGCCTTTTATAGTTTTGCTTGAAACCCTACACCAAAATTACCGATTGTTCCTCACTAAATAAAATAAATCTCAGCCCAATTTCAAAGCGATTGGAGATGGTTAAGTATTTTAATTAAATCTAACAAAAAATAAAAATATAGAAAAACAACAAAAAGAGAGCCTAAACGGTGGATTTTCGGGCCTGAACTTCATCACCCCAATTTTCCCGGTGATGCTTCTGAAAGTCGTTAGGATTTTTAACACGCTCGATTTGAGTAATCACATCGCCTAATTCGGAAAACCGAGCCTTAAAAAATCTCGTTTTTGTTTGTCCAAAAGGGTCATATAGCCTTGGGCTGGTGCAACTACATCACTAATGGAATAAAGCAATGATATCCTATTTCACCTAGTCTTTTCATAATGGCTGAGAAATTTTTAGTTATGGCCTAAAAATATACTTGGAAACAATAGATAAATAAAATACAAATCTATATGTCCTATAACCATGCTTTGTTTAGCTTTCGCTGATGACTTCTTAATCTTTATGAATGGGTCTAAGAATAATATAAGAAATCTTTGTCAATTCATGTAAATATATTAAGAAAATTTGGTTGATTAATAAATAAATACAAAAAAACCTTTATTACTTCTACCAAATGACTCAAATAAGGATAACGAAAATAGAAATGTATTCTTGTTTCAAACATGGAACACTGCCTTTACAATATCTTTGTATTCCTACACATCTAAGTAAGAAATTATGTTATTATGATGACTTGGTATCAAAGATAAGAGAAGTAATTATGGAATGGAACAACAAGATATTATCTTATGGGGGTAGATTAATTTTTACTCAGTCGGTCCTATTGGTTTTACCAAATTATTACCTTAAAAGTTGCATTTTACCTAAAACTCTAATCTTGAGAATTAAACAACGTGTAATAAATTTATTTGGGGCTCAAAGGATCTTAACAAGGAAATTATATAGACCAATTGGGTTAATATATGCAAGCCTTATGATGAAGGTGACCTAAATTTAATAAACATTGAGGATATGTAAAATACATTTTCATATAAGCTATGGTATAACTTCAGAGAATAAAAGTCTCTCTGGTCTAGATTTATGTTGGCCAAATACTATTTTTATTCTCATAGTCTCCATGTTCAAATAACAAGTAAATATTCGAAATCATGGGAAAATTTCTAAGCATCGGGGAAGTGGTTGAGTCATTTACTTTCTGGAAAAATAAGTGAATGAGATATAGACTTTTAGATAGAGAAATGGTTGTTACAACCATTCTTTTACCCATTTATCATTATTATCACATGATGATTATAAATAGGATAGGGTAAGTAACTACTAGTCAGAGGATGGATAGAGCTTAGATAAGCTAAAGTTTGTAATAGTTAGTTATGATATAGAGAAGATTCAAAAGTTTAATATAAAAGAAAATATATAAGATTTAATTAGATGGTCACTATCTAATTTTGGTGATTTTAAAACTAAAAAAACTTGGAATTAGATTAGAATTAAATGCAATAAATCTAATGTCGTTAGAGCTCCAAAGAAGTATTCTATTTATTATTTGAAGGTTACTTCACAATTGAATCCATGTAGATACTATTATGCAAACGATGAACTTTTCAATAACTTTTAAATATATTTTATATGATAACATTGAGTCACATAATCACATCTTTGTTCAATGTGATTTAACCTGGAAAATATGAAAATACTTTGCAATTTTGTTTGGCATCCCTTTAGGAAAATATTTGAGTATAAAACATCTAATTAGTAGGTGGTTTTGGTCAACAAATAAGGAGGTTCACATAAGAACTATCTTACCTCCAATAATATGTTGGGTGATTTGGAGATCCAAAAATAAAGCAAAACACAAAATTGTTAAAGCTAAAGTTAAATATATGATTGAATATATTATACAAACTATTTCCAATCTAGATTATAAGAAAACTTGTTAAGAAATCATATTTGAGTAATGATGTCAGGGCAGCCGATGAGTTTGGGTGCTTCTATCACTTCAGTAAACTCAATCTATCCTAAATTTAAAATGAAAACCTTATGTGGGGTAAATAATTAAGCTCAACTCAGATGGCTCTGATTGTCTATCTGGTGAGTCTAGTGATGGGGTATACTTAAGAACTCTAAAGGATAAATATTAGCTGCTTATGGCATCATTTATAGAAAACAGTCCCCAATAATTGCTGAATGTATGGCTTTTTTGGGTGGTTTGATAATTTGTAAAGATAAATCCAATTAGACTTTTAGATAGATTTTTAAAATTTATTTAAAATGTATATAAAAATAAATCTATTTGGTACTTAAGTCAACTAATATCTTGTTGTATAAAGTTAATAACTTCTAGGATAACCATAACTCATATATTTAGAGAACGAAATAATGCATCACATTGGATGACAAAACGATAACTCAAAAGTAAAACGAATATGGATTATAATTACACCCAGACTTCTGCTCAATTAAGAGAAATCACCCTCATAGAGAGCCAAGATGTAATAGATAATCATATTTTAAATGAAAATATTAAATTCTTAATACATATTAGTTTGTAATAGATATTCAAATCATTTATACTTCATTTGATGCTATAAGAATTATGTAACGGGGATTTTCAATTATTTTTTAGTTTTCTACCACTTTAAGAACATTAGAACTAGAAAGAATCAATAAGTACTAACAATATTTGTAAATAGGTGACATACTTACTTGCTGTTTTTATATCTAAAACAGATGCAAGTATCTTTTCTTCAAGTTTCCAGGTTGATTTCATGAATGATTAGAAATCTCGAGCTTAAGAAGCATCAGAAAAAGAAGAAATTATCCAAGTTAGTTCAAGCTTTAGACATCAATAAATAAAAATTGTTTAAAACTTTGATATTTGAGTTAGAAATAAGTTAGAACATCAAATATGAAAGGGAGAAAGAGAAGTAGCTTGAGTTAGTTATTCATCTCCATTATATTATATAGAGATACTCAAATACGATTGATGAGAAATTAAAGCTCAGGGTCTTCACAAATGTAAAATATGGTTTGCTCTCAAATCAATTCACTCCCAATTGTGAAAGTAATTGCAAATATTGTCAGACTAAACTAAAAGCTAGATTGTGTCTCATGTTTATTCTCATGGTTGTTCTTCCACGCCTACATTCTCCGACACGTAGGTATGCTTTTTTTTCTTGCTATTCTTCTCATCTCTGAGGTATTTCTTACGCACGATAACATATCCGGGCTATCGATGCCTAGTCTCGAGTGCTCTTTACGCAATCCTGACGATATCATTTTTACCCAGTCTAGAGTGTCCATATTAGATCTGCTTCAAAGAGTTCTACTAGATAAAATTCTGGTGGTGGTCATCAAATTGGTGGTTTCGAATGATGTTTGGATATTTCTCGGTTTGTCTATCGGGAGCCTTGATGCCTCATATCACCGGTATAGTATGGATTTTGACCATTCCACCGCTCTTCTAGTGATGGATAATGTTTTTATCTCTAATTAAAGTTTCATTACGCTGTCGACGAGTTGCAATGACTCTATTTGATTAACTTGGTCTCGGTCATGATACTGATTACACGACAAATAATAGCGGCTATGTTCCAAGTACTATAAATAGAGATAAAGGCCACTAGTGTCTCATTAACCATATTAAGATTTCATGCTACTTTATAGCACTGGGCTAATGTCTTGGGCTTTTGGGCCTGACCTACTTAACTGATTTTTACGACAATTATTATAATAGGCGATAAATTTTTAATAAATATATTTTTATTTTTTATAATAAAAAAATTAAATCTAAAAATTCCGACAACTTTAATTATATAATTAAAAAATCTAATAAATTATTACTTTAAATATTAAAAAAATTATTTAAAATATTTAAATAAAATTATAAAAATATCAAATAAATATTTTGTTTATAATATAAATATATAGTAATTTATTTTATTCGATTATATATATATATATATATTATTTTTTAATTCACTAAAATTGATTTAATTTTAACTTTACTAAAGCGTAAAGTTGAGAAGCTCAAAGTAGCAGAGTCTTCTTATTGATTTCTAGCTTCATTTTTCTCTGCTTTTGTTTATGGCCTCCTTGTTGAGCCTAGATGCTTGCCACAGTATCTAAATGGACAAGGAAGTTTGATCTGAAAGGCTAGCAAATAAAACTCTCCATAAATAAGATTTTCCAGTTCTGCAAAATTCAAAATCTGGTCTGAATCAATAGCATGCTATTTGAAAATTAAATCATATCAACAAAATTTAAAATCTGGCCTGAATTAATAACATGCTATTTGAAAATTAAAGCATATCAAGAAGGATGAATTGCAAGGACAATCTAAAACATATGCTCATATTACAAAAACCATATTATCATCTCATGCTTTTAATCCAAATGATGTTCAAGAGAAGAACAATCATATCTTTATTCGATTTTCAAATATTGATAAAAAGAAACTCATGTCTACAACAAAATATACATTAATAAGGAAGTTCACATAAGGTATACATAAACGTAATATCCTTAAACAATTCTTAGATGCCAAGAAATTTACATGTGAATATAACTTCTCCAACTGGGATACAAGGCATGTCATGATTGGTTCTCCCTAAAATCAAATACGTGGAAGATATGGGCTACACAGTATGGTCTGTGGGTGAATTTTCCATGAGATTATTATAGTGAATTCATTCATTCAACCTAAAATTTTAATGTCTTGTAGCTCCCGTGTGGATAAGAACTGAAAATGTTCTTAAATTCCTATATAATGATGAAATCATTCAATTTATAGCCTCTACAATTGGACAATCTCCCAAGATATGGGTGCTGGAGAAAAACAAAGTCATGTATAATGCTTGTTATGCATGGATCGAACTTGACTTGATAAAGAAGATAAACCATCATGTATGGGTTAGATTCAGAGGAAATATGGATGTTGGTTACACATTAGTTACAAAGATCTCTCTCGTTATTTCTACTTCTGTAAACATCTTAGGCACAATCAATAAAATTGCAAGAAATTTCAACTGAAAGAACAAAAAAACAAGATTGAAAAGAAGACTGATTCTCAGAATATGAAAGCCTCTAATAAGTATTAGATCCCTCATTTGAAGTCTATCATTAGAAAAACTTCTCAAGAAGACAATTCAAGAAGTATAATAGCTACAAATGACTAAAATAAAGACATCGCCATAATAGACACTACAAATAATATGTACTAATTAAGCAGTAATACTCGTAGAGAAAAATATGTTATAGGGTCCATTAAAACCATTAAAGATCTAGCCGTGAATATGAAGAACTTATATCTGAAATCCATACCCCTAACCAAGATAAAAAAGACAGTCTGCCTCCTACACTTGTGCTAAAAAGAGAAATTAAAAAAGGATTTTAGGAAATGCTCAACAAAAGACTTTAAAAATCTAAAACAAGAGGAAAAAAGAAACTTAGTTATGAAGTCTCTTTTTGGAACCAACAATTCTCCAAACTTTAATCACTATTCTCCAAACTTTAATCACTATCATGATTAAAATTCTTACATGGAACATCTGAAGAATTAGAAATAAAGCCTCGATGAGAATTCTTAAATCCATCATTAGAATTGAGAAAATTAAGCTTTTGGCCATCCAAAATCCTCTTATTAAAACCATTCACTTTGATACAATTGCAGTTAAATTAGGCTTTAAAAATAACTTTGCAAGCATATCAAATAAAATTTGGCTCATATAGAATGAAGAGTTTAATGTTACGGTAATGTTACTGGCATTAAAAACCTACTCAAATTGGATCAAAGATGGAGAAAAATTCAAAGATATATCATGCTTTCGTGAAGAAGAAAATGAGGAAGAATAGAATTCTAAGTATTAAATATGGTTCTAACTGGATCACTGATGATCACTTATTAGGTTTTTCTGTTGAATCTTACTTCAAAAAAAATCATCACTGAAATTCCATACCATAGCAATGAAGATGGGTCTGATAGAATGAATGATCAACTAATCAACTATATTCCTAAATTAATAAATGATGAGGACAAAATAATTTAAATGACTCCTCTATCTGAATATGAAATTTATGGCATTATCAAAGGTTTAAACCCTTCCAGTGCAGCAGGAATGGATGATTTTAATAGCTATTTCTTTCTTACATGTTGGCATATCATCAAAAAAGAATTTTGTGTTTCCATGACTTTTTTTATTCTTGGCTTGAACATCCCTCAATGCATATTAGCTATTGGAATCTGCCTTTTTTTTTAAATCCTACAACTCTACAGCATGGAAGGATTATAAGCCGGTTTGTTTATGCACTATAATTAATAGAATCATGTCAAAACTTCTTAATAGTAGATTTTTGTAAAAATTATATATGAAACTCAAGGTGCTTATGTTATTAACAGGTCTATACAAGAAAATATTCTTCTATTATTAAAGTGGATATGGCAAAAGCCTTTGGCATACTGTTACACACTTTTATTATTAAAGTTCTATATTCTTTTGGTTTTTAAACAAAGTTTATTAATATTGTTGAGAAGTTGATAAGTGCAGTTCATGTCTACATCCTTATCCACGAGAGGCTAAAAGTTACTTCAAAACCAATATAGGTATTAGACAGGGGAATCTCTTGTCCCCTAGTTTATTTATAATTGGAGATGAAGTCCTAATAAGATGTCTTAATAATCTTTTTGAATCAAATAAGACTATAAAGTATACAACCAGGAGCCCTATTACAATCTCATGCATTGCATTTGCTGATGATATACTAATTTTCACAAATGGTCTAACCTCAACTATAACTAAATTGGGAAACTTCTTACAAAAATATCAGGACATTTATGGCCAGACTATCACCAAAGACAAAAAAAAAAGATTATCACTTCAAATAACTTTCCTCTTATCAGAGTCCCAACCTTAATAAATCAAACTGGTTTCAACTCTGGCAGACTCCCTACCACCTACCTGGGTATATCTCTAAACACTAACAACATGGCCAAAAAAATTGAGACTTTTATAAACAAGATAAGGAATAAGATAAATTACTATGATAGAAATAATCTCTCTTATGGTGGAAGTCTAACATTAATAAGTTCTATTTTGATGGTCATCCCAATGTACTGGATTCAAAGCTGTAATCTTCCTAAGATTATTATCTGCAGAATTGAAAGAATCTTCAATAAATTCTTATGGGGATCCTCTCATGATATTCACAAATTTCAATGGACCAACAGGGCTAATGTGTGCAGAAATTTCAGTGAAGGGGGTTTAAATGTAAGAAATCTTATTGATCAACAAGATACTTTTTAATGTAAGTTGTGGGTAATATTTATAGAGAAAAAGTCTCTTTGGGCCATGTATCTTCATAGTATCTACTGCAATAACTTACATCCTATTCAGGCTAATATATTCCCCAAGAATTCTTTTTAAACTTAAAAAAGGCTTGCTAAAATAAAGAACATAGCTTAGCCTAATATCAACTGGAAAATTGGTAATGAAGATGGTGACTTTTGGCTTGGAAAATTGGTAAAGACTCTCTCTCTGAATTTTACTTGATAATAATATATATAATGATAGGGAAAATAACAAAGAGTAATGCCAAATAATTACCTTATTTTTAAGAGAAGAGAAAGTTACATTGTTTTGGGTTTTCCTATACTATTTATAATATGTCCTCCATTTCTTTTCCACTACTTCACTCTTTATCCCACTAATGGCCCACTTTAACCATGTATACATAATGGATGCGGATTTTAAGGGAAACGTGTCCTTGGTTTGAATAATTCCCTCATTGGTGGTCTTGAACAATTATTCTGGATGTTAGATCAGTTTTGCTCATTCCTCGTCTTTATTAGTGCGATTCAACTCTGCCTCACTCCAATTCTGCTCAACCTCTGCTTGAACTTAATTATAATCCTGTTGTTTTGCTACGACTTATTCTGCTGAGCTCATCCTACCACATTCTGTCTTCTCCTCGGTATTTACTCTGCTCAGCTTTCAACAACCTCAACTTGATTATTCTATGCGCAGTTCCATGTCGTCAATCGCTTGTTCGATCGCACTTGCTTTGATCGATATTAGTTCTGCGCGTCTCTCTCTGGCCGAGCTCGAGTTCAACCTTATCGCCTTCTGCTCAGCTTTCTTCTCTGCTCAACAATAATTTTTCTCAACCCTTTCTCTATATCTAGTCGTTTGTTTGATTATCTTGTCACTGCTTTGTCTTCCTTTTCCTGATTAGCTCAGCTGATATGTCAACTGATCCTCTTTTTTCCATTATTGTGGTGTTATTCATCATCTGCTCGGATATGCTCCTTTGTTCTCTTCACATGGTAATCACTCCCTCGTCAAGGATCCCCCAAGTTTAAGGATTGCATGTCAGAGACAAAATTCTTAAATTTAAATAAAATAATTATAATTAAAGAGAATTTAAAAAGGTGTAACGGTGTACTAGTAATGATGAATTTGTTGATTCGTTCCCAATATCTTGCCATATTTCAATATATATAGGTGCGTAAGGAAAATTTCCTTACAATTGTCTCTCTAGCGTTAGAAATAAACGCTTCGATATCTATTGAAAATATTTTTTTCATTTAAACTTCGTCTTCTTCATTTGGTGATAAAATTTCAAGTCCGCAAATTTGTTTGCAAAACAACTTACCATAAATCGTTTGTCCCTTCTAAGCGCGTTTTTCAAACAATTTCTTGCTTTTACACAGGTAATTATATCTACTCTCCAGTCTTTCGTTAGATTACTATTATGTTATCAGTCGACCTTCTTGTCATTGGTATAGGAACCCCAAAACCCCATCATCAATCGGAATATTTAGGCCTTAGTTCTACCATGCATTGCATTCTCTAAATCCTACCACCTTATCATTGCAGTCAATCTAGACACAAGATTAGTCTAAAAATACTACGAAGAAGAAGGAGAAAACAGTAACAGTCATATAATCAGAATTTGAAGATTCTACTTTCCTAGAACTCTCTTTTTCTCAAATGTCTCATAAATACACTCATATGGATGTCACTTCTCTTCCTAGTTTTAGGGATCGATATGGCATTCCTAATGATATCACCGTTAGGTTTCTAGACGTTGGTGAACATCTATTTCAAGCAAGAGAGAACGAGACTTGTCTTTTTACCATTGTACTTGATTAGGGTTTGCATCTACCCTTACCTAGGTTAATTCGAGACTTCTTCAATATTTTAGGCATATGCCCGACCCAATTGGCACCAAATGGTTGGAGAAGCCTCTTGAGCATTCTCTTTAGTTCTCGACTGTTAGGCGTATCGATCTGTTTAGCAGACCTTTTAGCTGTCATAGATGTAGTAAATTGGTTAATTCCCCTTTCTTATATGCGCAAGTGGTTTGTATTCGAAAAATAGTTGAATTGCCTGGTGGTGACAAAAATTAGAAAAACTCGTTCGTCTTTGTCTCTGGTAATTAGGAGCATGAAAATGCGTTACTAAACTTGCAGCTTGAAAGAAGATGGAAAAATTCATGTAAGGATCATGTTCGCAGATAACTGCGCTTGTCACTAAGTTTTGTATTGTGTAGGTGAAGGGCGACACCGATAGTGGTGTAAAGATGGTCTACCTGAAGGTTCTGTTAATCCACTGATTAGGGTTTCAAATTGGGCGAGTTCTAACTGACTACAAGAACTGTTACGGCTCTTCACACAAGTCAACTACCTTCAGTCTTGTTTGTGTCCTATTGAAGAGCTAACTATTGTAGCTGACGGCAGTGTTACCATGGTGGGTATTGGGGAGAAAGCAACTACAAGTCGTTTAAGGGCCTTGATGGAGCAGTGCTACAAAGAGAGGAACAATAGTTGAGTGGTTTCAGCCATTCCCCAAGGTAGGAAACCTAAAGAAGTGCAAGGGTCCACATCGCTTCAAGCTCAAACATAGAAGGATGATGAGACACGGAGTGTAGGAGATTTTGGGGAAGAGAATGATGCCCCTCCAGAAAACAATATTATGCTAACTCGTGCACGACGCAACCATGTAGTGGAGAGTGATGAAGATGAGGTGGAGGAATAAATTCCTTTTAAACGTACAAAGGTGATGGTGGATGCTGTTGCACTGGCAACCATGAAGCCACTACAACTTATAGATGAAGAAGAATATGGGGGTTTGATGGCAGAGGGTGGAGATAATCAACCCCCCATTCTAGTGAAGGAGAAAGATCACGGGAGGGTCCCTACAGTAATCAACGTAGATGTAGCCCATAATAAAGTGTCGGCATGTCACATTGAGGATGGTGGTGAGAAGTATGGTCCCAAAAAGAATATCCATGAACATACAGCTCGTGGGATGGAGCAATTCGTGAAAACTGGAACGAGACCCACGTTTATCTAAGAGATGTGTTGTGGCTCAATGTGTGTTAATATAGTAAGGCCTAAAAATACCCCTACGAAAGACCAAAGAGCCAGGCCGAGCGACCCTTGGACAGATGTAGAAGAAATGTCTCCATTCAAAATCTCAATTCCAAAGCCATTCGTACTCATGTTCGAGCAACTGAAGAGGTGTCTAGAGCTTTCCTATTACGACAAAATTCCTATGAGCGAAATTTTGCAGAGGCAGGCTAAGATGGCCATAGAGGTAACTTATTAATGCTTAGTGAGGTTAAGTTATGAATAAACATATTATATTGAATTTACTTCATTCGCGGATGCACCACAGCTCCGTTGTCTTTTCCTATTGGCGTATATCAGATGCAGACATACAGGTGATGGAAAAATGGAAACTTGAGCCCATGTTTTTTGGGTCTGTCAGAGGGTTGACTACCGAGCTCCCCTAGTATAAACATGCATATGGCTCTGCTCTGACTCTCAAAGCCAGTGCACTCTAGGAGAAAGAATAATTGAAGAAGGAAGTTGCTCTATTGACGGAAGCCCCATAAGCATGCGAGAAGAAGAATAAGGAACTAAACGTGATATCTGCGACCTTAATATCACATAATAATAATTTTGAAAAGAGAAATTAGGATTTGATATCTAATAATACGAAGTTATTAGATCTGAAAATGGCTCAGGAAACGAAAGTAGAAGAGCTCGTTGATCGGTTCTCAGGGGCTCGTCGTTGAAAATAGTAACCTGAAGGTTACCATGAATGAGCTGAGGACACAACTGGATGCTCAATATCAAGACCTGACGAAGAAAGCCGCTGCTGATCTAGAACAGCAGGAAAAAGAAGTTATGGAGATCACAATAGATATAGTGGCTAACAGTCAAAATGAGATGGTAGCTGAATTACTAAATTTGAATCCTGGAATAAATCTTGGGCTAGGTATAGCAAATTTTCCCCTCAGCTGTTCAATTTTGGAGAAGGAAACAAAGGTCCTATTGTGTCGAATTATCCCCCTCTCAAGGTTAGCAAATCAACAGCTCCACTGGCACCAGATCCCATTTATCATTCAAAACCCAATGAAGGGGATTTGTGAGTGGATTATTGTAACTCCAACTATTAAAAACTGTGAACTATATGACTTTCTTTTTTGGCGATGTAACATATGAACTATGAGACCTTGTTTTATTTGCCTATGCTAATGTTTTTTATTTTTCTTCTTATTTTCTTTATAATTTACTATTTCTCATTCTATTTGTTGGAGATATGTGTTTGTTTGTGCCGCTCAGGAGAAACCTTATAAGGTCGATCTCAGTATGGCTCATTGCGTAGCTTAGTAGAATAATGATCATGCAGCTTTAATCGCGGAGAGGTTTTTCAACCCATTGCGTAGTCTAAGTTAGACTTAAACTTTATAGTCGGCTCGCAAATATACCATGTACAAGGTATAAAGCTCAGTATTACCTCTACGTACCCCTTAGGCGTGGCTAGTTAGCCCGGTTGTATATAGACTCTTTGGTCTGGGCTCAGTGTGGCCCCTTGCGTAGCCCATAGGCCTGGTTATTGACCCGTTCACAAATTATAAGGATGGATATATAAACAAACACACTAGCTGACGAAAACATAAAAGTTGCATTGAGGAAACAAGTTACATTTTGACATCTCATTAAAAAAAATCTTGCGCCATCAGGAGGAAAAAAGAGCGCACCATTTATTTGAACTACTCGGACCTATACAATTTAAGGTGATTTACATTTCAAGAGTGCTTTAAAGCATAGCCTTCCGCATCTGCTAGTCGATAGGCTCCACTATGTCCTCTGGATATTACTGTTTATGGTCCATCCCGATTCGGTCCTAACTTGCATGAAGCTTTATCTCCTGAGCCTTTAAAGGTTTTCTTCGTTACCATGTCACCAACCTAAAAACTCCAAGGTTTGAGGCGTGCATTAAAATGGCCTCACATCAAACTCATGTAAATTTTCTGCATGCACTCTCTCTTTGTCCCTTCGTTCCTCAATGATGTCGATTTCCACTACACTGCCTTTGTCATTATTGTACTCGTCATAAGCTGCTATCCAGTGGCTTGGTATTATCACTTTGGTTGGGACTACCATTTACCTGCCATATACTAAACAAAAGGAGTATCATTAGTAGTTGTACGTGGTGTGGTCCTATAGGCCCACAATAATTCTGGTAGTTTATCTTGCCATTTTCCTTTTGTCCCTTCTAACATCTCAGCAAATCACTCATACCTTCTAAAAATCTAGTTGTTCTTGTTTGGAGAATACGTGCCGCTGTCTTTTCTGGACGGGAAGAAAGGTTAAGTTAAGGTATGAGAGGAATGATTCTCTCCAATTGTAACTGCTACCAACTATGTGCAATGTGTCACATACGGGGATTAGCTCAATCGTAGGAAATTGTTGTGTAATAATGAAAGAATTATCTCCTAAGGTTGCAACTTTTGCCAACGCATCTGCACAATTAATCTATTTACGCGGAACCTTTTCGTATATTACTTGCGTAAATTTGGACTCTACCTGTTTGAGTGCTGCCAAGTAACCTCGAATTCCCTCCTGCTTGGCATCGTAAACACCTTGAGCTTAATGCATTACTAACTGGGAATTTGAGTGTACCCTAAGAAATTGAGCTCCACATATTTGTGAACATCTTATACCACAAATTACCGTTTCGTACTATGCAACATTATTAGTAACTATGAAGTTAAACCTTATCGATTGTCGATTTTTCCCCCATAGGTGTAAATAAAATGTAACCAGCGCCATCTCCTGACATACTAGACGCCCCATTTGTCTCCAATATTCACTCTGATACGTCTAGCAGAGGGTTGGCATGGCATTCATTTAGGATCCCATCTCTCATAGAGGTAAATTCTGTAAAAAAAATTGGGTACAACTTGACCTTTGATGCCAAATAGTTATCTTATTTTTCATAGAAGAGAAAGTTACATTGTTTTAGGTTTTCCCCTACTATTTATAATATGTCTTACATTTATTTTCCACTACTTCACTCTCTTTCTCACTACTGGCCCATTTTAACCATGTACACATAATGGATGCGGGTTTTAAGGGAAACATGTCCTTGGTTTGACCAATTCCCTCATTCGTGGTCTTGAACAGTTATTATGGATGTTAGATCAGCTTTGCTCATTCATCGTCTTTATTAATGCTTAGCTCTACCTCACTCCAATTCTGCTCAGCCTCTGTTTGAACTTAATCATAATCCTGTTGTTTTTCTACGACTTTATTCTGTCGAGCTCAACCTGCCACATTCTATCTTCTGCTTGGTAGTTGCTCTACGCAGCTTTCAACGGCCTCAACTTGATTATTCTATGTGAAGTTCCATGTCGTTAATCTCTTGTTCGATCGCACCTGCTCTGATCGGTATTAGTTATGCGTGTCTCTCTTTGGCCGAGCTCGGGTTCAACCTTATCGCTTTCTGCTCAGCTTTCCTCTATGCTCGACAATAATTATTCTCAGTCCTTTCTCTACATCTGGTCGTTTGTTTGATTATCTTGTCACTGCTTTGTCTTCTTTTTCCTGATCAGCTCAGTTGATATGTCGACTGATCTCTTTTTTCCATCATTGTGGTGTTTTTCATCCTCTGCTCGGATATGCTCATTTATTCTCTTCACATGGTAATCACTCCTTCATCATATAATACATGTATAGGATTTAGAAAATCAAGACGTTTTGGGATGGTAACACATGGATCATTGATAAACTCTGGAATATATATCTCTTAATGACAAAAACCTAATTCATAAATTATCAATCAAGTCTCATTTTCATGGCCAAATTAGTTGTAGACTTATAAGGATGACAATTTCAATACTAAAGATACATAAAACTATTTAAGAAACAAGCACAAAAAATATGGTCCTTTCAGTAAGATATGGAACAGTTTAACCCCAAGAAAATACTCTTTTTTGCTTTGGAGAATTCTCAATAATTGGCTTCATATTGACTATATCATACAGAAGAGACATATTATTATGGTTTCTAAGTGCCAGCTCTGTGAGGATAATGGAACTCCTAATCACTTGTTTATGTATTGTAACTAATATTGGGTTATCTGGTCATATTTTGCAAATATATATTCGAGGCCAATCTTGGTAGATTCATAACTATAGCCCATATGACTAGGAGTTGGTTCTGGTCAACTAGTAAAGAGGTTCACATTTGGACCATCCTTTCCCCATCATTTGATGGTTCATATGGAAATCTAGATATATGTCCAAGCTTAAAGGTATCACCTAAACTCCTAATACTACTATCAACTACATAAAGCACATAATCAACATTATGGATCATGCTGATCTATTCAAGAGAAAACATTGTACCATTGACAACTTTGTTGTAATGGATATGAGTTGTTATATTTACAAGACAAAAATAAACCATTTTACCTTAGTTGGATTCTCCCCAAAACTAATAGACTTAAGCTCAATTCTGATGGTTCTTATCAAACCAATGGTGAAGCCAGTTGTGGTATAATCATTAGATACAGTCAAGGTAAATTTGTTCTTGGTTATGGTATTCTATATGGAAAGTTTACCCCGATCATGGCTGAAGCCAGAGACCTTTTGGACGACCTTTAAATCCGCAAGAACAATAGCTTTGTTAATGTAGACATTGAGACTGATTCAAACATATTGGTAAATCTTCTTTCTTCAGGAAATACTTATTGGCCTCTTGAGCCTACCTTAAAATGTTAAAGGTCTCAAACCCCTTCAATATTTATCTTTCACATATTTAGAGAGCAAAAAGAACTACTGATTGGCTAGCCAAATGGACCTGAAATTACAAAATGAAAGTAGAGTTTAACAATGTTCAAGCCATTGTTCAGTTGAGTGCTATCACTCTACTTGAAAGCATGGGTATAGGCTATGTCAGAATCATACCTAAATTCTACTTTCAGACATACTGTAAATATCTGTAATATGATTTAAACAAAATTCTAATAGCAGCTCGTAAGTCCCCTGACGAGCACATCCTAGATTTTTATTATTTTCAATATGTAACAAGGTTAAGTCTCCGGATCTAACAAGAAGTTAGCAAGTTTCAAAATCTACCAATAGAAGGAATCTATCGATGAAGGAAGCATAAAAAGACACCGATCGTAGCTTGAATATCTTCTTATCAATCAATAGTTGGAGCTGCTTCATCAATCTTCTCTTTGAAGCTGGAATGGTTATGAAGCCAGAGCCCTCCTAGTTGGTATATTACTTTAAATCAAAACAATGTGGCTATCTCGTTTGCAAGAGTCCATCGTAGATTCAAAAGTTCTTAGCAAAATGAAATTGTGTCCTGATAAAATTATCAGATAGTCAAACACTGTTTTAATTTTAAGTACGTCTTCCTGTTAAGCTAGAGTTACTAAATCATCGCTCCTCAAACTGTCACCAGTCTCAAGCCTCAAGAATCTTAAATAATATTCTCAAAAGTTAATTCTTCATAATCCATTTCTGATAACTCTCCGAACCAAGATGTTCTTGAATTTGCTAATCTAAATTTATTGGTTTGGTAATCAAGATGCATTCTCTGTTTCTCTTTCTCTTTGTATTTCAGCTTTAATCTTCAAAGTCTTTGTTTCACCTGCTATTTTATTCACTTTTTAATGCAATTGATTACTTGAATATCCCTTATTTGCTGCTTTCAAACTCTCTTTGAAATTAGAATAGGTAACTTTAATTTTATTTGATTTGGTCTAATGTTTTAATTTTGTTTTCGGTGCATTGTGTAATATAGTGTTTTTAGTTTTTTGAAAACACCATTCCATATTTTTTCAATAATTTTTTTATATGTTTAATATATATAGTTTTTTTAATCAAATTTACTTCATATATTGATTAATAGGTGAAAACAAGGCCCATCACTAACCTTACAAAATCAACAGAAGAACGACCCTTTCATAGGAAAGAATGCGCCTTTTTACAAATAGAATTCAAATGAAACATGAGAAGTCCCGCTTGAATCAAATAAAAAAAACTTAAGCCATATAGTAGATTAGCAAAGGAAAATCCAATAACAATGGCGACCAAACCCTTGAAACAACAGCTACCTTATTTACATCTTCAACTTCCATCTTAATCAGCAAAATGATATTTCTCAAAACCAGCAACCAATAGATTAGAACTGCATACAACTTTCAGCAAAGATTAATCTGAGTTTGGGTTTAGGTATCCCAGACCCAAACTTTCAAGAAAAGTGATAGCTAATAGTTGATTTGGAATTTTTTGATAAGGAAAACTTATCTTATTCGAAGAGTTTAGAGACCATTTGGCAAGGAAATCGGCAGCTTGATTTTGAATTCTCGAGATGTATTTTATGTTCATTCTTGATGAGATCAGACTTCTACAAATCTTGATGAGAGGCGAGAGATACCAAGGGGATTTTCCACCCGCAAGAAGATTGATAAGAAGCAAGCAATCATACTCGATATCCACCTTACTCCAATTGTTTTTAACCAAGTGATTAAACCTTCAAGCAACACTCTTGCTTCTGCTAACATCGGAGAGAGCTTCCCGTAAGTGTTCCCTAAGCAGTGGATGATATCTTATTTGCTATTACTAATAACAATTCCCCCACTTGACTCTCCATTGCTAAGACAAGTCGCATCCACATTCATCTTCAGTCTACCTGCTCCAGGAGCTGTCCATTTAAGGTAGTCTATCTTTTTTATTTTCCTAAGAGCAGATGAGCAGCCCAGACTAACACCTGCATTTGAAACCTGAAACCAGTGCTTACATTTCAACTTGTTAGAAATTTCTAGACCAGTAATAACATTGTCTATATTATTAATGGTTTTAAACGGAATCATAGTGCCCATTGTATCTTGAGCTATTTCGATTTTTCCAAATCATGTAATAGATTATAGCAGGCAAGGTATGAGTGATGTGAACTTTGGAATTTGAAAACCAAAACCATGTTCTAACAATGTGAGGCAAAACCATATATTTTTCAATTTGAATGTTAAAAATATTCCTATAATATTTCCAAATACTCCAAGAATATTAACAACTAACAAACAGGTGGTTAGTGTCCTCAGAGTTGGAACAAAACTCGTATTTTGAAACCAGACTCAGATGTCTTCTCTGCAAGCTAGAATCGGTAGAAATAAAGTTCTTTAGAAGTTTCCATAATTGAAAGGAGTACTTCATGGGGGTGAGGTGATTCCAAATCTTCTTGTATAATTCTGATTTGGTAGAGTGCTTTCTAGTGTTATTCCACGTGAGCTTTGTATTGAATCCATAGTTATGAGAAAGAGCCCAAATCATTTTTTCCTCTTTGGCATTGTCAATTCTGACCACTTGAATTTGCTTTATTCTATCATCAGGCAGAAAACTTCTCAACTGCTCATTGTCTCTATCATTTCTCCAAAAAGAGTTCACCTTGGCTTCCAGATACCAACAATTATTAACGTTATTGCTAGGATTCAGGATGGGAGGATGTTTGTGCTAGTCTTCTCTCCAGAAGTTCATCTCTCATTTCCCTAGCAGCCACTCTATGTTACACTCAGCAACATCTTTAACAACAATCATCCTTTTCCAAGTGAGGAAAGAATTCTTGTATGTATTAGGAGTTAGAGGGTGTTTGTTGTTACTGTAAATATTATGCATAACACTAGCCCATAAACTGTCATTCTTTCTGTAGATGAACCATAATTTTGAGAGGAAGTGAGCTGAAATCAGACAAACTTCTGATGTTGAGCCCCCCTTCTTCAAAGGGTCTGCATATCTTAGAACAGGAGCACCAGTGAGTACTCTTCTCATTATAGTTTGATCTCCATAAGAACTTATTGAAAATAAGCTCAAGCCTTTTGATAATACAGTTGGGAAGAGTGGAATTCTGCAAACAGTAACCAGGTATGACCATAAGCACAGATGAAATCAAAGTGATTATACCCCCAAACGTTAAATGCTTCCCATTCCAGTCTTGAATTTTTTAATACACTATATCAATAATACTATAGAATTTCCTTGAATAGTTGTTGTTACTAATCATAACTCCAATGTAGCTAATGGGAAGAGACTCTGTAGAGAAGCTAGTCTGACACTCGAGATTTTGGATTCTGGTGGAATGCATCTTGCTAGAGGTAATAGGCTTCGTTTTAGACTTATTGATTGTTTGTCCCGACACAGCTTAATACCTATCTAAAAACTTGTTTAACATGTCAATAGAAGATTGCATACAATTACTAATAACTAGTATATCGTCTACAAAAGCTAGACAATGGATCAGAATGTCAGTTCTTGAAGAAAATCTCATTTTAGGATTGGTATTTATGATCTTGAAGAGGCCTCTGGTTAAGAATTCTTGCCCAATAATAAAGAGGCTTGGGGACAGAGGATCCCCTTGCCTCAGACATCTCTTGGGGTTGAAGTAACCAAGCACCTCACCATTAATCAAAATTGAAATATCAACATCAATTATAAGCTTTTTGATTAAGTTTATAAAACTGTTTGAAAAACCAAAGAAAGAAAGAACTTTAAAAATGAATGGGTGAGACATTTTGTCGAAGGTTTTCAACATGTCTAATGGGATGGCAGCGTTACTAGTCTTAGGCCTTTTATTTATTTCATGAAAAATCTCTCTAGTAATAAAAAGGTTTTCGTGAATAGACATGCCTTTAACAAAAGCGGTTTGATTTTTAAAGATGATTTTAGGAAGGATATCAGCAATTCTAGAGTTCATAATCTTTGATAAGATCATGTTGAGCATGGAGCACAAGCTAATGGTCCTGTAATTTCTCCAGTTCATAGGGTTCGAGGAGTTAGGGATAAGAAAAATCTCAGTGGCAAAAATGCATCTAGGAATGCTATAGCCTTTAAGATAAGAGTTCAGTGTAATACATAAATCACCTTTGATGATATTCCAACAGACTTTGTAGAATTTAATGTTGTATCCATCCAGCCCTTGCAGCACTGGCTGAGCTCATGCTGTTTATGGTCCGCCATATCTCCTTCTCATCAGTAGCTTTAAGTAGAATGTCATTGTCTTCCTTAGTGACATAGCTAGGAATAGAATAAAAAAATACTATCCTTCATAAGCTCCAGCTCCTCCTCTTTACTGATGTAAGGCTCCTTAGTTAAGCTTTCTTTAAATAAATTAGCAGTAGAAGCACCAACCTTCTCATGATCCATGATCCAGAGGTTATTCTCTTTAATACCATGAAATTTGTTCTTTCTTCTCCTCTTAACAACATAATCATGAAAGGTCTTGGTATTCATATCTCCTTCACTGATCTATCTGTTGTAACAATTCTGTCTCCAAAAGATCTCCTTGTTTCTTAACGCCTGAATGTATAAACTATTTGTCTTAGCAAGATCAGCTTTAGAGTTATCATTGTTGAGGTTGATATGCTTTTTTTCCATTCTTCTCACTTCAGCAGCAGCATCTTTGACCTTGTTGAAAACATTCCCAAATTTCTTAGTATTCCACTCTTTAAGACAATCCTTTAACATCTTCAATTTAAACCAAAAAGATTTGGTTTGACTAACCATAGATCCTAAGATTCCAGTTTTTTTCAACAAAACTATGAAAACTGTCATCAGTACTCCACATATCCATAAACTTGAAGTATTTCTTTTTTTCAACAACACTATGAAAACTGGCATCACTATGTTTAAACTAGCAGTTATAAGCAAGAAGCATGGTCAAAACAAGTTTTTACCATGTGAGTAACCTAAGCGTCAGTGAAGATATCATACCAATTTTGGTTTATCATGGTACAGTCTAATCTTTTTCACTTGTTTGCTTTGTTTCACGTGAACTTGGATCCAACGAAGCAAACGTCTTCAAGGTTACAGCTAACTATCATATCATTGAAACCCTCCATACTGTTATGACGGAGAGATGTACATCATATTTGTTCATCTGTGAAAGCTAACACATTAAAGTCACCAGCTGTTAGCCAAGATTTCTCAGTTGTAGACACAAGCTTAATCTGGTCCCAAAGGTATCTTCTATTAACCATTTGACATTTTACGTATATGGCAGGAAACATAAAAAATTTGTTAGTAATAATGTCAGTAACATCACAATGCATACATTGCTCATGATTCACCAGAATATCAATCTTTATATCATCCACCTAAGCCAACCAAATCTTATTTGAAATATTTGAAATAAAGTTGTTAAAGCCCAGATTAGACACAATGCCAACTCTCATGTCATCTTGCACCATAGGCTCCTGAATAGCAATAATTTTTACATTTTTATTTTTGATAATAGATTGCAGCCTATTGACTGTAGATTTGTTTTGAATACCACGCAGATTCTAACTAAGAATCCTTATCATCATCTAAGAAATATTTGTGGTTTTTTTTATCTCTGAAAATTTTAGAGATTTGATTATAACTTTGTTTGATTTTTTCAATTTTTTCACTGACTTCAGTATTCTATTTTGAAGCACTTTAAAGCTAGGGTCATTGAAGTCAACATTGTTTCCAACAGGCGTGGTTGGGATACTTTCTATGTTTTCTTGATGAGGATAATTCTTTCTAGTGCTGATCTTGTCTTGGTCATCCAAAGAGTAACCTTGTTCAAGCATTTGAAGAGCCTCTATTATTTCAAATTTTGCTGGCAAAGTGACTTTCTTTACGTTTTCTTGTAACTGGGGAGAGTTTAATTCAACCTGTTTTTGAATGTTACCACTTGACTGTGCTTCTTGATTCTGGTCAACCACGATAGTCTGCACTTTTGGCCTATAAACACGATTTGAATATTTTTCTGTGTCAGTCTTGCTTTCAGTAGCTTTTCCAATAGTTCTTTCATTTTCTTTCACATTCTCAACGTGAGATTGAGTCTTCTTGCAGTTAACACTTTTATGACCCATGTGCAAGCAAACATCCCAATAATCCGTAGATTATTATAGTGAATATTCAACCAGCAACTGTCATTTGATCCAAAACCAATCCATAAACGATTTTAAAGTTTCTTTCTAACATCAATTTCAACAAGATCTTGATACCCATTATAAGAAGCTCTATTCTTATTTGGTATCTTAATTTTGTAAATCGTTCCCAAATATCCTGCTATATCACTTAGGACCTTTGACTTATAAAGATATTCTCGCACTTTTCCAATAGTAATCCAAGTTAAAGCAAGATAGCTCTCTTTCTTTATACTAAAATCTGGAGTCCGTCGCAAAAGCTTCATCACAACATTGTCGAAGTTCCATACCTTTCTGGACCAAAATCTGCCCACATCCTCTTTCAAATCAAATTCAAAGAAAATATATCGCGAATCCCAAACATTTACATTGTAATTTCCTTTGAATTTAAACGTGTTTAGGAAATTATTCAACACGTGTTTATTTGGAATACCAGCAGTAAATTTTCCAACCAAAGTAGTTTTCATATCGCAAAGCAGAGTATCTTTGACTGATTTTTCATACCGAATTGATATGTGGTCTTCTTTCGTCGAGCAACTTACCAGATGTAGGTTTAGGTTTTGATAACAATTGGTTTTACAGCATCGAGGTAGAATTTCATTAACCGATTTGATGCCATAACCTGAGTTTTATTCTTAAAAAACAGAGCGTGAAAATTCGCTTCCTCTAACAGTAAATTATTGTGAATTTCCATCCGTTCAACACAAAAATATGAAAAAAAACAGCGATATTGATTGAGAAATTGAATATATAAAAAAGGAAAATCAAGCAAAAAATACACTAGAAAATATAGCATTCTTAAAGCTTTCTCGAAACAGAGCCTCATTCAATCTTTTGTAATATGTATAGATTATTATTATTATTATTATTATTATTATTATTATTATTATTATTATTATTATTATTATTATTATTATTATTATTATTATTTAAATATAGCATGATATAAGGAAAATGAGCCTGTAACAACGAAATTGAAGGTGACTCTTTAACAGTAGAACGTTCTCAAATGTTATAGTACAGGGTTAATATCTCTAAAATTAGATAAAATTAAATAGTAAAAATATATGAAATGAGAGAAAAACATCTGATAATTACAAATGTTCATTATGAAGATTAACGATTAACGTCTATGACGACGAAAACAGTCAGATCCTTGCTTATCTCGAAAAGGACAGCTTTTGACGGACAAACTTCCGTAATGCTATTGTGTTTGATTCTTCCTGTGTTGTTAATAATCTTATCTGATAATCTCACAATCTGACTCATGCTTGCGACGATGGGCCCACTTTCTGTATCACGTTCACGTATATCAATACCAATCGCAATTTTGTTGTTGAATAATTTAAAGGGTTTGCCTTATAGCTCTCAATCTAACCAACTCTAAAATTTTAGCGCCGTTTTTTATCCGCCGGTTGAGACCCTCTTCACCGGCGGTGAAGTTTATCCCGGTGGGTGAAACAATTTTTCCGTCGGATGGAAGGATCTCAACCGTCCGTTGAGAAAGGTTCAACCGCCGGTTGAGAAAGGTTCAACCGCCAGGGTAAGGTAAAATTGTAAAATTTCAAAAACGCCTTTTTTTTTTGTGGTTAACATATTTTGGATCCGAATTTAACCAAACCCTAATTTAAATTATTACCTCTAATGATTTATATGCACTTGTTGTTGTTTATGGGAAATATCCGATTTGTTTTAATATAATATTTTACCTCTATTTTTTTCTACATCCGTGAATTTTCTTTTTCAGATTCGTACTTTTACGTATCGACCGAGTTAGATTGTTTTTTAGAAAAATATATTAAATTAAATAAAATAATTCATACAAATATTTAGGGCACAAACAATTTAAAGTAAATTAATAAAAACATAAAACTGCTAAAAATAAAGAAGAGTAGATAGAGTAAAAAGACCAGAACTCTAAAACAACAAAATGAGAGAATAATGGAGTCGACACTAAGTGGATCCAAAGAAACGAGCAACTAAGGAAGATAACGAACCTGACCTAGAAAGATAGGATCTGCAAAAATTGTAAATGATAATTAAATATAATTCGAACTACATATGCCAACAAAATTTGGTGTCATGGAATCTGAACCGAAGATCATTGAAGATACTTGAGACACCAAAGAGACAATGGTCGGAGGGGAACCAAAAACTCTTTGTTAAATATTATTCGAAATCACATTAAATACTCCATATGTCTCATAATATGTGTTTTTCTATAAGTTTTTTTTGTCTCATAATATATGTCAGTGCAACATTGACTTTTTTTCTCGTAATGTGAACAATAAGATGCAACAATAATCACATTACTATTATCAATCAAGTACTTTGGCCAATTATGGTGTGTGGCCTAAAAGTAATATGGTTTGTAATCGTATATATCTACTCTTAAATGGTTTATGCCTTTGGAGATCCAATACAGTACATATATCATAAATATTTCCAAGCATATATATATATATATATATATATATATATTGTAATAAACTTTAATGTGCACAATACTTCAAAATATAACATCAGATCCTATTAGAAACTCTCTCACTGAAACTAACAATCCTCAAAATCAATTACTGATGGTGTGTCCTTGGAAAACCTTAGGCAAAACTGTCTTTGTTAGAGGATCTTCGCTATTATATAGTTTGTGTTGATGTGCTCTATATTCATGTGATTCATCTGAACTATCACTTTAACATAAAAGAACTTCAAGTCTATGTGTTTGGAACTAGACAAGTTCTTAATTAGTTAGTATATTGCACTGCTGAATTTCACAGTCACAATCACAGGTTTGATGCCTTAAAGCACGCAACAAATTCTTCCACCATTGTGGACGATGCAATAAGTTTTAACTTTACACTTTTCCAGAATATTGCACCTGCAACAAAGAATATGTTTTTTGGAGTGTTTTTAGTGTATCTACATATCCACCAAAAAACGAGTCGAAATACTCGATGATCTCCAGTTAATCCAACTTCTCATATGTCAAGATGTGCCAATTATTTCCTTACGGATACCGGATTACCCTTTTAACTGCTTTCTAGTGATTCGTGACTATGTTACTAACATATCTCCCCAACATATTTACAGCAAAGACAATGTCTAGCCTAGCACAAACTTAAGCATACATTAAACTCCTAACTGTCGAAGCATAAATGACCGTTTTTATTTCCTCAATATCAAGTTTTGTCTTATGAAATTGACATAGACCAAGTTTGTCACCATTTGCTATAGGAGTACTTAAGGGTTTGAAATCTGCCAATTCGTAACCTTGTAACACGCTTTCAATATATGCCTTTTGTGATAATCCAAGAATATCACGAGAGTGATCCCGATGTATCTGGATTCTTAACACAAAACTGGCATCACCAGGATCCTTTATATCAAACTTGTTTGATAAAAATCCTTTTATAGTGTATAACAGTTCCTTATTGTTTGAGGCAAGCAATATGTCATCCATATATAACATAAGAAATATGAAATTACTCCCACAGAACTTGTGATATACACAATCCTCAACCGAGTTGAACTCAAAGTCATAATCAACTATCACCTCAAAGAATTTTTGATACCATTGACAAGATGCATGTTTAAGCCCATAAATGGATTTCTTAAGCCTGCAAATTAGATCTTTTGAGTTACTTTCCATAAAGTATTCTGGTTGCACCATATAGATCGTTTCATCAATATTATCATTGACAAAAGCTATCTTAACATCCATTTGATGAAGTTCAAGGTCTAAATATAAAATTAATGCCATGATTATTCTAAAGGAATCTTTCGTCGATACCGGAGCAAAGGTTTTTTTAAAATCAATCCTTTCATGTTAAGTATAACCTTTCACTACATGACGTGCTTTATGTCTCTCCACATTACCTAGGAAATCGTGTTTAGTTTTGTAAACCCATTTACAATCAATTGTCTTTTTCCCTTCGGGTAATGGGACAAAATCCCATACTGCATTGTCTTACATTGATATATACTTTTCCCTCATAGTGTCAATTCACTTCCGAGAATCAGAGCTTGCCATAGTCTGTTTGTAGAATGAGGGATCATCTACAATCCCAGCACATAACTTATCATGATCCTAAAGATAAACTATAAATTATGGATTTATAGTACTCTTCATTTCTCTTGTGGACCTTCTTAAGGGAACTATTTCCTCTTATGCATTTCTTGAGGATGTGGAGTTTGATAATAATGAATGATATCATTTTGATTCCTATGTGGAATATTATTTTGAGGTTCCTCTTGTTTTACATTTGTATCATGGTTAGAACCCTCAAGTTGAGAATCAATGTTAATTTGAGGATTACCTTATTCTAATAAGACTGAAATGATTGGTAATATAGCCCACTATTCTGATATATGAGTATCCCCATTAAAAACCTTCATGAATATCTATAGATTTTTCCTCAAAATCAACATATGTTATCTTATTCTTCCCATTAAGCTTAACATCCTTTAGAAACTTTGCCGTTATTGTCTCAAATATTGTACCAGTAAGAGAATCATAAAATTTAAACACTATAGAATGTCCGGAATAACCTATAAATAAACAGCTAACTATTTTTGGATCTTGTTTCTTTTCTTAAGATTTGTAAGGCCTCGTCTCAGCTAAACAACCCCACACATATAGATGTTTTAAATTGGGTTTACGCCCATTACAAACTCATATGGGGTCCTAACAGTAGCCTTAGTGGGTACTCGGTTGAGTATATAAGCGGCACATTTGATGGCTTTCCCCAGAGATATAATGGTAGAAATGAGTGACTTATCATGCTTCTAACCATATCTTTTAGTGTTCGGTTTTGTCTCTAAAATACACCATTCATGCAAGGTGAACCAGACATAATGTATTGATGGATTATTTCACACTTCTCTAGGTATTGTGCAAAGGGTCCTGGACATTGTTCACCCGATCAGTTATATCTACCATAGTATTTACCATCTCGATCAGATCTCACGGTCTTAATGCTTTTACCGAGTTGTTTTTCAACTTCGGTTCTAAAAGCTTTGAACTTGTCTACGACCTCATGCTTTTCTACTTGATCATACCTTGACTTGTTCGTTTGCCATCTGCCTTCCACTTAGGCCCTGCCTTTTTTCCAGATGTAATCACATTAACCTCAGGTAATTTGCCATTAATTTTATCCTCCTCTTGTGCAACGTGGGAAATCAACTCATTGATATTCTAATTTTTCTGCATGCAGTTATAGGTGGACTGGATATACTTAAACTGGTCTGGCAGCGAATGAAATATGAATTCCACTATGCATTCTTCAAGAATGTCTAAACCGATTGCCTTTAAAAAAATCCAATCATAGACATTCCCAGAATATGCTCGTGGATTTTACCTTTGTCAGTATATGTTTTGGTAATTGACTCGATGAGAAAACATTATATCTCTACCTTATCATTTTTGGCAAAGGCTTTCTCGATCGCTGCGAGAAAATATGAGGAAATGGTAACACTTTTAGGGCCAACCCCACGCAATGCTACTGGAATCCCTTGTAACAAGAGCGTCATGCACAACTTATTTGACTTCTCCCACCTTTCATCTGCCTTAATTTTCTTTGGTGTACTTTCCGGACTAAGGGGGTGATTTGGGAATTTCCATTCTATGGTCATAATCATGTACATACAAGAACAACAACATATATTTCTTTCACAATTGAAAGTCCGAACAATCTAACATGGATGGACGATTCTTCAATAGATTATATTATTCAGGAATGTCTACACCGATTTCCTTTAACTTTTTTGCCAATCATAGACATTCCCAGAATGTGCTCACAGATTTTATCTTTGTCAATATACTTTTTGGTAATTAACTCGATGAGCAAACGTTGTATCTCTACCTTATCATTTTTGGCAAAGGATTTCTCGACCTCTGCGAGAAAATCTGAGGCACATGTAACACCTTTAATGAGAACCCCACACAATGCTACTAGAATCCCTTGTAACAAGAGCGTCATGCACAACTTATTTGACTTCTCCCACCTTTCATCTGCCTTAGTTTTCTTTGGTGTACTTTCCGGACTAAGGGGTGATTTGGGAGTTGTCATTTCATGGTCATAATCATGTACATACAAGAACAACAACATATATTCCTTTCAAAATTGAAAGTCCTGACCATCCAACATGGATGGACGATTCCCCGATAGATTGTAACTAGTGGAAACTATTATAAGAACATACAACACACAAATCACATTTAGCATCTTGACATATAGCTGAAAACATATGCATGAGCATGACAAATACATGTAAAAAACATAAAATTCATTGATAATAGATACCGAAGGCAAATCGTAGAAACATGTAATTTTATGAGTTGGAGAAAAATACCATGATCATCATTTTAAGTTCCTAAGTACAAATGAGACCTTCCGGAGGGTCAATGTCATTTATTTAAATTAATATAATCCTAATTTGAATTTCTTAAGTACCATTGAAACCTTCCGGAGGGCCGATTTCACCTACTTAAATCAAAAAATTGCAAGGATGAATTTAATTTATCCTAAGTACTGATGAAACCTTCCTGAGGCGATTTCAGCTAGTTAAAATTAAAATCAACACAAGGACCATTTTCAGTGATATTTCCTGTTCATGATTAATTTAAACCCAAACATGAACCTTCTAGAGGACCGGTAATATTTGAATTTAAATTAATCCCCAACCCTTTGAAGCCTAGAATCCATAAATAAATAAATTTTAACCTTCCGGATGGTCGATTAAATTAATTCTTTAGTTTCCCCCACTGGCCTACAAAAATTTAGTCATGCATAACCATTTAATCATTCAAGCATATTCAATTTAGTATTCTTTTGTTTCTTCAACGATTCTGTATACTAACTTAAGAAATCTGCATAACAATTTAGTAAAGAAATGAAAGGTTTCCAGACACCAAAAGAAGTGGCCTTCTATTTGATAAGGGTCTTAATGATGAAATTCCTAAATCTAGCCCCTTACTTATAGTGTTTACAATGTGAAGCGCATCCCTTATTACTTCCTTGTATCCAGGGACCATAACCTGATAAATTGATAATTCAATTTATATCCTTATTAATTCAAGTTTAAGTGTGAGATTTGAGCCCTCTTCATTAGAGTGCCCAAATTCAACCCGGTTACCACACTTGAGCCCATAACATCTTTTCACCCATAGGTACAATTTAGTTAATTAAATAATTAACTTGATTACTTTTAATTTGGACTTATTTAAGACAATGACCGAATATGTTTATTTAGCATGTCGGCCAAATTATTGTCGGTTCATAAATATATTAAATAAATATATTCCAACACTTTTGAGTTCCTCTCTTTCCAGATGTGATAAATAATTAAGCCAAATATGACGTTTTCGAGTGTGAGACCAATTTAACGCTTGAAAACCCAAGATTGCCAGCAAAAGGTGGAATATGGGAAACCCAACTTAGAATTAAAAAATTTCCAAAGACTCTTAGTGAAATTATAGCCATATGTGAGAAATATTTTCAGAGTCAGAGTTGCATAAGTCACTAACTAGTGGGGTGTTAAAACCCAAACTAAGAAGCTTGTCTCTCGTAGAAAGCTCTCCAATGATGGAGAGCCACAAATTAAAAGAGTGACGATGAATATTGAAGTTATTTCATACCAACCCACTCATCTTATGATAGGGGCGGGCTTACGAACGACGTTATAGGTATCCTTGATTGAGAAGTTGATGGTGCTAGCCTTCATAATCCAGAAAGGGACATCGTTGAAGTTGATGTTAGGAGGGAGGAAAGTGAGCATAAGGTTATGAATCTCCTAAATATTAATGCAATTTCTAGCTCTAGTTGATCTGTTATTAGAAGGGCAGTTCCAGTAACCATCGAGAATCATATTCGAGACCTTAAGATTTTTCTCAAGCTAAGAATCCTTGTGAATACTAGTGCCATAATGCGTAGCCATAGAGGTAGAGATGAGTCACGGTTCATACCAGAAATATGTACTCGAACCATTACTAATAGTCACCATGTACAAGTTACTAGCTATATGGCGGAGACGTAAAATTTTCCTCCAAGTCCAATAAGGGGAGGAACCAAGAGTAAGATCTCATAAATTATTATTTTTGATATTTTAATTTTCAGTTTTAATCCTAATTACACTTGATAGAGAGTTTATTATTACTGATAGCAGACCATAGATGTTTAAAGACAGTCGTATGATTCCAGATTTTTAGATAAGAAATCCCAAGGCCGTTTTTATTTGTGAGAAATGTGATATTAGACCATACCACTTTGGCCCCGTAGATTTTCATAGCGGAACCCAACAAAAGGAAACCGCGAAGATATTGAGATAATTTTTTAAGGATCTTGAAGGGAAGGATAAAGATAAAGGACTAGTAAAGTTGACTAGTGAATAAGACAAACTTGATTAGTTAGAGCCTACCTACATATGAGAGATGCTTGAAGGTCTAAGATACAATCCTTGATGTAATTTTATGAAAGAGAGAATGACAATCTGAGTGGGGGAGACAACCAGTTAGAAGGGGAACACCCAGGTATTTAATAGGTAGGGAACCTTCCATATAACCAAAAATGGAGAGAAGTTCAACGCGGAAAGACTTATTGATACTATAAAGGAAGTTTTTACTTTTTGAGGGGCTAACTTTTAGGCCAGAAAGATAGTAGAAATCATCAAGAGCCTTCTCGATAAAGAGGAGGGAGTTGACGTCACCATGACTAGAAAATCATAAGATTATCTGCAAAATAGAGATTAGTGATATTAAGTTTATGATATTTCTAGTGAAAGCAGAAGTTTCTGTCATTACTTTTATCCTTAAGAGTAAAAACTTGCACAATAAGAACAAAGAGGAAGGGGGATAGTGGGTCTATTTACCTGAGACCCTTTCTACCATGGAAATTAGCACATTGATATCCATTGATGATAATGGAGTAGGTGATTATCTATTATGGGAAGTTCGTCGCAACAAGAATACCGAGAATAAGGTACCAGCGGATATTATCAAAGGCTTTCGTTAGATCAATTTTAAAAGCAATTTTTTTACCTATGCAATTAATATGATAGTTCTTTAAAAATTCTTAGCAAAATAGAATGTTGTCGGAGATTGTTACGCACGCTGATCGGAAATTGTCAATAGAAAAAGAGCAGTTAATATTGAAAGCCAAATTTTCTTTTGATTATAGACCTTTGAAAATAGTATAAATGTACAACATTAATTCCATAAATTTATATACGATATGTAAATTTAAATTTAGTATCGATACTAATAGACCTTACGATTATATCTCTAAAAATTAAATCCATATGATATTTAAAAGTAAAACTTGGTCTTGTAAGGGTACTAATAGACTTTATGATTATATATCTAAAAATTAAAACCAAATTTAATGATAAACTATTCTTTTAACATAAATAAAATTTTATTAAAATAGAATAATAAAATAAGCCTATTAGTTAGCTCTGTCCATTTACATAATAATCATTAGATTTTAGGTTTATAAGTCTAAATTATTTGTTAAAACTAGCCTTCTTTTCGTCATTTTTAGCACAAACTTCTTTACGGTGTTTTCCATCCAATTCATTTTCTTATTTATTATGTCAAAGATAACTTAGTAATCAAACCAAGTATATTTTTTTCTTGATATCTTCCAAGTCCATGGAGTCTTTTTTTTGAAAACTAGATTTTGAAATCTTCATTTCAAAGTCCGACTATCAACTTAGTGCAATGGTATTTGTCCCAATTTATCATTTTTCATTGTTTTATTTATTTTTTACTTCAATCATCATTATTTTCATAGATTTTAAAGTTCTACATTTTTCCAGTGTTAATGGAATCTTTTGAATTACTATTTCAGAAAAAGAAATTAAGACAGAAAGAAGGCTATTATCTTGTGTCATTTCATTTTCAGCCTGAAGTACAAAGGCCTCTTTACATAAAATTTATGAATAATAGAGATGCGGATGTGTTGAGTGGGGTTTGTTCGAAAAAATATCATACTGAAAGGATTTATTTTGGTAGAACGTAACCCCTCTTTTATCCCCCATGAACTTTAAATTCCTATGTTACTATCTAATACTCAAGTTAATCAAGCTCATCACCACGTTAAATTTTAGATAACCAACCCCGGTTGAAGCTCATCAGAAGTCGAAGATCTCTTGAAGTACCTTCACAAAATCTATGAATCCATTACCATAGCACATTTAAAATTACTTCTTTCATCAGGTAAACCTTTGTTTCCTATTTATTTCTTACTATTCTTAGAATTTTAAAGCTTTATAGGTTAGGAAAATATGAATAGAATCGGTTTAGGATTATCTTAAAAGATATATTTTGAATATTAACAATCTTTCATTCTTAGTTATCCAACATTTAAGCTTTCAAGAAATGTAATTGCAGTAAGTTAAGCTGGTGTTTGATCTTTTTTCAAGTCGATACTGCTTCTGTTTTTAAATATATTTAGTTATCCAATCTGTCGCTTGATTTCTCTCTCTTAGAGTCATATTGTTAGTTATAACAAATATGAAACATTCGATTAATGAATTCATTTACCAATGAGTATGTTGTGAATGAGTCGAATAGTGCCTTGACAGTGTACCGTGTTCGACGGTACAGTTTTGTGTCTCCCATAGTGTCATTATGCCTTGATTGTGTACCATGTTCGCCGTTACCATTTTGTGTCATTGACAGTGAAGCTAAAATGGGTAATGTAAATTTTGGTCTCATGTATACGAGTCCTTTAGGACCACTATCTAGTAAGTCTATTTATTCCATATAAATAGATTACTAGGGCTACACAAAACACAATCTGATATCTGTAACCTTTTCTATCATAGTGAAACTCGTTTCTCTAGCGGCGTCCGTGGACGTAGACAATTGTTGAACCACGTTAAATCTTGTGTTCATTTAATTCTTTCCTTTGTATATGTTCTATGCTTGAGCCTTTTTGTGATAATTGCATAGTGACTTTAATAACAAAATTGGTATCAGAGCCACGTGGTGAAATTAATGCTTTTGCAATTAGGGTTTCACAATGCCGTCTATAGCAACAAAATACATTATTGAAATTTTTTATGGGGGATCCAGCTTTGCGTTGTGGAAGATTAAACTAAAATATTCATTGGTACTGCAAGGGTTGTGGAAGGCTGTGGAGAATAAGTTACCAGAAGAGATGAAAAAAAAGAAGAAACAAGATCTTCAAGAAAGGGCTGTGTGCTGGATTTAAATGAGTGTGAAACACAATGTGATTCGCGAGATTAGCGGTGAGAAGACTGTTGCCTGCGCATGGAAAATGCTAGGAGATCTTTACTCAGAGAAATCAGTAGTAAACCGATTATACTTGAAGAAGCGTTTGTATGATTTCAGATTGAAAGAACGTATGTCCATAACAAAGCACTTAGATAATTTCAAATCAATTATAATGGACTTGGAGAACATAGATATCAATATTGAGGATGAGGATCAAGCTTTATTTGTATTGAGATCGTTACCAGCTCCCTATGAAAACTTCGTAGATACCATTATGTATGGTAAGGATAAGTTATCGCTAGCAGATGTCAAAGGGGCACTGAAATCAAAAGAGATGAGACAGTTACAGCCAGACAATCAAGATGAAGGGGAATGTCTTATGACTAGGGGAAGATCTAGAAGCAAATAGAGTTCTTTAAGAAGGAAGAACTGGAGGTCCAAGTCAAGGGTAAAACACTCAAACTGTTATGAATGCGGTGAGCAGGGTCATTATAAGAGATATTGTTCAAAACTGAAGGGTAAGAAGGAAAATCAAAAGGAAAATGCAGCAAACATTGTTGAAGGTATGAACGATTCCGACGGTAGTGAAAATAGTGGTAGAGGAGATGTATTGTCCGTGAGTTCAGAATTTAGGGAAAACTCTTAGGTACTCGATACTGGCGCTACATATCACATGTGTAAGTTCAAGCAGTGGTTTGATACGTACAAGCCAATGCTAGGGAACTGTCTATTTAGAGAACAGTCATCCGTTGACTATTGGTGGTATTGGTAACGTTAGAATCATAATGTTTGACGAAATTGTTAGAATCTTGACGTGCTCGCATGTTCATGGGTTAACAAGAAACCTGATTTCTCTTGGAACTCTAGACTCTCAGGGTTACAAGTACCATGCAGAAGACGGTGTAATCAAAATGACAAAAGGCTCAATGGTATGCATGAAAGGCAGTATGCAGAAGGGTCTTTACATTCTCCAGGGGAGTGTTGTTATGGCCGATGCTGCAGTAGTATCATCAAGGAGTAATAGCCAATGTAGTCAGGATCAAAATAAGTTGTGGCATTAGAGTCCTGGACACATGAGTGACAAAGGATTAGCTGTTTTGGGAAAAAAAGATTTGTTGAAATGGTATAAAGTAGAATCATTTGGATTTTGTGAGCACTGTGTGTTTGGTAAACAAACTAGAGTCAAATTCAGAAAATCAGTTGTAAGAAAGACTAAATGAACAGTGGACTACATTCACTCAGATCTTTGGGGTCCAAACAGAATTCCATCCAAGAGTGGAGCCAGATACTACATGAGTTTGATTGATGATTAATCAAGGATGGTGTGGGTTTACTTTCTAAAAACGAAAGATGAGGCATATTCAACCTTTGCCAACTGTAAGACGATGATTGAGAAGCAAACACGAAGAAAAATCAAATGTCTTAGGACAGATAATGGGTTAGAATATTGCAGTCGTAAGTTCAACGAGTTCTGCGAAGTTGAGGGAATAATGCTTCATCGCACTTGTTCTAGAACACTACAACAGAATGGAGTCGCAGAAAGAATGAACAGAACACTTCGTGACAAGGCATGAAGTATTCTCTCGCATTCTGACGTGGGAAAGGATTTTTAGGCTGAAGCTATCAATACAGCGTGTTACTTGGTGAATCGGTCTTCATCAACGACTATTGATTGTAAAAATCCTTTTGAGATTTGGTCTGGATCATCGGCTAATTATGAACATTTGAGGGTGTTCGGTTGTCATGCGTATTCTCATGTGAGAGATGGTAAGCTTGAGCTGAGGGCAAAGAGGTGCATATTTCTAGGATATGATACTGGAGTGAAGGGATATAGGTTATAGTGTACCTCTCCAAAGTCTCCAAATTTTTTCTCATCAGTAGGGACATTACTTTTAATGAGTTTGCTTCGATAGACAGCCATAAGGAAGTAGGATAAATGATCAAATCGGGATCGATTGTGAGTAAATAGGTGGAGCTTGAAGTAGAATCGGTTCCTAGCAGGTCCAATAATTTAAATGGTTCTGAGGTGGATCCAGAATCAAGAGGTGAAGTGTCAGGATCGGATGATAGAGACGATGATGCGCCTGAACCAGAACAACAACCTTATAGCATATCATTGGGCAGAGAAAGAATAGATATTAGACTTCCAAAAAGGTATGTGAATCTAGTTGCATATGCTCTGTTGCAGAAGAAGTTGCGATGCAGGAACCTAGTAGCTACGAAGAAGCTATAGCGAGTTCAGAGGCAAATCGATGGATTGGTGTTATGGGGGAAGAGATTAAATTTCTTCATAAGAATCAAACATGGAAGCTTGTTGACTTTCCTAAAGGACAGAAGATAGTAGGCAATAAATGGGTGTTTAAGAAAAAGGAAGGTAATCTAGGGGTTGAGGCATCTCGATTCAAGGCAAGACTGGTCGCTAAGGGTTTTACTCAAAGAGAAGGAATCGACTTCAATGAAGTGTTTATTCCAGTGGTGAAGCATAGTTCGATTTGAGTTTTGTTAGCCATAGTAGTTTTGCAAGATTTAGAGCTTGAATAGTTGGATGTGAAGACTACATTTCTACATGGTAAATTAGAGGAGCAAATCTACATGAGACAACCAGAGGGATTTATCGAACCTAATATGGAGGACAAAGTTTGTCTGCTGAAAAAGTCACTGTATAATTTGAAATAGTCACCTAGGCAATGGTACAAATGTTTTGATACATCCATGGTGTCAAAATGGGTCACGAGGAGTCCATATGCTAGTTGTGTGTATCATCAAAAGATGTCAGATGATTCTTATGTTTACTTGTTGTTGTATGTGGATAATATGCTTATTGCTGCTTGTAGTACGTCACACATTGTGCAGTTAAAGAAGCAGCTTAGTACCGAGTTTGAGATGAAAGATCTGGGTAGAGCAAAGAAAATTCTTAGTATAGAAATTATCAAGAACAGAAGTGTAGGATCATTACATTTGTCTCAACGTAGCTATATTGAGAAAGTGTTACGACGATTCAACATGTTTGATGCTAAATCAGTTAGCATCAGTTTTGCCACTCATTTCAAGTTGTCTGCAGTAGGAGCAGCCAAAGACGATGCTGAGTTGGAACAAATATCGAAGATTCCATATGCAAGTGCAGTTGGTAGTATCATGTATGCTATGGTATGCACACGTCCTGATATTTCACATGCGGTTAGTGTAGTTAGCAGGTACATGGGATGTCCTAGGAAAGAACACTGGCAAACAGTGAAATGGATACTTTGATATCTTAAGAATACTGCGAACGTTGGCCTAACTTTTAACAAAACCGATATTGGTGAATCGCTGAATGATGTTGCAAGATTATTGGTTTGTTTTGTTAATTTTGATTTCGCAAGTGATATAGATAAAAGAAGATCTCTGACAGGATATGTAATTACTCTAGTTGGGAGTGCGATCAGTTGGAAAGCACAGTTGCAAGCTACTATATCTTTGTCTACAACAGAGGCAGAGTACATGGCGGTAACAGAAGTAGTTAAAGAGACAATATGGTTGCAAGGTTTGGTGGCAGATTTGGGCTTAGATAGGACTACTACAAAAGTGTTTTGTGACAGTCAAAGCACCATACACCTTGCAGGGAACCAGATGTACCATAAGTGTACAAAGCACATAGATGTCAGGTATCATTTTATTCGTGATATAATATCAAAGGGAATTGTTGATGTGAAAAAAGTGTCTACACACGATAATCCAGCAGATATAATGACCAAGGCAATATCTGTTCGAAAGTTTAGGGAGTGCCTAAACTGGATCGGTGTTCGCAGTATAGAGCGAATGCCTTAGAGGCATTTGGTGAGTCAGAAGAAGAGAAGTTTATTTGTTGATAGTGAAGAAAGGATATTCGCCTCAAGAGGAAAATTTGTTGTGAATGAGTCGAATAGTGTCTTGGCAGTATACCGTGTTCGGTGGTACACTTTTGTGTCTCTCATAGTGTCATTATGTCTTGACTGTGTACCGTGTTCGGCGATACAGTTTTGTGTTATTGACAGTGAAGCTAAAATAGGTAATGTCAGTTTTGGTCTCATGTATACGAGCCCATTATGACCATTATCTAGTAAGTCTATTTATTCCATATAAATAGATTACTAGGGCTACACAAAACACAATCTGAAATCTGTAACCTTTTCTATCATAGTAAAACTCTTTTCTCTGGCGGTGCCCGTGGACGTAGATAATTGTCGAACCACGTTAAATCCTGTGTTCATTTAAGTCTTTCCTTCGTATATATCTAGTCCTTGAGCCATTTTGTGATAATAGCATAGTGATTTTAATAACATGGTATTTCTTTCTTCAATCACTCTAACAAGTTCAAAAAAATCAAGTTATATATCTATATGACCTAGGTTTGTTTCCTTACATAGAAGCAGTCCATCTAATAAAACTCTACATTTTTCTAAAATAGAATATTGTTTTCCATAAACTCTACAAAAAATAAATATAATAATTTGTATTTATTTTCCAACAACTTACAAATTAATGTATTAAGTTGAATTAATTTAATTAAGTTATTATTCTCGTAAATAGTTGGTGATAATAGGTTATTGTTCTAATATGTGAATGTTTATTATAAAATAACTAATTAATTTAATACTATGGAAATAGTTGTATAAAGGAAATGACAACTAAATTTAGCCATAAATTTTGACATGTATAAAGTAATTTTGACAAATGCATATTATTGTAATAACGAAATGATTTCAACATTTACATGCTATAATAGAAATTACATCTAAATTTAACTACAAATTTTGACACATTTTATATAATATAAATATTTACTTTCCAAGAGGTAAATGAGTTTGACTTCGAAAGTAATTAAAATAGTTTAATAAGTTTTTTACTACATCTAAATTAATTTCAATTGATTTATTTATTTATTGTTTTCAAAACATGTGATACTAAAGTTTCTCATACTTTATGCTTCATGATTATTTCAAATATTTATGCCTTCATTTTGCACATATTTGTGGTTGTTCTTTAGTGTCCATTCTCGCAAATTCAAAAAATTCATTTGCAAATAGCAACATGTATACTGCGGCGAATCATTACATTCAGATATACATATATATATATATATATATATATGTGAAGTCATCACTGTCATCAACTAAAAAAATTCCAACTCTTTCACCCGTATTCAATCATGTTGTTGTATTAGAATAATAATAAACTTATTATGTAACTAGTAAGTAAGTCGATTTTTGTTTTACCACTCATTTGGCTAAGTGAAGGTTGTGATCTACATCTTTATTTTTGTGTTGGTATGAGTTGTAATAGTCATGCATATGAGTTTATGAATCGTAATAAACTTAACTTCAGTGGTGGATCGTTTAATGTTTAATGCATGTTGATATTTTAGAATTACAAAATATTTGTTGTAATTTTATATTATTTTATTGGTACATTAATGCATGCCTCGTAAATTTCACGTGACATTATGGAGTGCGCAGATAAACCTGATGCACTAAGTGTTCTGTTTTTTTTATATTTTTGCTTGTTGTTAATACTTATAATATATACATCGAGAATATGTTGAAAGAATATAAAACATATAAGTATGTAAGTTTTTAAGTTTTTAAGGAGATATATACACAATAAGCTAAATATTTATTCTTATAAGTAACAAAATTTCAACATTTTATAAAGTAAAAAAAATCATCTAACATGCAAACGTTCATATAATATTTGAACATGTTATAGAAAATGACTTTTACATGTAAATGTTTAACAATATAAAACATATTAATTGATAAGTTACTAAACATGGATAAATTACAAAATGAAACCTATTAATACATAATTTACGTAATTTTTTACTAAATGTCATCTTGTAACATATTTTATACACATAAATGGTCAAAAAAATTAACTGTGATAACTATGTATTTATATAAACATTTGGTGTTTATATATACATATAAATTTTTATATTAACAGACAAATAAATGAAGTAATAATTTTATCACACCAAAGAGATAAATTACTTATATTGGTATCCAACTATTTTTTTTAATGAGATCAACGATTGATTTTGCATTAAGGAACATGCATTTTTAAAAATTCCAGACGCACTTGTATTTTTTACACAATAATTTGTAACATGTATTTTTGACTAAATGTTGCATAATATACTAATTTGAATAAAATCAATATTCTAACTTGTTCTTTGGTGCATTTCCAACCTGCATGTATACTGTTTTTGTTTTGTTACTCATCATATCTTAATGCTTTACATATAAGTTTTTGAACATATATTTTTTTTATTGATTCTTCACTAATATTTTTTTGTTATTTTTGATGTATTCTCACTTTAAAGTTTTTTCATACTCTTACACATCTTTCTAGTACAACTTTGAAGACTTTAATTTTGTTGTCCTTTAATTCAATTAGTTTTTATATAATCTTTCTCCTACACTTCATTCTACAATAAACATATTATTTTTTATTTTGCAACAATTATGTCTTGCAATGTCATTATATTTGTTGCAATGATAGATTTCTCCACTATCAAATTTGAGTTTTCTTCTAGCAACTTGTCTTTGAAATCCTTTAGCCTTATATTAATTTCACCAAGTGTGTTTATTTTCTGTTAGACTCTTCTTTTTCAGCTAAATTATTATGAATTATTGACGGTTCATACATGTAATTTTCCAGCTGTCTATATTTTATTTAACAATATTTGCTTGGAAAAATATCAGCTCACCATCTATTGATGTTTCTTTATTTGAACTAGTTTGAGAGACTGAGAATTACACCTTAGATTTTGGAATTTGTTCATCTTTTAATGACTTTAATGTTAAGTCTTTCTTTAGCTTTTTGATTTGTTCATCTTTTATAGCATTTATTTGCTGACTATCTTTCAATTCTTTATCTTTGTCTTTGTCTTTCACAAAAAAAAATTCAGATTTGACAATTCCTCATTTAAAATTCTAATGGTTGTTTATATCAATTTTTATGTGATTGCTATTTTTTCTTCTTTTATTTATAAATTTTTCTCAAGTTTTAATAATTTATTGTAGAGCTCTATGATCTTTGTTTTTGCAACTATCAGTTCTGTTACATGTTGTATAAATTTCAGGTTAGAAATATGGGAGCTAGATTTTTATAGTTGATTTTAACATCTAAACTTTTTATTTTTTTAATTATTAAGTTGATGTTTGGGAGGTAAATATGACAGTTAAATGCATTTCATCAAAAATTTATTCGAATATATATATGCAAAAATTTAATCTTTTGATTAGTAATATAAAAACTAAACGTTTTGGATAATAAGAATATTTTTTTCTATAGTTAAATGGCTTATATACTCACTAAACAGACACATATAAAAATCAACTGAATTATTTTTATATACGCAAGTGTTTAAAAAATGAAATAAATTGATAAATATTTGTCCATAATTGATTAAATAATATTTATTTCAATAAACTGGCATAAAAACAATTTTAAACGATCATGTTGAATATTTAACTACATCTTCACCGTTATTTAATACATCTTAAACAAATGCTTTATCTCTATTTTATTTTTTGTAACGGTTTTTGCTTCATTTTCATTGTTTACACCGAGTGCATTAATACTAACATTTGTAAAAGTATTCGGTTGAGAATTTGTCTGACTTCATGTTGGTCTTTTTTCAAGTAGATTTTTTTAATAATATACAATTTATGTAATAAAATTAGTATTTATTAAACCTAACAGTTAAATGTTTCATTTAGTTTAAATGATTTCTTATATATATATATATATGCGTGTGTTGTTTTAGAACTAATAGAATATTTTTGAAAAAGAGCTAAATGTAAGGAATTTATATTTACTTGTAAAGTAAATATACTTTTAACATCAAGAAAATCCTAAACTAAATATACTTATAACATTTATATGTAAAGTCTAAACTTGGTGAGAGAATTTAGTGATATCAATAGAGTATGGAAAACGGAAGAACAAACGTGCTATTACCTTATTGATTTGATAGGAAAATCTTAAATTATTCTAGGGTTTCATTCCCTTTATATAATATATTCATAATACATTACTTCACTACTTCCTTATAATTTCTCATTTTTTGTTATGCTTAATCGTGGGTTCATGTTCTGCTCTTACTTCCTTAACATTTCTCTATTACTATTTTTAGTGGCCTTAATTCTCGTAAGAACCTTTCAGTGCCGGCCGATGTATGATTCTACTTTCACACGGATGACGTATGGTCCTTCTACCGAAGACATTTCTCTTACGTTGTACGATTGAGGGTACCTCGTCCCAATATTCATAAATAATCCATTGTATAGTTATGCTTTAGTGAGTACTCTTCGACTATCACTTCGTAATGGAAGGTACCTCGTCCTGGTCGATGAGTATAAGTTGGTGACGGGTTTATGTCTTATCAAGACTCCTCATAGTCCTTGTAAATGGGAGTTATAGTTAAGAGTTCGCCTCTTAGTTAGAGTATAACCTTATCTAAGAAGTGGTATATTTATATATTATTCGCACTATTTCCACGTGACATATACAATTATTCCTTTTAACTTATGTTGTCATGCATGCGACTGCTGCTGTCAGTTTCTTGTTACCACGTGTCATAAGTCCTTTGCATATGTCTTAAAAGTGTCGTATCTAGTTGCGTGTCTGTAGAAAATGAGGCTTCACATTTCTCTTTTTATTAAAATGGTGTGTCCTTTCTTTTTCTCTATGGCCCATGACTCACAAATGGGCCCATGTTAACCATTTGCCTAGAAACCCTATAATATTGCATTATGGGTTTCAATTCTTCTAACATCAACTTCTATGTGTGCCCCTAGAAATAACCCGCAAAGGATTGTTAAAGAAGTCTAAAGTTGTCACTAACTCAATTCCAGGTGCCCCACCAGTGGACACGTGGAAGACATAAACTCTTTAGATAACTATTTCAACCGCATGGTGCACCACTATAAAATCCTAATCCCCGAAGGGAATTTTAGGTTTAGATTAGTGTATAATTTTCCTGAATCTATAATTACCAAAATTCTCAAGCCTGGCGAACATCCCCATCATGCTAGAGAGAGGGATACTTGTTTATACACGACGTTATTCGACTCAGGGCTTCGATTGTCCTTACCCAAATTTACAAATTATTTTTTTAGGTATATTCGAATCTATCTCACGCAACTAGCGATTAATAGTTGGTATTTTCTACTTAGTGTTGTACTTAGTTCCAAATTATTAGATAGGGAAATCAATATATCCCAATTATTTTCTACTATCGATGTATATAAAATTCTAAGGACCCCATACTACTACATATCCACCCATAGTAAAATTGTTATGCTTCTCAAGTCTGACAAACACTGGAAGCAACATTCAATTAGAACACCGATGGATGAGAAAATGTGACCTTTAAGTTATTTTATTTCTTTGATGCATTTGTCATTGTTTATGCTCCTATTTTTTTTCCCTTATTCATTTATTGAAAGTCCAGATTCGGGAAGTATTGGGAGTTATGAAGAAACAATACGGTGACCGCAAAATGAGTCCGTTACAACGTCTGTCTGGTGCTTCCTATACAAAATGGAAGCTTGAATACCCCCGCATGTTTACTTATACTAACTTCATCTTAACTGGGTTGTGGTCATTACCGGAGATACAAATGTCTCAAGACGAAGATGTTACTCTTACTTCCACTGGGAGCCCCTCACTGCTGAGGTCGTTGGGTTTATCTTGTTGAAGATGATGTATGCTGATAACGTTAAAGCTGTTGGTTTGGATCTCCCCAAAAGACCTTAGGATTGTGAAGAGGGTGATGATGCCACTGCTGACAAAAAAAACACTTTGGGGATGGTAATACCACTCAGGCGAAGCCCAAGAAAATTAATATCGTCCACGTTATTGCTATGATCTATACTTCAGATATTACTATTACTGCCACCACCTCTGGTAAACAAGACTCTTACGATTGTGTTGTAATATCATCTCTAAGAAAGGAAGACGAAAGCACGAGGTAAAGTAGTCCGTCTACAAGATGTTTTGTGATAAATAATTAGGTGCTAAGAAAAAATGGTACCCATGTTATCATTAGCCAATAAGGAATCAAAGACCAGTCCCTTCAATAGATTGGACACCTTAACCATGGTGGTTAGTGATACTCCCCTTACTGTTCACAAATTTTTTATTTATCCCGGCTATTCACGCATGAGGATCGTCTTATGTATGCTTGACTTCGGTTGCCGGTGCTATAGGTAGAAGTACATTATGGCAGGATCAGTCACCCGGGCAAACCAACCCTACTCCAAGAAGAATTGTGCTATGCCCCCCCGACCCCTATAGAGCGAAAGAGCTGCCTGGTGATCCCTAGGTTGCAGCACGTCCGGTCGTTAACTCCTCGCGCCGCTGCCGCCGTTTCTAGGACCGACCGACGCCTCACCTGCACAGGTACCTACGTAGTGTCGGTCGCACATTCAACATAGCGTTCGGACTCATGTGCCTTCCAGAACCAGGGGTCTTCGAGCCTGCTGCGTACGATTAGCCAGCCTTGCGGCGGCAAAAGGATTAGACGTCCCCCCTGGTTCGACCGGGGCCACTTAATATCAGGCCCCTCCACTTAGCTCAGCCAACCACAGTCGGGTTGTATCTGGTACCTCCATGTGAAAGAGCTAAATATTGAACCAAAAACTTCATCTCTAGTGGATGTAAATAACTGTCAACCTAATACCACCACAAGCACCGATGATACTTCAAGAATAGTTGTCCCTTTTGTTCAACTATTATAAAATCATCCTCTCAACCTGAATTAATTGATCAACCCCAAGAAGTGAGTCTGCTGAAGCCTTCCCTTCTTATTTTATAAAAACTCAAGCATTGACTTGAATGACTTTATACAACAACATGAGTATGTCAGATCTTCTATAGCGTTAACTAGAGTTATCAGTAGGGGTATCTTTTCTGCCATTTTTATATATCAAGGTACTTTCTGTGTATTTGTTGTTTTTAACTTCTCCACGTTTTATTTATGTAGAATTATTGTAACTCAATGCTTGTAGCCTATCTAAGGATGAACCCTACCAATGCTTAAACCATGGATGACTTCCAGTCGGAGCCCTTATCATTTACCTATGCCAAAATCCTTTATTTCAATCTTTTGCGCTACAAGAAGGCATACAATGCTTCCACTGTATACTTTGAAAAGATATTGAAGGATAAATTAGAGCTAATAAACCATTTGAATACTGTTACCTCTGTCAAATATGGGCTTACGAAGACTGTGACTGATTTGACAAGTGAAAACAAAGTCCTTTTCAAGTGAGCGACTAAACTCATTTCTCAAAATTTTGGATTGCCAGTCAGGGTTGAGCAATCCTCCATTACCATAAACCAGGTTTGCTTTCAAAATAACACTATTAGTTTGGAAGAGACACGGTTGAGATTGGAGCTTGATCATACTGAAAAACATCTGGATGGAGATAGTTGTTAACCCTATATTGACGGCAAAATAGACACATTGGGGAAAATGAAGCCAAACCTGGAACAAGTTCGAAAGAAGACCATCATTAAGCTCTGGAGGATGAATGTTGACATGGAGCTGGGTAAATTTAAAAGGATTTTATTAGAAAATTAGAAACCATGGATTACTGACGATGAAGAAGAATAGGAATCAATAGCTGAGAAGACGACAAATGTGATCGTCCCATATGCCGAAGAAACCATTTTACCTACAGATGGGTTAATTGCAGTCGCGTTGTAAATTGTGAATTCGAGGTACCCTCCCACATATTATTAGAAAAGAAAGAAACTACCAAAGGGGGTGGTGCTAGCAAAGGCCATGTGTAATCTGTTTTACAATTGAACTTTTTTCTATACTCATTGTTTTTGTTATGTTGGTCATATATTAAATTTGTTGAAACGTTTTTTAGCATGTTGTTATACATGCTTACTACTTTATGAATTGTTTTTTAAAATTATGTTAGTATAATTAAGATGACGGATGGAGTTTGTATAATGGTTTTTATAAGCATAGTGTTTTTCTTGTGTGGTCCTAAAGATTACTTATAGGCCGATTCACTTCGTGGGTTTTTGTAGCTTAAGCAATATGGCCTGTAGTGCGGTCTTTTAGACTTCGACTTTTTAGTCAATTTCCTTATGTGTTATGTATCTCGGGTTTAGTATGTCCCCTAGTGTAGCCTTTAAGGCTTGGATTATGCACAATTTCGCTTTTATTAACTTTTTCTTAGTCATGGATCAATATGGCCCATTGTGTAGCAAAGTAGGCGTGCCCCATATTAGCCCTTTCGCGTTTATAATAGTTTTCGACCCCCCATCCCCCTCCCTGTTTCTATAACTATAGACTTTGAAGATTCGTATTTTCTAATTTAGTCTAAATGTAGTAATGATTTGGCAAAAGAGATGACTTCAATGTGCATCATTAAAATCCCTTAAGCGCCACCAAAAGGGGAAATAGTGCACAACCGCTCTTAAGTAGCATGGTGATACATTTTTAAGTGATTTACATTTCATGGATGTTTTAATGCACTACCATCTATGTCTTCCAGTTTATATGCCCTGTGATATCCTTTGTAAATTAATCTATATGGGCCATCCCAATATGGAGCTAGCTTGCATGCATTATTGTCTTGAACGCACTAGAAAATCTTATTTAATACTAAGTCACCTACATCTTCAAAGTTTGAGCTTAGAATTGAATCTACTTCTTATTAAACTTTGTAATGCCCAGTCAAACCCTGGTATGATCCCTCATTTCTTCAATCATATCAATTGATGATTGGCGCTCTTGGTCATTGATATCCTTTGAATAATTGGCTACCCAATGGCTTGGTATTATTATCTCCATCGGTACCAATACCTTTATTCCATATACCAACGAGAAAGGGGTATCTCCAGTTTCTAACCGAGGTGTAATCTGATATACCCATAACACCTCAACTAGTTTGTCCGACCATTTTCCTTTTGAGCCATCGAGCTATTTTTTAATTACTCCTATGATGGTTTTGTTTGTAACCTCGACCTGACCATTAGCTTGGGGGTAGTTTGGTGTATGAAAATGCTGGGTGATACCATGCCTTTGGCAGAATATTGTCATGACTTCATTTTGGACTTGGGGTCCATTGTATATCTTGAAGTATCTCATCTAACTTTTCTTTGTTTACACAACGCAATAGTGGACGAGTTTCACTATTCTGGTATACTAAATTATCGAGGACTTTATACTTCAATGCACGAACCTGCAACGATCTCACTTCCGCTTTGTTTGTCAGTAAGGATTCTAGGTACCCTTGTGTGTTGTCCTGTTTGGCCTCAAATATCCATGTGGTTTGACCAATGACTATTTCTAATTCCGACCGGACTATTAATCTCCGAGCTTTGTATATGTTGGCCAGTTTGAGGCCTACTAGCACTATTTCGTACACTACTGCGTTGTTGGTTGCTTTAAAGGCGCTCATATTGATTGCCTGATTTCCTCTACGGTGGGCGTCTTCAATATAACTCCAGCACCCCCTAGTTGCGTTTGAAGCACCATTCACCTCTGCTATCCACTGAGGGGTGTCTGCGTTTTCTTCAGTTATCTCTTCTTCTGAAACCCGACATCCAACAAACTCATTGATAAAATTAGCTATTGCTTGGCCCTTTATCACCGTTCTTGGCTAATAAACTATGTCGTATGCTCCTAATTCCACATAACACCTTGTTAATCTTCCTAAAATTTCTGTATTTTAAAGTATATTTCATAACAGGAATCAGGTACGTATAACGATGGTATGACTTTGGAAGTACGGGCACATTTTCATAACTGTGACTAGTAAACCGAGAGACAATTTTTCTAGATTGAGATACTTAGTTTATGCATCTACTATCCTAGATGAAATAATATATTGACCGTTTTGTGCCCGTCGTCTCTCGTACAAGCACACCACTTACTACATAGATTGATACCGATAGGTACATGTAAAGGTGCTTTCCCAGGATTAGTGTCATTATCACTTTTGGTGATGTCAAATATACTTATAGTGCTTGAAATGCCTCGATGCACTTGTATATCCATTTAATTTTTTGGCTTCTTTTAGAATTTTTAAAAAAGGTTTTGCTTTTATCGGATGCTCTGGAGATGAATCGGGAAAGAGCGGCCAAGCTCCCTGTTAGTTGATGCACGTCAATTATGTTTTTTGGAGGCTCCATGGGTAATATTACCTTTTGTTTAGAGGGTTCAACTTCAATCCCTCTCTTACTAACGATAAAGCCTAAAACATTTCCATTACGTACAACAAAATAACATTTAAGATGGTTTAGTTTTAAATCATACCTCTGTAGAACTTCAAGTTGTTTCTCTCTATAATTTCTTTTCACAATCATATCTTCAATTTAAGCTACCATATATTGACTCAGTTGTCCTTCGAATATCTTGTTAATCAGCTTTTGATATACCCACCCAGCGTTTTTTAGTCTGAATGGTATGACCTTATAAAATTAAAGGCACCGTTCAGTTTAGAATATGGTTTGCTCCTCGTCAGCCTGGTTAATGTATATCTGATTATACCCAGAGTAAGTGTTCATAAATGATGGAAACTATTTACCAGAGGCGACATCAACTAGTTGGTCAATTTTTGGGAGAGGAAATGCGTCATTCGGGCATGCTCAGTTGAGACCAGTAAAATCAAAACATATGCGTCATGGTTAAACACTACTATCAATAGGTAGGGAATGACAAATAACACTTGGGTCTACTCTTGCTACTTTATCCGCATTCAATGAAAACACATCCTCATTTTTTTGCAGCAAAGCTATCAAACTGTTCTTAAAATCTTGTACAAGTTTATTACATATTCTGACGACTTTGCCCTCTTTTAATGTGATATTTATTTCTTAGCGCGGGGGGTTGTCGTCCTCTTCATTCTTTCTGGGGTCATTCACCTCTAAATTGTTTCGATCAATCGGTCCACGGTGGTCCCATACCCCAGAGCCCGTTAATTGTTATTGGGCCATTTTAGAAGGATCCAACATTATGGCATACCACTGCCTCGCTGTTCGTTTGTTACATCTTATTATTCCCACTAAATTCCCCATAGAATACTTGATGCACTATCTGAATGAATGGATCATGGCCTCAAGCTTGTGTAGCCACGGTCTTCCTAGTATGGCATGGTAGGAACTAGGGGCCATGACGATCATAAATAATGTTCATAAATATTGTTTGGATTACGTTTTTAGTGTTTCCATTTTTCTATGACCAAAATTTCGACCTATCCTACATATTTAGTCGATTTTTATTTGTAGTTGACTAGTTGTCTGTCTGTTATCTTAAAAGAAGTTACTTCCAACATCTGCTTATAGTTTGCCTTGAAATAACATTAGCCGAGCTACTATTATCCACTAATATTCTTGTCACCATATCTCTCGAAATGTTAGCATTGATTGTTCAGGTGTCTTCATGGGGTGATAATACCTCTTAAATCATCATTCATTGAAAGTGAGGTCTACTACTAGTTCTTGAAAATTTTAATATGAAGAGCCCCTAACTAAATGAATATATAGGTCTTTACGATGTCGTTTACATGTTGTAGGGTCAGTTCCTGATAGGGTGTCCCCACCAAAAATAGTGCATAACCGTTGTTGCTTTTCCACAAGTCTGTCTGGTGCCTCAGGCGGATCTGTCTGGTGCATCAGCAGGTGTTACATTGGCTCCTTTTCTTCTACTACCGTGCTCTTTCTTTGCTTAACAAACTGTACGAGGTTCCCAATGTCGATACAACTTTGAATTTCCTTTTCAACTGCCAACATTCATTTGTGGGGTGCCATGATCGTTGGGATATGCGCATAAATAACGAGGGGACCTTCTATACGGTGTTGCTAGAATACCCTTAGGTAGTTGATATTTAAATATCCCTTTGGTTTTCTCATAGATAGTGGCTATGTTCTCCGTTAGGGGTGTGAATTTCAGGCATGATTCTCATAATATGAATGGTGCGGCTGAATTGTTTGGGTTTGAGGTGCGCCCGACCTTGGAACTTCCTCATATCGCTTCTTCTCTATGGTGGATGGTTTAAAATCCTTGATTTTAGGTTGAAACGTAGGTGTAAAATATGCCTTCTTTGAATCGTCGACTCGAATAAACTGATATGACCGGGCAAGGATGTCACATATCATTTTTAGTGGAAACCTTATAAGGTCGATGAAGAGGGGGTCATATCGGTCCATTCCTCTTTTGAATGCCGCTACAGCCACCGCCTTGTCGCATCCTCAAAGAGAGTTCATTTCCCGTACAAATCTTTGCACATAACTCTTAAACGTCTCTCTTCTTTGTTGATATAAGTCTATGATCACGTCGCCCTCACACTTGTGTTCCTTGTTTCCTAAAAAATAAATTTGAATGTGATCCAAAGACCCTCAAGTCTTTTATCAAACCCTTATGGAGGCTATTAAACCGGTCTATCACGTTCCCCTTCAATGTCATACAGAATGCTCTACACAATAACACGTCATTGGGGTTGAATACCAATATCATGTTTCTAAATTGTTTAATATGCTGCTCAAGATCCCCCGATCCATCGTATGAATCCATCTTATATAGGTCCTGGATACACTTGGCGAATGGAGACTCATGCAAGATATAACCAGTCATAATAGGCCTTACTTGGTTGTATTTGGTAGTCTCTGGTCCTTTGTTCATCTCGAGGCACTCCGTTAGTGGATAAGTCATCTTGGTTAGAGTCTGCCACTCTCTTCTTCCTTTTAAGTTTGTTCTTACTTTCCCTGGTATGCTCGCCTTGGTGGGCACACATTTTGTTCTTATTTGTGATATCGTCCCACAATCTTCTTGGTAGATATCTTGCATGACCACATCCCCACGGAGGACCTTCCCCCTCAGTCAACGTAGAGTATCGGCAATTTAGTCGAAACATTTCCTAGCCTTCTCTTCTCTCTTCTGATGCCACTGAGAAACCCGGTGTTGATCATGCTTGATTTCCTATATCTGAGTCTCCAAGATCTGCATGTTAGAAGGGGTGTAAGACATACAAAGATTCATAGGGTTTCCCCCTATTTTGTTTCACCAACGTTCTCCTCAGCGTTGATCTAGAATTGATCATCATTCTGATTTTCCATTACGTAAACCTCCTTATGATATGATTGATTAGCTCCCATAATTTCTTCACCGCTTGTTGGATTCTCTATGGTTGCCTTGCCTGCCCTTCCCGTGGGGGGGCTTCCATCACTTGCTATGGTAGAAGCTACATGTTGTGCATTTTCCACAGACGACTCCAAAATTTGGTGAAAGAATTTAGTGACAGCAATAGAGTATGAAAAACAGAAGAAACGTGCTATTATCTTATTTCCTTAATAGGAAAATCTTACATTATTCAATGGTCTTATTCCCTTTATATAATATATTCATAATGCATTACTTTACTACTTTCTAATAATTCTCTATTTACTATTATGCTTGACCGTGAGTTCATATTCTGCTCCCACTTCCTTAGCACTGCTCTGTTATAGCTTTTAGTGGCCTTATTTCTCGTAACAACCTTTCAGCACCAGACGAGGTATGGTTCTTCTTTCACACGGATGACGTATGGTCCTTCTACCAATGCCTTTTCCCTTGCGTTATACGATCACGGGTACCTCGTCCCAATCTTCATAAATAATTTGTTGTATAGTTATGATTTAGTGAGAACGCTTCAAATATTTCTTCGTAGTCGAAGGTACCTCATCTTGGTTTATGGGTATAAGTCGATAACGAGGTTATGCCTTATCAAAACTACATATGCGTACATTATTTAACATCAAGCAAAGTCTAAACTACATCTGAGCATATACTTTGACCATCAAACAAAGTCTAAAGTATATATACTTATATCATTTAAATATAACAAATTCACATCAAAACATAAAATTTTAACATTCAGCAAATCGCAAATGCCTATAACCTTAAATAGTTTATATTAATTTTCAAATAATTAAATATTTATTTTACAGCTAAATATATAATATATTTACGTTTATTGTCATTTGTAAACTCATCTGCTATAGTCACATCATGTGTTTTATTCTTTTCATTCACAATTGCAGTGATATCAATAATTATAAGACTATCTTCTTGTAAACTTGAGATTTGTTTTTTCTAGAATCTGCATAATTAAAATATATTTTTACAATGATATTAATATATACTAAAGATAGTTGCTAAATGTTATATGTAGTTTAAATGATTTCAGCTAATAATGTTTTTTTACAACTAAATAAGGAAGTAACAAAATACTTTTGAACAAACAACTGAATGTAAGTAATACACATTTGAGCATATACTTTGGACATCAATTAGATACTAAACTACATATGCCTACAACATTTAACTGTAACAAGTGCATATCAGAGCATACAGTTTGAAAATTTTGCAAGCCATAAACTACATATTCAAATAATATTTACATGTAACCAATTAATATATAAGCATATAGTTTGAAAATTCTGCCAAATCTAAACTATGCATACTTATAACATTTAATTATAACCAATCCAAAACTATATATACTTGTACAAGCTTGAGTATTTTGCCAAGCCTAAACTACATATGCTATAATATTTGTCTTCAAATATATATTATTTATCTAATAGTATTTTACAACTAAAAATGTAGTATATTTACCTATGTATTAAAACTTGTAAACTCATTTACTACACTCACATCATTTGTCTCATTCCTTTTATTTATAATTACAGATATATCAAAATTTTCAAGATTTTCTTCTTGAAAAATTGGTTGACTTGGTATTTGTCCTTTTTTACAATAGAATCTCCTAAAATTAATTATTTTTTTATAATGAGACTAATGTTTACTATAGATAATAGTTAAACGTTTTATTATTATTTAGATACTTACCTATTTTTCTTGATTTTTTTTGGTTTTCCAAATTTTTTCATTCAATTCATCCAGACAAGAAGTGAGCTCAAATTTTTTAAAACTTCAATATTCTTCAGAAATTTCTCTGGTTGGACTTTTTATTCTTTGCAATTGTTAAATCATTTGATATGCTACTGGTAGTTTGTGTACAACAATTTAATTAGTTCAATGAGATATTTACACTTGCTAACTAGAATACTACAACTAAATATGTAGGTAAATTCTTACTTGTCTCTCAAGATTGGGTTTTTTTTATTCTCGGTTTGACTGTTAGCTTTTTGTGCCTTGTTGTTATAATTCCATGTTCCAGATATATCCAAACCTGTGGGAGTCCTAGTTTCTCACATACTTTGTACAAATATAATTTGTTTCTTTTATCTTAGTCGGATTTTGGCAAATCAAATACTATCCTAAGTTCTTTTTGGACGAAGATGTAGTAATGTGGGTAGTTCATATTATGGTAAATGATGCAGTTAGAAATCACTTGCTATGAAGGACATCAAAGTCCTACAAGTATTTAGACTGATTTGGATGTGATAAACTTCCAGTACACTAAGGACAAAACACGATGGATATTCAAAGTCTTTTGATGGATCAAAACGTGTGTGCGTTTTTCTACATTTTCTAAAAAAAAATCTCTAATGGTGGACTCCTACACGTAAAATAAAGGAATTTGATGAGGAAACCTGCACATGCCGATGTATTCCCTATCTTTCATGAATTTGAAAAGGTAGTTGAGAATTGGTTTGAAAGATACATCAATGTCGTGCAAACTGATGGAGAATGAAAGTATAAAGCCTTATTGTATTTCACCAAGAGATGTTGTATCCATCTCATAATATTCTCCCCTTACGCTTCTGCTCTAAACTTTTGGTCTTAATATATTAGCTCATATCCCTCATGGACCATAATGAAAGTTTTACGTCTTGGGCCTTTGGCTAGTAAAATGTACGAGGTGGTGATCGCTTAGTAAAATAAAGTTCAAGCTACTAGCGTCACAATTGAGAATGTTGAACAACTAATAATATCTTAATTAAATATGGTATTATGTATGAAAAAATGTTATTTCTGATAAGAATATAGAATGTTGAGGGTTTAACTGTAATAAATTAAATAATGATATGATCAATTGAAAAGATATAAGATAGATTTAAGACTATTTATAAATAAGGGGGACTAAAGTGCAATTAGCACATTTGTGTAACTAATTATGTTACTCTAAGTCTGAACGCTTATAAATAAAGGTTGAGGCTGTTAATACAAATGATCGATACTTTCTTAAGTTGAGATTATTTTTCACTTTTACTTTCTCTCTCTAAAATAAATATTTCTCTTTTACTTTCAAAAACTACATTAACACTTAACAAATTGACGACCACAGTGGGAGACATCAATTAATGGTACCTTGATTTCGAAATCTAAAACAAGAGAAAATCAAATTTTTGATCATCTACGATTGTTTTTATTGATAATTGAGCGATGGAATGTAAATGATCATTTGGTTCGGAAGGAAATTGAAGCATTGAGATCTGATTTGCAAAGAGAGGAAATGATCAAATTCTAATTCAATAGACCCATTCAGACATTGAAGCTCGAATAAATCAGCTACTGGATAAACTCACGATTCTAAATGACAAGTATGTTCAAAGAGAGCAAAATATTCAACCAGGTAGGTTAAAAAATTTAAAGTGGATGGATCAACTAGAGTTCCTAGGAATGGTCGGACCTAGTTAAAAAATCCAGGGTAGGTGTCAAGTAATCAACAAGACTTTTCGAATTTTACTCAACCATCTCGTCCAAGTAATAATAATACTTTTTCTCCTCGAGCTAGAGGGTACCCAAATCAGTGGACAATGCCAGAATATTCTGTTGATTTAACTGAGAATGTTGTTGTTAACAAAAGCTGGATTAGATAATTGTGAAGAGTTGCTAGCCATGGCTGCATTTCGATAAGGTTTATTACCAGGTGATTTAGCAAATGAAACAACAAAGAGGATAGTTTTGGATTTTGGAACGTTAATGGCTCAAGTCGAGGACCAAATTAAAGTGGATGAATCAACTAGAGTTCTAGGAATGGTCGAACCTAGTAAAAAAACTTCAGGGTAGGTGTCAAGTAATCAACGAGACTCTTCGAATTTGACTCAACCATCTCATCCAAGTAATAATAATACTTTTTCTCCTCGAGCTGGAGGGTACCCAAATCAGTGGACAAGGCCAGAATATTATGTTGATTTAACTGAGAATGTTGTTGCAATTTATGAAAAGGCTAAAAGATATGTGAGCTTTAAAAAAATAGCTCGTATAAATAGACTAAGAGAAGAGCATAACAACAGGTTATGTGAGTATTATAGTGATATATGACATGATACTGCATATTGTATAGCTTTGGAAAAGGAAGTGCAGCTTTTAATGATAAATAGAAAATTAGTTGCTTTTGTTAAAGGGCAGAGAAATGGATCAAAGGCACCAAGTGCATCGACTTTGCAAGTAGCAAATCTGAATTTAAAGGATGAAAATCTGATGATTCCAGACTCTAAGTTCGATGAGTTTGACGCAACATCGAAATGTTTGGACACAGATCCAGATCGGTTAATTCTAATGGTTGTGGATGAATCGGTAGATCAAGGACGAGTTCGAAGATTATTGTTTTCGATAAAAATGATTTGAGAGACACTGTAGGTCTTTATGAAGATGCAGTGGTTTTATTGGAGCAGAAATAGTCGGGATTGAAATCCTTATAAAGATGCAGTGGTTTGAATGAGCCTCGCATTGTAAAGTAGTATTTTTTGAGGATTAAGGAACTTTTGTTATCACCAGAGATATTGTCAAAGCCTCGAACTGGAGAGCAGTTGTTTTTATACATAACAGTGTTAGACTTCGCTACGAGTGCTGTTTTGATAAGTGATAAGGGAGTTTCGAAGATATTTTTCTATGTTAGTAAAAGTTTGTTGACATGTGAGAAAAGGTATTTAAGATTTGAAAAATTGGCTTTAGCTTAAGTTGTGGCTGCTAGGAAAATGTGCCCTTACTTTTAAGCCCATACTATTGAGCTTCGAATTTCTTTCCACTACAGAATGTGTTACAACGCCTAGAAGGATGACCAATTGGTTAGTGGAATTGGGAGATTGCGATATCAGTTTTGCTCCTCGAACGACTATTAAGGCTCAAGTGTTAGCTGATTTTCTTGTTGAATTTCATTCAAGCAAATAAGATGAGGAGATAGATAAATATATTTTACCAGAAAATATGATGTGGGTGGTTCAAACTGATGGTGGTTCCAGTATTTTGGGATCTAGTGCAGGAGTGTTGTTGCTTGCTTTTTTTTCTGGGGAGGTAATGTATCAAGTTATTAAATCTGGTTTTCATGCATCGAATAATTAGGTTGAGTATGGAGCTCTATTGGATGGTTTAAAGCTTACAAATATTAACCATAGTGCGTATGGAAATAGATTCACAATTAGTGCCAAATCATATGGCCGGTTTTTTCTGAGGCTAAGAAGGATCCTTTAAATTTGTATATTCGCGAGCTTTGAAATTTAGCTATCTTATTTGACAAAGTGGTTGTTGAGCATATTGATCGAGGATATAATATAGTTGTTGACTCTTTGGCAAAAATTTCTTATACAGAATAATATCCTTGGATATTGTTACAGGAGAGTCCATCTATTTTAACATGATCAGAGCAATGTAAATATGTTGAGGAAGTATTTGTTCCTCCAGATACAATTCTAGGTGATCGGGGGTCTTATATTCTTAATTTTTTACTAAGGGGTATGTTACCTCAAAATCCAGAACTGGCTAATAAATTAAGATATAAAACCCATGGTTATGTTGTATTTAATAGAGTGTTATACAAGAAATATTTAAGTAAACCATTGTTATGTTGTTTGGGAAAACAAAAGTCTCAAGAGATCTTATCTGAGTTACATGATGGTGAGGGTTCAACGCATTGTGGGTTCAAGAATTTGATGCGTCAAGTTATGTTGGCATGATATTATTGGTCTTCAATTATGAATGAGTTAAACTTCTAGTTCGAGGTTATGATACTTGTCAACGTTTTTCCTATTCTATTCACAAACTAGCAGTACCACTTATGTCTATTTCTGAAGCTATCACTTTTGACAGATGGGGAATAGATTTGGTAGGACCATTTCATATGGCTTCTGGAGGACGTCAAATGATCGTTGTGGCTGTGGATTATTTTTCAAAATGGGCAAAAGTTGAACCATTATCTCGAACAAAGACAAATGATGTTATTAAGTTCATCAAGAACAATATTTGTTGCCACTTTGAAGTGCCTCGAAAAATCACTACGGATAACGGTCCTCAATTCAATAACAGAGAAATGACTTCTTTTTGCACTTTGAACGGACGATATTTTTCTACACCTTTTCATCCTCAAGCAAATGGTCAAGTGGAGGTGACTAATAGATTTATTTTGGAAGGTTTGAAGAAGAATTTACCGCACAACTCCTAAAGAGGCTACTCAAGAAACACCTTTTGCCTTGGTGTATGAGATGGATGATGTTAGTCCTGCAGAGTTTACTTTAACTTCTTATAGATTAATCCAATATTCCTAAGAGGTGAATGAAGAGGAAAAAATAACAGAGCTAGATTTGATCGAGGAAAAAAAAGTTAAATCTCATTTGAATATGACTCATTATCAAACTTTGATGAGGAATCGGTATAATTCGAAGGTGAGAAGAATGAATTTTAAAATGGGTGACAAAGTTTTAAGGAAGGTATTTCTCCATAGAAAGGATAAACGACTTTGAAATATGGCCCCAAATTGGGAAGGTCCTTATATAGTGATGGAAGGGATAAAACCGAGCACGTATCGCCTTTGTAATGAGCATGGGAGAATGATTCAATATCCTTAGAATATAAAACACCTGAAGCTATATTGGGAATGATTTTATTTATTTTTATTTTTTTTGAATAATTAGCACGCTCTTTCCAATCATGCTGGCCAGGGAGGTTTTAATGAGGTGTCATGCAAATATTTGAAGGTATTAATAAAAATATTTGTTGCCCAATGGTTGTTTTAAACACTAGTTTCCACATAATTTTGGTAACTAGTCGAAGATTTACCATCTTTGAAGTTGTTGACCAAGAGTAATTATTCGAAGTGTACGTTTATTATCAACATTATTTTAAGACACAGCCATATTCAATGTGCTACATTCTCTAAACACACTATACATATTCGAGGTGTTAACATTCTTTAAACACACCAATTGTTATTCGAGGTGCTACATTTTTTAAACGCACTATATATATTTGAGGTGTTAGCATTCTTTAAACACACCAATAGTTGTTCGAGATGCTACATTTTTTAAACGAAATTTTAAGGCACTACTGTTATTCGAGGTAATAATGAATTTGTTTATAAAATTATAAGTTTTTATGATGGGGTAAAGAAATATAGAGAAAGGAAAAGTACTAAATCATTAAAGATAATACGATCTTATAAAAAAATGTTATGAATGTTGAAAAACTAAGCATTCGTAAAAAACAAGTCATCACACAACATCGAGTGACTTAGAACAAAAATAGGGGGAAACATAAAAATTATTTTTCTTCAGAAATCTTTTTTGAAGAATTTCCTTTATCAGTTTTATCTTCTTTCGACTCTATCTTTTCGGAGGAATCAGTAAGGATAGGATCGAAGGCTTCACTGGGTCGGTTGTCTATGGGAAATAATTCCCTAGAAGTTGGACAAATTAATCTTAAGGAACGTTGCGCGAATTTCACGAAGTAAATTGATGTATTTCTGCTCACCGATATTTTTATAGCAACTAATGTGTCTTTCCTACATTCAGTTTTGGCAGCCTCCACAGAAATTTCCTTTTATTTGCCAAGGGCAGTCTTGAGATCAGCCATATCACTTGTCAGCTTCTTCTTTTATTTTCCAATTTTTAAATGATTATTGAAGAGTATAGTATCTTCGTTGCTCTTTGGATAATTCATTAACATGTTTCTTCATAAGCTCTTCCATCTCAGTTTGATGAGAAGTATTGAGATCTTTCATTTATTGATCATGCACAGAGTATAGATAACGTTTAAGTTGGATGGCTTCATGGATATATTGTGACCTGTTAATTTGGAATACACAAAAATTCTCCTCGAGATATTTTCCAAAACTCTCTCTTATTCTTTTATCTGCAGTAATGTCATTTTTATATCAGACCATTTTCTTAGCCATGTTTTCTAAGTGGCTTCGAGAAAAATTTACCTCTGAGCATAATGGTTTGGCTAGTGTTTCGAGGTTGGAAAAAGGTTGCAGAGTAAGTAAGACCTCTTAGTATGGCTCTGGAACAGGGATTAACCTTTCATTATTGTAAGGCATGATAGTAGATGAAGAAACCAAGTAAGCATCTGAATAAGGCAGAAGTTCATACAAGATAGGAGCTGTAACTTGATAGCCAATTTTTCGAAGTTGTTCTTGAATTTGTTGAACCATTAGATCCATATATTTGTATAAAGCTTGAAGATCTTCTTCACTATAGATATCATCAAGGAAGAAGTGGTCATCTCCTCGGTGATCTTCAGATGCCATTCCTTCTTGGTTGGTATCAATTATATTTCATCCTTGATTATCATATGTTGTAATTCTTCATCGATGATCTTCTATTGCATTGTTTTTAGTTTTGGTAGGAGGAACTTCAGACGCAGTTTCTTCAGATTACTTTTCTGATATATTAGTAGGAGAAGTTTTCGAGATGCTCTTTTTCTTCTTTGAGGCAGAAGCTTTCTTTCTCTTCGAGGAAGGTGCAACCTTGATTCCTTTTTCAATTGTACGAATGCTGGTGTCAGTTGTCTTCCTTTTTTCCTTCTTCTAAGGGTTCGAATTTTCTGAAGAGCTAGCACCAAATGTACTAGCTGTGTTTTTCTTTTTCTTTTTCTTTTCTACGAGAAGATGACTATCTGATCTATTCCTCATAGGAAGAATCACCTTACCAGCAGGTGCGACCAGTCTCTTCACAGCCAAAGTTGGATTTGGTGGCTCTATCAGATTTTCGGGGAGGTCAGCACCCAAGATAATCCTCCACATGTGGTTGTTGATAAAATTTATAGGCAGAACGTTGAATGGAAGCCATTGCCCCATTCTTTTTCTGCCCATGTGGTCAATTTCACAAAGATGTCTTTTGCATCTTTCTTGCGACCTTTGAATCGTTTCAAAATTTCTGAATGCATAAATAATACATATTAAAAAAATTAGTATGAGTTATGTAGAGTAAAGGAAAATATGAAAAGATACATAGCTTACTGTTACTCCTCTAGACGAGGTTGAGTTTTGAAGGATTCACCTCAGATATTTCCTTCTCATTTTCTCAAGCTCCAAAAATGAAGACAAATCTTTGCTTCTATATTTTGTTAGCTTCAAGCAGATCGTCAATTATTTTGAAGTCATCTACAAGGGTTAGATAGTAGAAGGGAAATAATGGTCCCTTCAAAAGCCCAGTCATGGAAAGACATTCCTTGATTAAAATTAGGATTTGGCTTAGTCTTGAAGCCATAATTACTGATATAAGTGTAAACTAAATATTTGGTTGCTTGTGTACACCAGAGGTCCAAGAATTCAAATTATTACACTATCATCGGATCTAAAGGGAACTGAAGACCCCAATTGATGATCTTTGGACAGACCACCAGTTCATTTGCTCAGTAGTCAAGTGGAGTCTCCCTTTATTTTGGCAGTCGAAGTGTAATGTTATCTGCTATTCCCCATTATTTTTAAGACGATCATCTTGAGCTTTGTTATAGTATATCTATGGTACATTTTTAGCGCCATAACATATTCTGGGAGGAGTGTTCTTAGGTTGACGATAATGGAGGCAATGACTGGAGTTTTTCCTTAACAACTCCTTGTTGCAAGGCGTCTCTGTATCAGACGTTGTTTCAATTTCTTTAGCTTCAGTGTTAGAATAAGTAGCTTTTAAATCTGTTTCTTTATCAGAAGCTTCATCTATTATTCAATGCGGGTTGGTGGTTGAGACTGTGTTTTCTTCTTGAGTATTCGAGGGAGTTTGTTGTGACTCAGCGATAGTCTCAACAATCTCCCCTAGGGGAGGAAATAGTGGTGTAGGATTATCTGGAAGATTTTGAGAAGTATTTGGTGAAGTATTGACAGCACTGATATATCTCATGACTATGAATGTTTTCTTGATAGGAAGATTCAGAGAGATATGAGTTTCCGATTGAATCCAAGGTATTGTTTTGCGTGAAGTCCGAGGTGGATCAACACTAATATGTGATGTAACTTATTTCTGATTGTATGTGAGTAGATATTCTCTGAGTGACTTTGCGATTTTTTCAAAGAGATGCAGTTGTAGAACCAGAAGGAGCTCGAGAGGAATTTGAAGTCTTGATGGCGAATGATCTGTTGATAAAGGTTGTTGAGATTTTGGTGTTGATGAACTTGGAAACACAAGGGAATGTTGATTTGGATCGAAATTACCATAATATATGGTTTCAGTGGAGAATTGAGGAGAGTTGTATATCAATCCTGCTACTTTTTACTTTTCATCCCTTTGATTGATGCAAAAAATAATCGTAAGCACCAAAAATTGGTTTATCTGTATCTAGGGAAATTGGTTTCCTGGATTTTTTGGGTTTTGAATGTTTTTCCATATATTAACCTGAAGATTGGTTGGACAGTATGAGTTTTCCAATGATGTTAGCCAAGAAGTTGATTACTCAGGGAAGGGTAGCTAGGATTTTCTCAGGCAAATATGATTTTATCTTTCTAGGAAGTTTGTGTGAGGTAAATGAAATAAATGGAGGATTATTTATAGAAGATTTAAAAGAGATAGAATGGTGTCAGAGAAGTTGAAGAGATGGAGACCAAGCGGTTGTGTGTAGGGGGGTAGGGGGGGGATAGTATGACGTCTGTTAACTATCAGACATAATGGCAGGTCTAGAGTCTAATGTCTAATGAGTCGTCACACGCTTACCACACCATACCGAACTTTATGACCGTTATGAAAACGCCAACTCGTGTTTCTACATACAAATGTTCGAAGAACTAATAAAGGTTTAAGATAATTTCATAATGAATGCATGCACAAATGTATTCGAGGAGGATAAATATAAAGTTAAATAATTTTCAAGTAATTTGCATTCAAAGGAGATTGAACTTGACAAGGGGTATTTTATGCTATTATGATTTCTGAAGTGATAAATAGTTCTTATTTATTGTCTTTCATAAGAACTATGAGGGCTACTGATAAGGATATAGAGTGTTGAGGGCTTAACTATAATAAATTAAAGTCTGATATGATAAGTTGTAAATATATAAGATATATTTAAGATTGATTGTAAAGAAGGAGGACTAAAGCGAAATTAGCCCATTTGTGTAACTAATTATGTTACTCTAGGTCTGAACGGCTATAAATAAAGGCTGAAGCTGTTAATACAAAGGACCGATACTTTCTTAAGCTGAGACTACTTTTAACTTGTACTTTGTCTCTCTAAAATCAATCTTTCTCTTTTACTTTCAAGAACTAGATTAACCCTTAACAATTTTAATTTTTACCACTTTTTGTTTAGCATTGTTTGAAAATGTTGAAAGCATTATTGTACTTATTGTACTGAGACTTTTTACGAGTACAATTGTTTGTTATAACCAATTTATGAACCCTTCAGAGAAAGGACATTATGTGATTACGAATGATGGTATATGTGGGAGTCAGTATAGACAATGAATGGGTTGGAGGACATCTCTTTTGTCTGCCGAAGTCTGATCTTACCTTCATCGTCGTAGTTAATCATGATGTTCTTGAACTGCTCTATGTGGCTATCCAGAACCTGAGTCTCATCAAACTTTTCCAGTCTTAAGATGTTAACATGTTTTGGCATATGCCTGAAGGAATCTCCGTTGATATAGAGGATGATCTACAATTGTGCCCGACTTTGTACATACTGCTCTCAAGGCATTCATTCGCGACGATATACAAACTCTCTTTGGATATGTACGTAAATTGATTGCTACATGGTACTTGAAGCGTTGGCTTCCTAACGGGAACAAGACGTGGGGCGTAGCTTTCTCCCCTATATCGATGGTTAGTACTCTATCACGTTTCTCAGACTCATGAACCCTTTTTTCTTGATCATTTATTTCCCTCCTCGAACCCCTGGCTCGGTGAGATGTTCGACAGATGTCTTTAGGTCTCTTCGACCTCTTTTTGTTACTATTCCTCTCGCGTAGGTCATCTATCAACAAAAATGAGAATTCCTCTGAATCGTAGACAAAATAGTCACTAGATAATTCACATCGATGCGTAGGTTTTATTTTCCTCCTTGAAGAATAATGGCTTCACCGCTTAAGGAGTAGATTGTGGGACATCTCCTTTGTCAACAGAAATTTGATCTATAGCGTTTCCGAAGTGTTTCGATATTTCTAAAGTGGAAACGTTTGATGAGACTCAAGATCCTGATAATCATATCGAACATTTCAAAAATTACATGATGAACTTTGACGATGATGACAAATTGTTATATCGTTCTTTCTCCCATACTTTTAAGGTCACTATGTTGAAATAATATAATATGATTCTGAAGAGGTCTTTAAGTACCTCCCAACTGAAAGAGAAAGCATCGGATATCATGACAGAGTTTTAGGTTCTGCCTGATATTGTTGCCCGACACACAAACATCTGGGTACATAATCTTGCAATCACCAATCATACTATTATTGACATGATGGTTTGGCACTTAGCTCTACATAACGTGGTAGTTCATTTTATTTAATATGTTTTTTGTTATACTCACACTTGCCTTGCATATGAAAGTCTTTTTATGTTTGTAGGCTTTAACAACACTTCAGATATGCTATAAGTGATCCATGAAACAAACGGAGTACCCCTCATTACCTTATCTTTCTTGGTGAGGAAGCCTATTAAGCGAGTGATTGACGGTGAGGAGCCTGAGAATGCGAGGTGTCATATCGAAAAGGCGACGCTCGAGTGAAGAAGGGTCGAACTGCACAATCACATTTTGGATGACCATATTATCTTTGACCTTCGGGCCAAAGTCATCGCATTGGAAGATAAAGTCACAAACATCAAAGAAGAGCATGACGAGGATGTGCATGAATTTGTTAGATATAAAATAAATAACTTTAACAAAAATCAAGAAGAAATTATATTGGTTTTCCACTGATTCTTCCCTAATCTCAGCTTAGGACCTTTTAGGAAAATATCTCCAAAGAGAAACACTCTCTGGGGGTATCGCTAGTGTTTGATCCATATTTTATATCTAACTTTGAAAGAAGCTAAGTAGGTAATTGAAACTAATCTGAGTTCGGATAACGGAAACCTCGTGAGTCTAGTGTCCCCGGCCCATGATGATACCTCCCTCGCTGCTCATGTTTCCAAATTTGTTCATAAAGTTGAATAATATGGAGTCATCCGCTTCACCCTCATACATCAATCTATTTATATTTTTCTTTTAATATATTTTTTCAACCATTAATAGTCCCCTAAGTTGGGCATTTTGTTTGTAGTTGTTTACCCCCAACACTTGTGATTTTCATACAACTATGTTGTCATGAATCAAAATATAAATTTTCTTGGATCATGTCAGCTTTCTTGTCATTCCAACACTCGATAGTATTTTTATTCTTGGAAGATGTAGGGAGTTTGGTTTTACTCAAACCCCTCGAGCAAAGTCCTCGGAAATAGACTCATATGATGTGAGAAATTTCTTAAAAGATACAGGGAGTTTGGTTTTATCCAAACTCCTTGAGCAAGAAGCTCGAAAACATACCCCATATGATGTGAGAAATTTTTTTGGAGATGCAAATTTTGATTTTACTCAAACCCCTTAAAAAATAAGCGCAAAACATACCATTTTTTACGATACTATTGTCTGTCCACCGCCTTAAGAGGGAGAATTTTTCGTTTGGTGAAAATAACCCTGTACATTACCCCCCACTCTAAGTATCATCTAGATGAGGCCTCTTAAAAATCCATGAAGTTCACTTAGGGTTATTAACTTAAATGTCACTGATAAGCCCAAAATAGACTCATCTAGTCAGATTTAAAAGTCTAGACTAAGACCTTGACACACTAATGTGCATCATTGAGTTATAAATTTAACAATTAAATTCAAATAATAAAGTATTACCTAAATTAAACAAGTGCATAATATCTTGAAACATTCTACACGATATGAGAGTTAGTTTGCCCTTACCATCCAGGGACGTTTTAGCTCAAATAATAAAAAAGAAAGCAAAAAAAACGAACAACCGCTTCTTATTACCAAGAGAAAACAAGAAATTCCTCTAACATTTGAGGTTGAGGGAATAACGACATGAGGTGGAAAAAAATTGTTCTTCTAGGTTTTATTTTACCCTAAATCAGCCATGAATATTGTCGAATGCTATTCTGTTAGGGGCCTTTTCCGCACTGATGTTACCCGGACGATGCATCACTCGAGATCAAAGTATATGGACATAACCTGAAAGATGGTCTGATTTTGATGGTGTCTTGAGCCATAATCCAGGGAATCATTAACTATCGTATACTCGGCCAATGCACCATCACACTCTAACTCTGGTGGAAACCTTGACCTACTCTTTCTGGCAGTTTTTTATCTAAACCGCGCGCTCCCCATTTGATTACCATTGTTCTTCACGTATTGAAATAACTGTTCATTATCTATAAACCTCTCAATTTCCTCTTTTAACATTGTCTAGCCCTTATTTTAGTGACCAAAGTCATCATGGTAGTTACAAAACTTATTGTTTATGTGTTCTCGGGGCCGACCCCTTGCGGATGGGGGCCTAAAATGGACTTAGATTCTCGTTTCATGATAAATTAGCTTTATGTAATTCTCGTGGCTTATTCATCTCCCCATTTAGGACTCTTGGAATTTCTATTGTAAATCGACATATTGTGGTCCATAGTGACTTCGAGGTTGGACCCTAAGGTAGTCGTGACTGTTCCAGAGATTCAGTTAGTGAAGAGAAGCATTTAGTTATCAAATGTTACACTCAAAGCTCTCTAATAGCATGCCTTCCCTCTAAGATGACTCTGTAGTCCAGGATGGGAGCCCGATTGGGTGGACCAAACACTTTGTTCAGTAGTTAGCGATGGTGCATAACCTCCTCAAGGTATACTTGCGCATTAACCTACTTTAGAAGTACACTAAAATTCCAAGATTTCTTGTACAACACATCTTCAGTTATGAGGTAACCCAAAATAAGCCCTTTCCTGAAGAAAGTGACAATAAACTCCTCACGGCGTTCCTCAATGTGACTTTTGGTACGCATAAAATATTGTGTATATTCCCTTAAGATTTCCCCGCTATGTTGATTGCAGAATATCACATGGTATGTATGGACCCCTATGACCTTGCCATCATCAAACTGATGCTTGAAAAGTGCTTGTAACATTTTGAAAGTCGTGGTAAACCTCAGGGCTACCCTGCTGAACCAGGACAAGGTTACGCCATAAAGGTCATAGCGAATGCACAACACCATATGCGATCTTACTTGGGAAAGATCATAATTATTTCCATAAAAAAAACTTGATATAACTCTCTAAGTCTTTATACCGTCAAAGCTTTCCAACTTGATAGTGTCAAAATTACGTGGCAGGTCGTATTCCATAACTCTAGTGACTAGGGGATATACTACCCTAATATAGTAACATACATATAAAGCTTCCTTAGAAACTCAGTACCATGTCTCAATCCTGAGTGACAGCTTGTAGGTTCATGCTTTGGTGTTTTTTTATCTTGACGTGAGGTGGTACTCTGTACTAAAAGTGGTTGTTATACGCAAGGTTCAGGATTGGTGATATGGGTGCTTCACTTGCTTCTCACAATCCCCACGGCCCCGTGCGAACATCTTGGGCTGGGGTCCTACCAGAGTGTCTCACTTGTCCTTGCGCTGGCTTGCCTCAACTTCTCTATAAGCTTTTACGCTCTATTTAGATTTCTTTATTCGTTGACCCATTTGATGAATCTATGGGACATTCAATATGAAACAATTATTACCCTCACTTTTGGACTCTAATACACTTCAAGCTCGCCTTTAGATCTCTTCTCCAAAGAAACTTTGAACTTGGTCTGATCCGCTAAGCGTGAAGAGACCGAATGTGTCATCCTCGATAGTTACCTAGACAGGTATCTCATTGTAAAACTCGATTATCGTCGTGTGATCGCATGAGTGTCTTGTTTTTCCAAGTCACAATCACTTCAGACTCACCCCGAATAGTGTTTACCAAAATATGCTTCTCCTTTTGCGGCTTTGGAGCATGGTACACAAGCAATAAGTTTTGACCGTCTAACTGGACATGAATAAGAGAAAGTCTAGTCAAACCTTGTGATCCCGCCCCCTATAGTAGGGGGGGAAACCAACTGCTATACGCTTCATGTGTAGCCATTCTATTGCAGCTTACTTGAATTGCGATAAAGTTGTATGATTCCAAAGGTTGTTTATGGGTACTATTTTGATGTGATCTACCACTATGGCCATCATTGATGACTTTAAAATAGACACACTTAGAATCAACAAGTAAATATATATATAAAAAGAATACCACTAGAGAGAGAAAGTAAAAGTAATAAATTTTAAGTGGTAAAAATGAATGTTCACTTATTCATGGGAGGGTTACCCCTTATATTTATAGCGACCAAAGTGAGATTTTAAGCTCATCTGGCCTACTAGTACATATAGTTAGTAAATATAATGTATTATAAGGCTCAAGTTTATCAATAACATATAAAATCTCGAGCCGACATAAGCCTAAGGCTTTTGGCCGATAGATATCTTTTATCCAAGTTAATATATTTATTTATAGAATTAAACTTACATTTCTTTATAAAATACTGAAATTTCCATTTTTTAATGTATAATTTTTTTTAGTATTCTTTTCTTTGCAATTCATTTTTTTTTTCTTTTTTGATATAATACCGATCAATTAATCGTATTCTTCTAATTCTTCTAATTCTTTCATTTTTATTTTTTTTTCTTTCTCTTCTTCTTCCGTTTCTGCTCCAAACTTTAAGATTTTTTTCTTGAATAATCTATAATTATAAATTATAGCTGTTATATGCTTAATAACAAATATTTTCTATTGAATGACGTAATAAAGTAATTTTTTTTACTTTATGTATGCGAAGATTTGTATTTTATCAGTAACGACTTTGTTTGATTGGAGAAATTTTCGTATCAAATAATGTTTTAGTTTCTTAATAAAAGTTAATATAATAAGATAAATATAAATTTAAAAAAAATTATGTTAGAAGTATCACACAACTTGATACATCTAATGGATCTTTCTTATAAGAAATTGATTCTTTTAACTGTTGAGTATTTCTCTTGTCTAATTATATCTTTTGATCATACTCAAAATTGTCTACCAAAGTAACATACTTCCGCATTAAAGTGTGTTCTATAAAAACAGTGATACGCAAAATATAAGCGACGTTAACCTAACTGCGTCATCTTGATTTTTTTAAGTACTTTCAACAACTTCATCAATAGATAAAATTATTATTACTATTAATAGTAAAAATTATTTGGCCTTGTGTTTGACTCTTTTTTTAGTTACCCATAAACCAAGATACTTCACGTATATTCTGTTATTTAATTTCAGCTTTCACTATTGGAAGATCTTCATGGCCACATATTAATACTATAACGTCTTTTCATATGATTGGTACACGGGATTCTTCCAGTTTGAACATAATATTTTCTTTTATGTAACTCTTTATTATTTCTATAGTCAATGTCACATTCTTTTTTCAACTGGGCTTTGTGTTCTTCAGTTTATTAAATTGCACTAAATAATTTGTAGAATATGGTATTATTTAAAGTTGTTAGGTATCTTTGCTCAAAATTTAGACTCTATATTGTTTGAGCTATTAAATTCAAGTTAGTCTAGATTTATTTTTCTAATTCTTAGTTTTCATACCTGAATTTGAATAATATTGATTAATTTTTATTTTTTACAGGTAAATGAATGTTTTTTAGAGTTAAATATTTCAAATAAGAAATTTAATGTCTTATAAAAACAACTAAATGTAACCATTGAAGATGTATGCTTACATGTGTATATATATAATGGTTTCATCTAAGTAGTATATATGTAAGTTTAAAGACTATGTACATAAATAACTAAAGGATTTACCTGTTACCTATACACACATAAGCATGCAATATAAACAGCCAGTCAAGTTTTAATTACATATGCCTAAAGAATTTACATGTTACATATACATATGTGAGCATGAAATCCCAAGAGGCGTCGAGTTTTAAGTACGTAGGTCTATGACATTTAGCTGTAAGATATTCAAACCTAGGCATACAAATTAAGGAACCATTAATTCCCAAACTGGATATAACTATAAAAAATTACATATAAATCATAGCATATTTAAGTATTCGTATTGAAAAACAACAATGCTTAAATTACATATACGTATAAAAAAATACATGTAAAGTAATGCATACCTAAGAATACATAATGAACAAACAACAATGTCTGAACTAGATATAACTATAAATATTTACCTATAAAGTAATACGCACCTAAGCATATATAATGAACAAACAACAATGCATAAACTGTGTATATAACTATAAAAAACTACCTATAAAGCAATGCACACCTAATCATACAAAATAAACAAATAATATTGCATAAACTATATACAACTACAAACATTGACATGTATAACAATGCACATCTAAGTATACAGAATAAACAACCAACAATGTATAAACTACGTGTATAACCATAAATTTTTACCTCTAAAGCAATGCACACATGTGCATATAATATAAATAAACAACATGCCTAAAATAAATATATACTGAACACATTTACATCGAAGGCAATGCACACCTAATTATACAGAATGAACAAACAACAATGCCCAAACTAAATATAGATATAAACATTTATTTGTAAACCAATGCACAATTATACATACTGAATGAACAAACATAAATTCCTAAATTATATATAACTATAAACTTTTACCTGTAAAGCAATACACACCTATGCATACAAAATGAACAACCAACAATACCTCAACTAGATAAACTATATAAATTTATGTATAAAGCAATACACACCTAAGCATACATATTGAACAACCAGCAATGTCTAAATTATATATAACTATAAATACTTACATATAAAGCAATACACATATAAGTATATATAATGAACAACCCTCAATACCTAAACTAGATGTACCTATAAGTACTTACATGTAAAGAAATACACAAATCTGCATATAGAATGAACAACCAACAAATAGCAACACTTAAGCATATAGAGTGAATAAATAACAACGCTTAAATTATATATAACTATAAACATTTAAGCCGCCGTGTATAATCAAGATGAATTCAAGAGATACACAAACTTATCTAGATTATGATAGTTTATTTAAAATATAAAATTATATACATCTGTGTATGTATTGAGGACTGGAGAATGAATCTCCAATTTATCTTAGATTCAACGATTAGTATTAAAACTATTTTATATATCTTAAGAAACTAATATTGGTTTTCCCGAATTTGATTATATTTTATAATTTATAATTGTATGAGTTACGGGTTTAACTTTTTGAGATTTGGCCTATATTATATATGTGTGTGTATGCGTGCGCGCGTGCGCTCAGTATAAATATTTATTTAAATATGACTACAAGCGGCATCGATAATCATGAAAAGCTAGTTCTTACAACGATAATTTATATAATGTGATAGTGCATCAATTGCATTGTCACGGTGCCACGACAAGCACGGGTATTGCCTCAACAAATTTGACATTGTCATTTGATCGTTGTGATAAGTCCAATTATTTGTTATGGTGTCATAGATGACCCTTCAGTATGTGTCTATATATATATATATATTAAATTTGTTACCCCTAACCACTTCATATTGTAACTGTTGAGTTATAATCTTGTTCTTAGGGAGAGAAAGTAAAAGAGAGAACTGAATTGTAGAGAGAGAAAAGTAGATTTAGGAATCAGAAGTTTTACTAATGAAAAAGTTTCTTGCTGTATTCATCGCATCACTCCTTATTTATAGGAGTGTCAGACTTCTATAACTGAATTAGTTATACAAATGGGTAAATCACATTGCAACCCCATATATTTACAAATAGCTTAAATATTATTTCTCAACTACACAATTTATCATACACAACCTTAACTTTATTACATTTAACCCCCAATATTTGATATCCTTATCAGTAACCCCCCCCCCCTAGTTCATATGAAGGACATTGAATAAGAACTAGTAATCATCAGAAATCATGGTAGATGGAAACTGTTAATTCCCAAAATCAAATTTGTTTCAGATTAAATCTTTACATCTCCTCAACAAAATGATTTGTTTCTGATGAGTCAATAATTGTTTGGGAGAATATTTGGGATCTTGTACCAGATGTGACTAGAGAGAGAAAGTATAGAGAGATAAAGGGGGTTGTCTTAAAATAATATTCAATCCCTTTTGCCAGACAAGTGGGTCACCTTTTATACTAGAATAAGGTGGACCCACTTAAACTCTTAGTGGGCCGTTATTACATATCAATAAGGCCCCTCAACTATCTTTATGTTACACATTGGTCATCGAGGGACTTTTAACACCTTGATAACTACATCAAGTATCGTTCATTGCAATTTTAACCCTTACGACTTATATTGGCGAATTCCGCCCTCATCAGTAGCCCCCCAGTCTTCGGGAGTATCAGGAGCGGAGACTTGTTGCCGAGCCTGCACCTGTTGTCCGATCTTTCGCACTCTTTGGACTAATTGCCTTGGGCGAGTCTGTTCTTTGTCCTCTTGCGTCGGTCGCTTACCCACACTGTTTGTAACGGTCTGACCTTTATTCTATCTTCGGGTTCTGCTAGATTTTCTTTCCCGACGTTCGAGACTCCGACCCGGGTCTCCTGTGATGGGCTGGTCTTTCTTACCGGACGTGGTCGTAACGGCCCATATCAGCTGTAGGTACATGACGGATGGCCTATGTAAGCCCTTGCCAGACGATGGTCAACACGTGTCATCTGCTAATGAGTCACGCCTCTTTCAGACTAGGCTCTTAGGGAGACTCTTCATCTTCCCGCTGTACTTTTGTCGATTGGTATCCCCCGATCTTTCAACCTTGCCTATAAATACTCCACAATCCTTGGTTTCTCTCAAAGGCATTCTAGAGAGAGGAAGCGTTGTCAGATCATTTCTAGAGAGAGAGAGAGAGAGCTCGTCAGACCCTTCTTTATCCTGGAATGTTTGTTTTATGAAACCCAGATACCCGAAGCAAAAACCAACCAAGAAAAAGAAAAAGTCCGAGTGGAGTTTTGAAGAGTGGTCTAGCATCGGAGATCGAGCAGAGGAATACCGACGCGTTGGTCTGATCTGGGGATCTAACTCCAAACCTTTTATTCCCGCTCCACTTCCTCACGACCCTGTTCTAGCCACCCCGATCCCTGCAGAATCTTTCCTTCTAAGCGACCCTCCGGTTTCTCCATATCCAGAGGCTAGTCTTTCTCTAGAAACAATTATCCTTTCTTCTAGTGGCAGCTCTTCTCATTCTCCTGTAGTTGGGTCGAACGATCCGACCCTATTGCCTGTCAACTCAAAAGCTCCCCGACGCGCTCGCAAATCCAAGTTCTTGATAATGGGAGAAGATGGTCCCTCTACGTCCCCCGTAGGAGGTAACGATCCTGAAATGGTTCAACTTACGCCATCGATTCAAGGGTATCGGACCGGTATTAATACTGCGGTCACTTTTTTAGGTTTTCCCAAACGTCAGCTTACGCCCGAGAAAGTGGAAGCAGCTCATTGGGCTTTTTCGGGCGACATAGCCGAGGCCTCCACCTCTCGGGTACGACCATCAGAACCCGACGCCGCTGTTGCCCGAAGTTCTGATCAGGCTCCAGACCCAGAAGTGGGAGAGTCAGAAGCAGACGTTGCACCCACGGAAGTCTGTGTCGTTGCTGCTGGCAATGCAGCTAACCCACCTGACGACCCCTTGCCCGAAGAAGTTGAGGCTGCCATTACTACCAAGTATTTTAGCTGGCTTCGGACGAAAGACGTGGTTTCCTTTACGAAGGGAATTACCTCTACTTCCCCGAGTCTGATCATAAAGAGCTGCTGATCCGCTGGGGAATTCCTGAATGTGTTAACGTTCGGTTCCCGCTCCCCGGGGAGACCCCTGTTCATGTCCGACCCAGGGAGATTGTGGTTTTTACTGAGCTGTTCAACTGGGGGTTGCGCTTCCCTTTGGACCCTGAGATTGCGCTTTACTTCCGCACCCTCCAAATCTGCCCGTCGCAGCTGACGCCAAACGCCTGGTATACTCTAATGTCTTGTATCATGGCTTCCCGTCTTTCAGGTCGGGTTATGCCGATGGAGGAGTATGTTGCTATGTCGGGTCTGTCCAAATCTCCAAAATCCCCGTTCTTCTACTCTTCCCTTGGAAATAAATGGAAGATTGTAAATGATTTCTTGGAGGGGGACAAAGGCTGGAAACATCGGTTCGTATTTCTGAGCGGGTGCTGGGAGAACGGTCTTCCCTACACTTCGGGGAATAAGAGGCAACTTCTGCGGACCTGGGTCCATGATGGTACTACCCCCCCTTTTTTATATATATATTTACCGACCTTGTGCGCAGTGTCGAAAGACTGGTTGCAAGGGGTGAAGAAGGACTACTCGAAAGCTGCTGAGGCCACTTTCGAGGTGCTGAAAAGCTACTCCCGGAGGCATTGGGGTCGGGCTATGCATCGCACCTTCATTGATACGAACTTATTTATGAGCAACCTCTGGCGTTGCTCATCCGAGGCTCTTACCATCGAGCAGCTGCGGCAGCCCCCGAGCTTGGAGGACGTGATTGCTAGAACCAGCACTCCTGGGTCAATATTGTATCTTCCCAAACGCAACAAGGCGCCCAACAAGCGCCCGAAGTCAGAAGACGAGGGGGGAGAAAATGAGACCGCAGCCGATGGGGCTGGTGAACCGACTCGGGTGGAGGTGCCCGCGCCCGAAGGAATGGAGGCAAGCCAGGACCGGGCTTTGGTGCAAAAGAGGAAATGCCGTGCTGATGCGGAGGGGTCTAAGGTAAAGAAACCCAAGTCTTCGAGGAAAGAGGGTCAGGCAGTTGTTAGCGCGGGACCGAAGCTTCTGGATCAGGTCGGTAATGCCCAGGGTATTCCAGCAGCGGAGGTTGTGGCAATTCCAGATGATGTCGAGCCCCCCGAGGCTTCAAACCCAGATGCAGCCTCGTCTAGTGGCCCGAAATTCCCCGTGATGTCGATGCTCGGTAGCCCGCACACATTCTCGCTACGAGGATCGGATGGTCTAGCTTTATCTTTGTATAACTTGCTTGTACCGGCGGCCATGAAAGAGCGACGGGCAAAGGAGCTAAGCCAGCACTTAGTCTCAGCGGAGGCAAAGATCGCTAGTCTGACCTCGAAGGTGGAAACTGCCAAGGCGGCTCATGTGTTGGCAGAGGGTCGGGTTGCTGAAGCCGAGCGTGTCGCTACCGAGGCGAAGACAGCTGCGGAGGAGGCGATGAAAGCTACGGAGGCGGCAAAGAAAGCCGCGGAAGACCGCACCGCTGCTTTGTCTTTGGAGGTCCAAAAGTTGAAATCCTCAAACGTTACTTTTGCCAACCGGTGTAGGAAGTGGTCGGAGAAGGAAACTGCCGATGCCAAAGCCGCGTACGTGCTGTCGTTCCACAACCGCTTCCCAGATCTTAACCTCGGGTCGATGTGGTTAGACGTGCCAGAGAAAGACCGGCCCGAGGAGGATGAAGAGAACGAGGACGAGGAAGAGTGATCCGGGAGTTGTGTGTGTTTGTTTTTTTGTTTTTTGCTTATTTTTGTAACTCTTTGGGGGCCGCGGGCCCCTCTGTCGTTGTTTTTTGATGAACGTCTTTAACTTTTGCTTTTGGGGGCCATGGGGTCCCTTGTTAATATATCAAGTTTTCTGGCTATATCTTCACACCTCGTTACTTAGGTTCTGATAGGATCGGGGATCGTAAGTTCTGCAAATTAAAGTAATATTGAAAAATTTCCTTGAGGGTCTGTTAAAGTACATATGTAGATCGGTGAAAACCGAAAAACCCATTAAGGTCCTGTAGATCGATATGTTATCGAAAATTTTCCAAAGGATCGGGAAAACTATATATGTAGATCGGTAAGAGCCGAAAAACCCATGAAGGTCCTGTAGATCGATGTGTCATCGAAAATTTTCCAGAGGATCGGGAAAACCAGATATGTAGATCGGTAAGAGCCGAAAAACCCATTTAGGTCATGTAGATCGATATGTCATCGAAAATTTTCCAGAGGGTCGGGAAAACTATATATGTAGATCCATTGATATTAATAGGAACGGACGATGTCCAGCTCGTCAGCTGTCCAAAGTCACAACAATTCAATATTTGGAAGGCAAAAGAATTTTTTGATTAGTGCAATCAGTGGTCGGGTTTTTTTCGATGCCTCGTTAAAACCTCCTCGCGCCACCGAGGTAGGAAAGAGTGCATCCCCGACCGTTACAACTTTAAACAATGCGAAATACAAATTGAAATACAAGTCCATCACTATTCTAAATACAACTTCAAGTGTTCAATATTCCATGGTAACCTTAAAAGTTGTCCGAGCCTATTCTGCAGGCGGTACGTCCCGCTCTTGATTTTTTCGACAATTTCGTAGGGTCCTTCCCAATTCGGGGCGAGCTTCCCAAGGCTTTTATCTTTTGTGTGAAGGAAAACGTGCCGCAGAACCTTGTCTCCGACCTTAAACTCCCGACGACGGACTTTGGATGCGTATCGACTTCTCATGAGGGTCTGATAGTGCAAAGAGTTTAACCGGGCGCGATTGCGCTTCTCCTCTATGAGATCGAGCTCGAGCCGCCGGCTATCGTCGTTCATCTCCTCCTGATAAGTTCCGACCCTGAAAGAAGGAAAAATAAATTCCGCGGGCGTGACCGCGTCCATACCGTATACCAGAGCGTAAGGGGACTCTTGGGTAGCTGTCCGGGGTGTGGTTCGGTAAGCCCATAGTACTTCTTGTAGGTAGTCAGGCCATTTTCCGGCCTTTCCCTCAAGGTTCTTTCTGAGGCCATCTAAAATGGTTCGGTTAGTCACTTCGACCTGCCCGTTCGCTTGAGGATGGAAAGGAGCAGAGAAACATTGTCGGATCTTATGAGTGGTGCAGAATGCTTTCATTTCTACACTATCAAACTGCGGCCCATTATCCATGGTCAGCCTCTGCGGCACCCCGAACCGGCAACATATGTTAGCCCAGATAAATTTGATGATATCTTTGGTCTTCGTGGCGGACAGAGGTTCGGCTTCGACCCATTTGGAGAAGTAATCTACCGCCACGACAATCGTCTGTCTTCCTCTCGACGCCATTGGTAATGGCCCGACGAGATCGATTTCCTATCGGTCAAAGGGTAGCCCTTCGGATATAGATTCTAAGGGAGATGCAGGTACGTTGATGGCATTCCCGAACCGTTGACACGTATCGCAGGTTTTAACTATGAGTCGCGCATCTGCCGTTATCGTCGGCCAATAGAATCCTGTGAGGAGAATTCTCCTAATTAGAGCCTTGTATCCGCAGTGGGCCGCGCCCTCACCATCATGTAGCTCAGACACAATTACTTGAGATTCGTGGAACCCCAAGCATCGAAGCAGGGGTCGGCTAAAGGACTTCTTGTATAGCACATCCCCTAAAAGAATGTACCCCCGAGCTTTGTTGCGCACTTTCCGTGCCGAAGCGGTGTCATCGGGGAGCCGACCCTCAGCCAGAAAAGAAATAATATCCCGCCGCCAATCCGAGGTTGCAACCGATGAGATCTGGCATGCGATTTCAGGTCGGTTGTCCAACTCATGGCGTTTGACAATAGATGGGCTTTCTTGTTCTGTTACCCAAGGATAATTGCTAGAGCAGGAGATCGTTGCCAAGGAATCCGCGGTCGTGTTCTCGCTCCTCGGGACGTGTTCATAGGTGATTTTGTCAAATGAAGCAGCCAGAACTTTTAGCGCTGCTAAGTCTTGTACCAAATGTTATTTCCGAGCCTCCGCACTCCCCGAAGCTTGGGTTATTAGAAGTTGGGAGTCGCTTACGAGGCGTACTTGTCTCGCCCCGCACACCTGTGCCAACCGCAACCCTGCCAAAGTAGCCTCATATTCTGCTTCGTTGTTCGAAGTATGGAAACCAAATCGGATGGCTTGGAGCATGATAACGCCCGACGGGGTTATGATTTGTATCCCCGCTCCACAGCCACTAACGTTTGCTCCCCCATCGGTTCGGACGATCCATTCGCCTAGTGCGGTTTCTCGGGGAGGTACCTCCTGCTCGGGTCGTTCGGAATGGAACTCGACTAAAAAATCGGCCAAGACCTGGCCCTTGATAGCTGTCCGCGGCTCAAAGTCGATGTCGAAATCCCCTAGCTCTACTGACCATTTGGATATTCTCTCGGACATATCTGGTCGCTGGAAAACATATTTAAGCGGTAATGACGTGCGGACGACGATAGGGTGGGCTTGGAAGTACGGGCGCATTTTTCGCGCTGCTGTCACCAGGGCTAACGCCATTTTTTCTAATTTTAAATACCGAGTCTCTACATCCAGCAAGCTTTTGCTCACAAAGTAAACCGCTGTTGGAGCCGGTCCTGACTCGCTGATTAGAGCTGCGCTGACCGCAAAATCCGTGACCGCGATGTAGAGGAAGAGCGTCTCACCCGTGGTAGGCTTTGTTAGGATGTTCGAGGACGATAGGTACTGTTTGATCCCTAAGAACGCCTCATTACATTCGGGAGTTCAAGCAAAAAATTTCGCTTGCCGTAAGACCTGAAAAAACGGAGCGCACTTATCAGACGAGCGAGAAATGAATCGATTTAGGGCGGCCAGACGCCCAGTCAGGATCTGGACTTCTTTGATGCTTCGGGGCGGAGTCATGTCGGTTAGAGCTCGGAGCTGGATAGGATCTGCTTCAATCCCTTTCTCGCTGATGAGGAATCCCAAGAACTTTCCTGACTGGACCCCGAAGGAGCATTTTTCCGGGTTAAGTTTGAGATTTATCCCTCGTAAGTTATCAAAGGTTTCCCTGAGATCAGCAAGGTGGGCTATATCGGTTCCACTTTTGACCAACATGTCATCAATGTACACCTCCATATTTCTCCCGATCTGACCTTCGAACGTTCTGTTGACTAGCCTTTGGTATGTCGCGCCGGCATTCTTTAGCCCGAAGGGCATTACTTTGTAGCAGTATAGTCCCCGGCCTGTGATGAATGTGGTATTTTCCTGGTCCGCGGAGTGTAACTTGATTTGATTGTAGCCGGCGTAGGCATCCATAAACGACAGCAGTTTGTTACCCGACGTTGAATCCACCAGTTGGTCGATCCTCGGCATTGGGAAAGGGTCCTTCGGGCACGGTCGGTTAAGGTCGGTAAAATCCACACACATTCTCCATTTTCCGCTTTTCTTTTTTACTAGAACGGGATTAGAAATCCATAAAGGGTATCTCGCTTCCTTGATATGACCGATGCTAGTCATCCTCTCAACTTCTCGTAGGATTACGTCTGCTTTTTCTGGGGAAAAAGCCCGACGCTTCTGAGTAATTGGTCTGACGTTTCCATTGATGGCCAGCTTGTGAACCGCAAAAGATTCTGGTACCCCTGTAACATCTCCTGAGCACCATGCGAACAAGTCTAGGTTTTCCCGTAGGAGGATCAATAGTTGCTCCCTTAGGGTCGGCAAAAGGCACGCCCCGACCCGCAGAGATTTTCCCGCGGCGAACTGATGCAGTTCGCATTCTTCGTCTATTGTCAAAAGGCTTGGGGTCTCCCGGGGGTCATCAACTGGTAGCTATCCCGGGGGGATCCCCCTTAATTGCTATTCTTGAGCTGGAAACATCTCTTGGTCTTTCTTTGGTGCCAACGCAGCTCGGTAACATTCCCGCGCTGCTTTCTGGTTGCTCCTGACCACTCCTACGTTGTTTCCGACCACGTACTTTACACATTGATGGATCGTTGAAGTTACCGCATGCATGCGTGATATCCAAGACCGGCCAAAAATGGCGTTGTGGGAGGCCGGTGCGTCTACCACCACGAATAAAACCGTGACCTCTTTCTTAAAAGGACCGCGGTCTAACTGGACTACGCCCTCGAACTCTCCTATAACGTCGGCTGCTGACCATGTAAACCCGACAATGGTTCGGTCGGAACGCGCGATCGCTGGCTGTGTTCTGAATTTGGAAAAAGTAGACGCGAAGATGATATTGGCTGAACTCCCGGTATCCACCAAGATGCGCCGAACCTCCTCTCCCGCAATGGCTGCCCCGATTACAATGGCATCCTCATGCGGGCCGGCTATATCCCTCATGTTGTCATCGTCGAAGTGTAGGATTGGAGAAGGAACGCCTCTGGTTTGGAAGCAAGTTCTGGTCTCCAACTGAGTGGTTAGGTTGACTATGTGCCTCTTCCTGGATGAGTGTGTAACTCCTGCCATAGAATCCCCCCGAAGATGGTTAACGACTCAAAAAATTCACAAAGACCGCGCACATTACCGACGCTTTCCTCTGCTTCCTCCTCAATGATCCCGATGATGTTGCGATTAGCTTCGGGATCAAGATATTCAATGGAGACGTCGAAGTGGTCGGTTACCTCCGAAATGGCCATGGTGGTCTCTGGTTTTGGTACAATTACAACTTCTTTCGAGGTTGTGCCATGCTGCACCTTCTTCACATATTCCAACAGGTTCCCGTGCTCTATGAGCATCTGTATTTCTTTCTTCAAGGCAATGCAGTCCTTCGTATCGTGCCCAACGTCCTCGTGGTAGCGACAATAGCGGTTATTCCTTTGCTCCCGAGGCGTTGGGATTGGGAACGGCCTTCGGTATATCCCGCTCTTCTTGGTCTTTTCGTAGATCGATGCTACACACTCCGTGAGGTCCGCGAAGTACGCAGGTCGTGTCCATTTGTTGGACATGGGTCGCGAAATCGTCTGACCAGCTTGTTTTGGTTTCAGACCGGCTGGGGCCGACGGCTTGGCTGACACAGGAGGGTTCGGGTGTATCGTGCTGACCGGTTGGACCGCCCTCGCATAGTCCGACCGGGTTCCCTGCCTGATTACGACCGATGCTTGAGCACTTTTCTGAATCTGCGCTGCCAACTCAAACGCTTCTGTCTCCTCGATTAATATCTGCTTTTCTATCTGTGGTAGAAGCGCGGAAAACGTGAACGCTTGTTTTTTTGTCACTGCCTGCTTCATTGGTCCCGGAAGCAGACCCAAACGAAACGCCGTTAGAGCCACGTTCTCTTCGCAGTGATCTAGGTCGGTTTTCGCGTCGATGAATCGCCTAGTGTATTCTCTGAGGCTCTCCCTCAGTTTCTGTCTGCAATTCATGATAGTGTCCCCGTTGGCCCGGAAGCTCTTACTTCCCACGAAGTGCTGTCTGAACATTGTCCAGAACGTTCCGAAATTCCGAATGCAACCTTGCGGTAAACGGTTGTACCACTTAGACGCCCTGTCCTTGAAAGTCATGGAAAAAGCTCTACACAAGAGCTTGTCATCGTTGTCGAAGCTTAACATGAAGTTTTTGAAGGCCTCCAAATGATTATCCGGGTCTTTTTTCCCGTCGTATTTTTCTAGTTTAGAAATGTCGAATCTCTTCGGGAGTTGTCCCGCTAATATCTCATCGGACAGTGGGGAGGCCCTCCAATTGACTCCGAGCTCACATGCTCCTCCCTCAAGGCCTTCCGTCCGAACTCCATAGAGTCCCTCAACTCCCGGGCTGATAAACTGGCTACTAGTTCTGTAACCATGGTTCTGACTATTCGATGGTTGCCACGGAACTGGTGGCAAAGCTTCCCGCTCCCCGCGGCTGGCGGCATGCGTTTCTTCTTTCTCAAAGGATACCGGGGTCTGCTTATCGGTGCTACCCTTCTTATATTTTAGAGGGTCTGCTCGGGGTCCTCGGAGGCGTCGGGAACGATGCTTTTGTGTTCGCTGCACTCTTTCCCGACGCAGATATTCTCTACCCGACGAGTCATCTGAGGGGTAGTCTAAGGTCATGTCACGATGGTTCTCCGAGTTCCGACGAGTCCTAGCAGTTCGCTCGTCGTCGGGGAGAGAGTCCTGGTAATACCTAACGGGTCGGGCTTCTATTCGCGGATCGTGTCATGGCCGGCTGCCTCCCGATCCTCCAAGATGGGTTATTTGCCCTTTCCTTCTCGGGCCCTTTTCTCGTCCAGCGCCCGATCTCTTTCTTCTTTTAGCCTCGCAATATCCTCAAGGAGTTGTTTTCGGGTCATTATTAAAGTTGACTGCTTGTCCCGAACCCGATCATGCCATTCCCGACCAGGGGCTCCTTCGCCTTCTGAACCGGAGACGGCTCAGATGACTTCTCTACCGACCCTCTCTGTCGCAGCTTCGCTGTTCATCCCGCAAAATGTGATTTTCAAAGAGCAAAAGATTCCTTTTCGGTATCACTTGTTCCCACAGACGGCGCCAATGATGAGTCAATAATTGTTTGGGAGAATATTTGAGATCTTGTACCAGATGTGACTAGAGAGAGAAAGTATAGAGAGATAAAGGGGGTTGTCTTAAAATAATATTCAATCCCTTTTGCCAGACAAGTGGGTCACCTTTTATACTAGAATAAGGTGGACCCACTTAAACTCTTAGTGGGCCGTTATTACATATTAATAAGGCCCCTCAACTATCTTTATGTTACACATTGGTCCTCGAGGGACTTTTAACACCTTGATAACTACATCAAGTATCGTTCATTGCAATTTTAACCCTTACGACTTATATTGGCGAATTCCGCCCTCATCAGTTTCAACATTTGTTGTCTTCGAATAAATGCACATTCAAATTTTACCTGGAATATAAACCTTTTGTCAATTGATTTAAAAATGATAGGTCACATACTTGTCTTCTTCGAATAAACTTATACTCATGTTCACTTTGAAGTTGGTTAGACCCTTTATTCCAGCTTCGAATATTCATACATGGAATCATTAGCTGGCTTTTTCGTAATGGTTGTAAGCGTTTGAAATACTCAAGTACGCATGCGATAACCCACTAAGCCTGTCAATATGTATGACAATTAACATGTATCACGTTATCCTTTTACAAGTAACCGTTTGGCATTTCCTCTTTCGACCCAATAGTCATCATCACCTCTCCAACTTCTCTGACCATTTTCTCTTTCATATATCCATTATAAATACTCCCTTACTTATTATTTGTGTTTTACAAATACCTTTTAGTGAGAGAAAGTAACATTTTCCTGAGAGAATCCCTAGCTACCTTCACTTGAGAATCCAATTTCTTAGCTTTCTTCATATGACAAACCAATTTTTTGGCTACCTTCGCCGGAAAAATCATCTTTCCCAGCTAACCTTCAAATTTTATGAATTAATTTGAAGAGTCTTCATCTTAGTGTATAAAAAAATCCCCAACTACTAAAATGAAGTTGTAATATCTTAAATAAACATACTGCATTTTAGAAAACGTTAGCACCTCGAATCCAATTAGTGCGATTAGATAATATAACACATCTCATTCAATTAGTGTGTTTAGAGAACGTAGCACCACGAATTTAATTAGTGCATTCAAAGAACGTAGCACCTCAAAATTAATTAGTGCGTTTAGAGAACGTAGCACCTCGAATTCAATTAATGTGTTTAGAGAACGTAACACCTCAAATTTATTTAGTGTGTTTGAGAACGTATCACCCTAAATTTAATTAGTGTGTTTAGAGAATGTAGCACCTCGAATTTAATTAGCGTGTTTAGAGAACGTAGCACTTCAAATTTAATTAGTTACTCTTGATCAACAGCTTTAAAGATGATTAGTCTTTGACTAATTACCAATATAATATAAATACTTGTATTTAAAACAATCATTGGTAAAAAATAATTTTATTAAAATCCTTGAATATATAAATGACACCTCATTAAAACCTTCATGGACAAACAAGATAAGAAAGAGTATGTCAATTATTCAAAAAGTTTTAAAATAAAAAACTTCTCCCGATATATCTTTAAATGTTCTATATTTGAATGATATTGAAGTAATCTGCCATGTTCATCACAGCGGTGATATGTGCCCGACTTTATTCGCTTCATTACCACATAAGGACCCTCCCAATTCGGGGCCATGTTTCCAAGTCGCTTGTCCTTTGTATGGAGGAATATTTTCCTTAAGACTTTGTCACCTACTTTAAAATCCCTTATTCTCACCTTCGAATTATATCAAATCCCCATTAAATTTTGATAATGAGTCATATTCAAATGAGCTCTAACTTTTTTTCTTCGATCAAGTCTAGATCCGTTCTTTTTGCCTCTTCATTTGCCTCTTTGGAATAGTGAAGTACTTTATAAGAAGGTAAAATAGACTATGTAGGGCTAAAAACACCCATACCATACACCAAGGCAAAATGTGTTTCTTGAGTGGCATCTCTAGGAGTTGTACAATATGCCCAAAACACCTTTTCAAAAATAGTTAGCCCATTTCCGTACAACACCTATTAAATTTTTCTTCAAACCCTTCAAGATAGATAGATTAGTTACCTCAACTTGACCATTTTCTTGGGGATGAAAAAGTGTAGAAAAATGATGTATGATACCCCTCGAAGCGCAAAAAAACAATTATTTTCTCTATTGTTAAATTGATGACCATCATCTGTGGTGATTTCTGAGGAACTCCAAAACAATAATAAACATTATTCATAATGAACTTAATAACATTATTGAATTTCGTACCACATAATGGTCCAGCTTCAGCTCACTTTGAAAAATAATCTACTGACACTATAATCATTTGATGTCATTCAGAGGCCATTGAAAACGGCTATACCAAATCTATTCCCCATCTATCAAAAGGGATAGCTTCGGATATGGAAGTGAGCGATACTGTTGGTTTGTGATTAGAATTGGAAAAGTGTTGCAAGTGTCACAACTTCGAATGAAGACCTTAGCATTAGTCATTATTGAAGGCCAATAATAACCTGCCAACAAAACTCTGCACGTCAAAGACTTAAAACCACAGTGAGCTGAACCTTCACCATCATGCAACTCAGACAAAATTTCCTGAGATTCTTACCTACCCAAACAACGCAACAATGGTTTACTCAAAGATTTTTTATATAACACTCGATCTAATACAACATAGCCATGGGTTTTGTACCTTAACTTTTTAACCAAATGTGCATCTTGAGGTAACGCATCTCTTAGTAAACAATTAAGGATATCAGACCTCCAATCACTTCGAATTACATCTGGAGTAACAAATACTTCCTCAACATATTTACATTGTTTTGAGCGTGTTAAAATCGAATGACTGTCATGTATTAGTATTCATGGATATTCTTTCGTATAAGCAATTATTTACAAAGGATTAGCAACTATATTATCTCTTCGGTTAATATGCTTTACAATCACTTTGTCAAATTTTGAAGATCGCGTAGGTACAAAATTAAATGATCTTTATTAGCCTCTGATACACCTGCCATGTGGTTTGCCACTACCTGTGAGTCTGTTTCCAAACGAACTATTTTCGATCTACAAAGCCTTAAACCAGCTAATGCAGCCTCATATTTAGCCACATTATTCGATGCATAAAAGTCGAATCGAATAACCTGATACATCGTCTTCCCATTATGAGCAACCAATTGAACACCTGCACTAGATTCCAATATGCTTGAACCACCACCAGTTCAAACCACCCACATCAAAGTTTCTGGTAAGACCTCTTTATCTATCCCCTCATCTGTTTTGCTCAAATGAAATTCAACCAGAAAATCAACTAAAGCTTGAGCTTTAAGAGTTGTCCAATGAGCAAAACTAATATTAAAATATCCCAATTTTACCGACCATTTGGTCATTCTACAAGAAATATCTAGATGTAATAACACATTTTTTAAGGGGAAAAAAGTCCAAACCGCAATGGTGTGAACTTGCAATTAGGGACACATCTTTCTAGTAGCCACCACTAAAGTCAAAACCATTTTTTCAAGCTTCAAATATCTTTTCTCTGATGCTAACAAAATTTTGCTAACATAATAGACTGGCTTTAAAAGTCCATTGTCTTCACATATCAAAACAACACTTACAGCAACATCACACACTGCTATATATAAAAACAGTTGCTTTCCAGTTTGAAGCTTAGGCAAGATCTATGGTGACAATAAAAATTCTTTAATTTTTTTTAAAGTTGTTTCACAATCTGGCATCCACATGAACTCTTTTAGGACTTTGTCAAACTTGGAAAAATGAAAATACTTGTGAGAAAATCTCGAAATAAATTGATTTGGAACAACTAACCTTCTTGTCAAGATTTGTACATCCTTTATATTTTAAGGCGATGTCATCGAAATCAAAACGTTCAACTGTTCATGATCATCTTCTATCCTATTTTCACTAATGATTTGCACCTCCTTTACACATTCGCCACTTTCCATTCTTCATTTTTACTAGAACTGGGTTTGCATTCCATTAATGATATTCTGCCTCCCAGATATATCTGACCCGAGAGAGACGCTCCATATCTTGAACAACAGCCTCTGACTTTTCTACAGAAAAAGCTCACATCTTCTGGATAATAGGCTTTATCCTCAGATTTATAGGTAAGTTGTAACATATTATTTCAAATGGAACTCATGTTATATTCTCTGTTTTCTAAGCGAATACATACAAATTATCAAACAAAAATTATAACAACTGATAACGCAAAGTAGAAGACAACAATGTTCATATTCGTAAAATCTTCCCATTTGAAAAATTATACTCTTTAATACCCTCACTCACTATTAAAGAACTCGAGGTCTCCCTCGAATCATCTGTTCTCTTTTCATCCGAGGTAAACCCCCTTTGTTACTCTTTAGTCATCTCATAATTAGGATTAGAACCTCAAACCCGGAGTTTTGTTGCATAACATTTTCTAGCCAATTTTTAGTCACTTCGAACCACACCAAAACGATCTCCAATTAAATATTTCAAATAATGATGAACAATAAACACAACAACATACATTTTTTGAAGCCAATATCTCCCAAAAATAGCATTGTAGATGGTTGGACATTCAACCACCATCAACAATACTTGAACTTTCGTTTTATAGGGGACTTTTCCCAAGCATACTTCACCTTCAAATTCACCAATCACTTGAGATGTTACCCCTGTAAACCCAATTATAATGTGATCCGATCGATAAATTCGAGGTGGATTACGTATTCTATCATACATAAAATTGAATAACACATTTGCAGAATTCACTGTATCTATCAAAACACGTCAAATTTCAGTTCCAGATATATATGCCCCTATAACCACTGCATCCTCACGAGGACCAGCTATTCCTCTAAAATCATCCTTATCGAATAAAATAGTAGGAGTATCATGCTTATCATATACGTGAATAAGCATCATTTCTTCTACATGAGTTGCTAAGCTGGCAGTGTGCCTTTTCTTGGAACTATTAGTATTACCAGACATAGAATCTCCCCCCAAAAAATTCTAAAGATTCAAAATACTCACATAAGCTTCAAACCCGTCATTGCTCTACTGGCTCATCCACAACCATCAAAATTAATCGATCTGGATATGTGTCCAAATACAATGATGTTGCATCAAACCCATCACATTCAGAATCTAAAATCATCAATGAAATTTTTTGCTTCATATTTAGATTAGCAGCTTGCTGTGTTGATGATTTTGGAGTTTTTGTTCCACTGCTTTGCCTTTTGACAAAAGATGTCAAATTTCCATTCTTTATTAAAACTTGTATCTCCTTCTTTAAAACTATAAAATCTGCAGTATCATGCCCAATATCAGTATGATACTTGCAAAACCTATTATTGCATTATTCTCTCGGCATGTTTATTGGAGCTGGTTTTTTAAAACTCACATGACCTTTGGATTTCTCGTAAATAACAATAATATTCTCAGTCAAGTCAGCATAATACTCTAGCCTTATCCACAGATTTGGCTTTGGCCTGTAATGTTGATTGTTTGTTGTTACTTAAAAAAAACTGTCCTGTTCAAGAAGGTAAATTGTTACTTGTCCTCGAACGTGAATGTGTGTGATAGCTTGGATTAGTATATCCCAGGCCAAATTTTCTCTCAGAATCAAGTCCACCTCGAAACTGGTGGACTCCTCTATTTTAATATGATCTTCCACTTGATCCATTGAGCCCCCAAAAGTCAGTGCTCTCTTTTTTCGTTTGCCAAATCTCTTGATAACAACCCTTGTCGAAATGCTACCATACAAACGAGCTCTTCACAATTATCAAATTCTACTTTTGTTAACTTATAACACTTCGTATAATCAACTTCAAAGTCTAAGAAAAAGATCTGCATACGAGCTTGTCACCATCTTCAAAGTTCATATAGTTTGTGAATTGTTCAATGTGATCATCAGGATCCTCCATCCCATTAATTTTTTCGACCTTGGAGATATCAAAATGCTTCGTAATAGTAATGGACCATACCTCGGTTGTTAAAGGATAATTTCTCCAGCATACTCCTTGTACGTACTGGTCATCTTCTTTTGTTCCCATAATAACATACAAATTCTGATCAACTACATCTGCTTATTGGTTAGATGTATTCCCTTCACACCATTTAGTTTCCTTCACATAATGAGGCACATTGTCTCTTTTTGAGTTACATTTATTTCTCAATTTTCGACCGATATATTTCTTATTTCAAAGATCATTGATACATTTTTTGCTTAGATGGTCCTTCATCAGATTCTGAGCTATCAAATCATCACCATTAGATGTGATATACTTGTGTTTATCTTTCTTTTCTTTTCGTGAAGTACACTGTTCTTTATCACACTTAAAATGTGCTTTCTTCCGATTGCTTCAGATATGATGAGTTTGATATGGTCGATCATTCTAGCTCGTACTTCTATTCAACTTGTCGTACCTCACATTTTAGCTTATCTGGCTGAATATACTATTCTCTTTGAACATATTAGTCATTCAATACTATTATTTTATCCAGTAACTGATTCATCCGAACTTTAATGTCTGAATGACCTTGTTGCACCGCATTTTGATCATCTTATTTTCTTTCTTCCCTACGTAAATCAGATCTCAAAGTTTCAATTAATTTTCGATATGTTGGATCAACTTCATTTCCTGGTTCCATATCGATCTAGAACGATATAGTTGAGCAAGAATTCTACACTTTATGGTTTTTGACATGAAATCAAGGTACCAATCAAATAAAACTCCCACTATGGTCACCAATTTGTTAAGTTATAATCTTAAACTTAGTGAGAGAAAGTAAAATGGATAACTAAATTGTAGAGAGAGAAAAATAGTTTTAGGAATTATAAGTTTTACTAATGAAAAAGTGTATTGTTTTATTCATCAACTCACTCCTTATTTATAGGAGTGTCAACCTTCTATAACTTAATCAGTTATATAAATGGGTAAATTGCATTGCAACCCCATGTATATTTACATTTAGCTTAAATATCCTCTATCAACTATACAATTTATCATATACAACCTTATATTTATTACATTTAAGCCCCCGATATTTAATATCCTTATATGTAACAAATCATTGTTGTATGTTTACATATATAGACTTTTATGATTACAATTAATAGTAATACGTGAATATTTATTTTAATGTTTAGGGATGGCATGCATATTATAATATTTTCTATGTTTATATGGAGTATGCTAGTATTGCAAGAATATATGATCTTCAGGATGCAAGAGTGATGACATGCAACCGTTGATAATATTAAGAATGTATGGGATGATGTCATGCATGCCCAAAGATTTTTGTTTCAGGTTTGGATTTTGAATAATATTGATGACGCGGCGGAAATTAGAAGAAGAATCAACAATAGATGAAACCTAATTCAAGGGTGACATGATGAAACCCTAATCTAGGGTAACAAAGACTGAAATTTTCAGAGATAAAAAAAAATATTATTCCAAAAACTTTAAACAACTTAAGGTATGAGGCTTTATATAAGAGCTTCTCAAAACCCTAAATTATAATACAAGGAAATAAAATAAATATTTTATAATAAAATAAAACAAAATCAAATCAAATCTTAATATAATTAGATTTGATTTAAATACATAAGATATTTGAATAAAATAAAATAAAATTAAAAAGGCTTTTGTTTGGACTTTCTGGGCTACATCATCCTCTCCTGGTTGACAAGAATTCTTCCTCGAATTCATTCACAGCACCATCACCATCAAGAACCTAATTTATTTATTTTATTTTATTCAATCGTTACATTGGGAATTATAATTGTTGACCTTATCGGAATAAGATAATTTTTCTCGAGTATTCCTTATTCGAAATCATATTGAAGCCATCCAGTTGAAGGAAAAAAACAGTTTCGAAAACCTTTTCATAGCCTGAAGATAACTCCCCATGTCCAGTTGATGAAAAAAATGGTTTTGAAAACCTCTTCATAGCCTGAGATAGCATCTCGATAATTTTTTTTTACCTTGATTCGACGATTGGTAGCCAATTTAAACTCCTTCAGTAACCGATCAATATGACCGTCATTGAAACGCCTAGTGTGTCTCCCGCATACCAAACGATCTTTGAGATCTTCATATCCGTATGTTGTTCTCTCCTTTAGACCTTGAATCATATGAAATCAAGATTCAGAAACATGCTTGCCCCGTAGTAGGAACTGAGGCTCTGATACCAAACTTATGACACGACGGAAATAGAAGAATAAGCAACGATAGATGAAACCCTAATTTAAGGGTGACATGATGAAACCCTAATCTATGGTAACAAAGACTGATTAAGAGCTTCTCAAAACCCTAAATTATAATACAAAGAAATAAAATAAATATTTTAAAATAAAATAAAATCAAATCAAATATTAATATAATTAGATTTGATTTAAATACATAAGATATTTGAATAAAATAAAATAAAATTAAAAAGGCTTTTGTTTGGACTTTCTGGGCTACATCATCCTCTCCTGGTTGACAAGAATCCGTCCTCGAATTCACATTCACAGCACCATCACCATCAAGAACCTAATTTATTTATTTTATTTTATTCAATCGTTACATTGGGAATTATAATTGTTGACCTTATCGGAATAAGATAATTTTTCTCGAGTATTCCTTATTCGAAATCATATTGAAGCCATCCAGTTGAAGGAAAAACAGTTTCGAAAACCTTTTCATAGCCTGAAGACAACTCCCCATGTACAGTTGATGAAAAAATGGTTTTGAAAACCTCTTCATAGCCTGAGACAGCATCTCGATAAGCAATTTTTACCTTGATTCGATGATTGGTAGCCAATTTAAACTCCTTCAGTAACCGATCAATATGATCGTCATTGAAACGCCTAGTGTATCTCCTGCATACCAAACGATCTTTGAGATCTTCATGGCCATATGTTGTTCTCTCCTTTAGACTTTGAATTAGATGAAATCAAGATTCAGAAACATGCTTGCCCCGTAGTAGGAACTGAGGCTCTGATACCAAACTTATGACACGACAGAAATAGAAGAATAAGCAACGATAGATGAAACCCTAATTTAAGGGTGACATGATGAAACCCTAATCTATGGCAACAAAGACTGATTAAGAGCTTCTCAAAACCCTAAATTATAATACAAGGAAATAAAATAAATATTTTAAAATCAAATCAAATCAAATCTTAATATAATTAGATTTGATTTAAATACATAAGATATTTGAATAAAATAAAATAAAATTAAAAAGGCTTTTGTTTGGACTTTATGGGCTACATCAGATATTAATCTCTTTTTACAAATTTGAGCATTCTGATGAATATTTTAAATTATGACAATTGTTGCAAATGTTTATGTTGTGGTGAAATGCGGCAATATACATATTTTCAATATTCGAAACTATTTTTGAAATGAATCACACATGGACTCTTCATTTGTTCATTCTCCAAAACAGTATTGATGACCCGTATATAACTCTAAAGTGATTCATACTGTCTTTTTATACAATATTTTTTTTGGATATTCAACCCAAACATCGTAGTAGTTATGTGCCCAAATGAAGATTATGCACTCATTGGTATAAGGTGAGCATACTGATGCATGATGTCGTTGTTGCGTTCACATATTTCATACTCATGCACAACTAGTTTTTAGTGCTAAATGGTTTCGCTAATTATGTCACAAAATAATCATATTAGTTAAAAATAAGGTTTAGTTATTTTCAGATATGGTTATGAACCAATGCTATTTTCTTTAAAGAATTGTTCTCCATGAGTAACGTATAACGCGTTGGTGTAAAGATTTTTGCTAATGATTATGAGGAGTTAATTCAAACAAATGTTTGTCCAAACTTAACAACTTGAAATCTTCACCCATAATATCAACAATTTTGTTTGGTTATAATAAATATTTTCTAATTAATTCAACGTATTATTTTGTTTGTCTTTTACTTTGTTTAGGTTTCGAACATAAGTTAAGAATCGATGTTCATGTACTTTTTATGTGTGAATAAATTTTAAGGAGTAAAAGTGTGAAATTATGCTCATGTTAGGACTTAATGATATAGATTATTGGACTATAAAAGAACAACTTTCCTCTCATATAAATAAGAATATTCCTAATGAGAGGATATACTCTGAAAGATGGAGCATTCTAACCGATTAGTCCATATGTACTGTAGAATGAAGTTTCATCTTTCCTCTTAAGTTCTTTAACCATTGAGATGTGGTATGCCAAATATTTAATAGCATATTAGAGTTTCGTTAAGCCTCAACATGTTGAAATTAAAGGCCTAATAAGGAAAATTTATGCTTTAAAGTACAAAAGGTAAGAAAAAATTTGAGAGCATGTCATAAAGATTTCTTATATACACAATAAATTAAAAGCACTTAACATAAGCTTCCAAAACCCATCATTGTGTCCTATACATTAACGTCAATTCCCTAGTGATCTATTATTTTTTAGATGACCCAAAACGGCCAAGTGGTACAATAGATCTTTAGTGAAATTATTTCTAACATTGTTCACGATGGAAAAAACAAGTTTAAAGGAAAAAATAGGTTAACATGATGATTGCAACACAAAATTTTTAAAAGAACAAACATAGAAAGAATTATAGTCAAACTACATCGTATAAAGTTTATAGTTCCGACTCTCATAGTTATGACTGTAAGAAAGCAATGAACACATGAAAAGTAATGAATTTGTGGCTAGATTAACAAAGTACGGTTAAAAATTAACAAAAATTAAAAATTAAAATAAAATATATGTGAAGATGGCCAAAACATGGATGAAGAATAACAAATATTGTATTAAAAATAACTCAGTTGTACAAACACTTGTGCTTTGTATGTGTACAAAAAAGAGTCGCACCTAAGAGCTCAACAAATATAAGAAAAATTCATTAAATATAACTACTGGTTTTTCTCCTCAACCTCTCTCGAAAAAACACTACTAGAGTGATTGTCAGTAGGGTTCATAAGCTACTAGGAAATATTCAAGAAATAGTTTGTGTAACTGGGTTTAATTCATTGGCTGGTAAAGTCGGTCTTTATTGGAATATAGAATATGTATAATCTTAAAGTTTTTCTTCTTTGCATTATAGTTATTTGCAAACATTAAAATATTTATCCAGATTAGATTGTCAGTTATATTAAATCATTCTGTATCGGTAGAGCTTTTGTTATCGATTTTTCAGATGATTCGCTATGGTTCTTTCACGAATTCAAAAAAGTCTTGAATCTTGCTTGTTTTTGAGGATACATGGAGAAATCTTGATTTTTTTGTGTGTAATTTGGATTGAATAGGAAAATATTACATATTTGTAGGTGAAGAAACGAGAATGATATTAAAACATAAATTTGAAGTTAAATTAAAGATAAAATGGTTAGAACATATTAATGTTGTGAAATGGGTGAAAACTTTTAAATAAATAAAATGATAAATGTTATGAAGGAAATAACCATTAGAATGGTTTGTAAAGGGATTCGAACTCATAAACTTTGATCACAAACATGGCTTACTCCGCCAACTCGGCTGCCTATTCTGATGTAATAATTTTTTATTATATATATATATATATATATATATATTTGATTCAAAGTTTTTAATTTGATAATTAATTTGGTAATTAAATAAAAAAAAATTACCTCATAGCTAAGAAATAAAAAATTATTTATGCGAAACGAGATACATTTACAAGTAATATTCCAAAGCTAGTGTTACTTCTAAATTTGAAATTTTATTTAATCAAATTTGTGTTACAAGTGAAAAATGAAAAGCAAGGAGTTTAAAATTCTCGCTTTCCACTGTTTAAAATTCCCAAACAAAGCTTAGTAAACCCTATAATGAAGACTTTATCTTCTTCATCCCTCTAAATTCTTCAGATTTCTCAAGCTTCCATGAAAATTAATCAAATCTCTGATATATCCAATCCCCATACTTTCAAGAAAAATAATAGCTCTTAACTCATTAGGCGCTGAAGATTGATTGAAATCAAAGTTCTCCTTCATATAAACTATCTTTTTCACCACCCAATCGGCAGCTCTATTCTGCTGTTTGTAAATGTGTTTAATCGACATACTCGATGTTATAAGCTTGCAGCAATAGCTAATAATAGGGTAAATGTACCATATTGTTCTACCACTGCCAATCAACTCCACCAAAACCATTGAGTCGATTCAATATCCAGCTGAGTGATGCTCAATTCTCTACACATTGCGAGCCCGTCCATCAAAGCTCTTGCCTCTGCTACAATCGCACCACACTTCCCATACATTCTGCCAAAGCCCCTAACAATGTCACCAGTGTGATTCCTGACAATGTCATCACCCCTTGCCTCACCAGAAAACAGCGATGACCAATCAGTGTTTAGCTTAAACCGGTTAGGCTTAGGGCAGATCCACTTTAGTGATATTGACATCGACTTTTTACTGAGATGACACCCCAATTGACTAGCAACTTTGATATTATGTCCATAATACTTTCTTGTAAGTAAGTTTGCATTAGTTAATCCATTTAGCATTATGATAATTTGCTCAATTAGGGAAGAGGAAGAGTATTCAGTAGTCTGCATTTTCTTGTAGTTTTGAGATTTTCATATGGTCAATGTGATAATTGCAGGCAAAATCGTTATTATACAGCATGTATTTGTTGAGGACCAAAACTAGTAACGAATGAGATGAGTTAATGACATAGTTCTTGAGACCGTAATACCAAAGATGATGCTAAAGTGGCTCCACACAGACCCGACTTGGTTACAGGTAACTAGAACATGTTTTGAGGATTCCTCATTTTAAAAAAACTGACACTTTGATTCCAGGTAAATATTTCATTTCTGAAGGTTTTTTTCAGCAGCAAACCAGTTCATAAGTGCTCTCCAGAGGAAGAAGGAGCACTTCTTTGGGGTAACTGGGTTCAACAGCTCTTGAAAAGGTTAGAAACATTACCTCTCTTCCTTATAGTTTCCTAAGTGACCTTTGTATTAAAATTTCCATCAGTAGATGAAGCCCAACTAGCTTCATCAGGATTAATCTTAAGCTTTGTTTTGAGAATTTTAGACAGAATAGGCAGTGTGACAGTCATCTTTAGTCTTTCCACATCGCACCTTCCATCAATCCAGAAACTACTAACTTTAGCTTGAGTGTACCATCCTCTATCTTATTGATCATTGAAGGAGACGAATGGATTTTCAGTGCACTATCTGTCAAGCCAGAAGTTGATTTCACCATTATCAGGAACCCAAAAAATATACTTCTCAGAATTGTCCCTGATATCAGCAATTCTTGCCCAAACTCTAGACATCCTTCTAGGGATAGGAACTGCAACAATATGATATTCTTTGCAGTAGATACACATCATCAATCTGGCCCAAAGAGATTTGTTAACTCTCAAGTTAAACTATAATTTCTGAGAGTACATGTCCTGTAACTGGCCCAAATTTTTAACACTTATTCCACCTTCTTCATAAGGCTTATTAATCTTATTCTATGAAGTCCAATTCAGAGCTTTAGGTTCTGTCTTATTGCCCCAAAGATATTTGTTGAATAAAACATCTATTCTTTTAATAACAGTCTTGGGAAGAACTGAGTTTTGAATGTAGTATAATGGGTAAAATGAAAAGACAAACTGTATCAGTACAAGCCTTCCACCGAAAGATAGAGTAATGCCATCCCACTCAATGATCTTATCTCTAATCTTTGAAACTAGATTTTCAAAATGCCTTATCCTTAAGTTATTGCTGATAATTATGCCTAGATATTTGAAAGGCATAGAACTATGTCTAATACTAGTGGCTTCTTCTATTTTGTTGACCCTAATATTGGACATGCTAGAAGTTGTGTACATCTTTGACTTCCTTTTGTTGATCAACTTCCCTGATATAGCTTGATAAGTAGTTAGTAGATCACTTATCTTAGAGATTGAATTATCAGACTCATTGTAAAATATCGTGAGGTCATTTGCAAAAGCTAGACACGATATGACATGGTCACCTCTGGTTTTATATCTGATTGAACTAGTATAATCATTAAGCTTTCTCAATCCACGAATAAAAAATTATTCAGCAAGAATGAAGAGACTGGAGGATAGGGGATCCCCCTGTCTTAAACCCTGACCAGCCTTAAAGAACCCTTTAGTAACTCAATTGATAATAACAGAGAAATGATTATTTGTAATATTATTTCTAACCAACTCAATGAACAAAAGACTGAAACCAAAAGCCTTAAGAATATTATGAACAAAGTTATGGGAAAGTCTATCAAATACTTTCTCTATATCCAGCTTTAAGATCAGATTTACACCTTTTTTGTAGTTTATATCGTAACAAAGATCTTTTGTCATTAAAACATTCTCATGTATACTTCTGTCCCTCACCAAAGCACCTTTCTCCTCAGAAATCAGATTAGGAAAGATTAAGCTTAGTCTGTTGTTTATGACTTTTGAGTAGATTCTATTAAGGACAGTAGTTAGACTAATTTGACGACATTATCTCCATGTTTTAGGTACATCCACTTTAGGATTAAGGAAAATCATTGATGCTTGAATACTTGTAGGAATGTTACCTCCTCTGAAAATATCTTTAACAGCCTCACATAAGTCATCTGCTATGATTATCCAGCAGTCTTTGTAGAACCTGCCATTGAATCCATCAAGGCCAACAGCTTTGTTGGAGTGTAGGCTATTAACCACCTTACTGATCTATTCATTTGAAGGAATAAGAGTAAGAATTTTGTTATCACAATTAGAAACTAAGTTAAGAATGTTATCAAAGGGCATATTTGATCATTAAGTAGAGTTGATTGAGTTAGTAAGTTCTTGAAGTAGGAAACAACAGAGTCAGAAATATCATCTTGATTCTCCAACCTATGCTCCTTCTCCCAAATCCTGTGAATCCTGTTTATTTTGGCTCTTTTTTTACCAGATTATGAAAAAACTTTGTGCTTCTATCACTGTCTTTCAACCAAATAGTATGTGTTTTCTGCTCCCATTAACTTTCCTCTCTAACAAGTAGACTAATGTGATTCTGGTTTGTTTTTTCGAGCTACAATTTATCCTCAGTAGTTCCAGTTGCCTGATAATTTAACTCTCTGAAACTGATTTCCTCTTCCACCTGCCTAATCGAGTCGAAAACATTCCCAAATTCACTATAGTTACAAGCCTTAAGAACCCCCTTTAATCTTTTCAACTTATGCCAGAAACGTTGGATTGGATTTTCTGGCATATAAACAGACCAACTCTCTTGAACAACCTTAAACAAACCTTGATGTTGCACCCACATATTTAGAAATTTAAAAGCAGGCTTGAAAGTATTTAAACTGGCTGATATAGTAATGCATATAGCAGAGTGATCAGAGCACGTTTTTAACAAATGCACAACTCTAGTGTTGTCAAAATACCTAAGCCACTGCTTATTGTAAAGAACTCGATCTAAACTCTTCCATTTATTCCCATTAGACATGTATACTTACTGCCAGAGTAACCCCCGTCTATTAGGTTACAATCTAGAATGACATTGTCAAAGTCATCCATACTTTGTGAACAGGTTCTTTTGCAATAAAGTTGCTCATCAGCATTAGGGGTAGTGTTAAAATCCCCCAACACAATCCATTTAATGTTCTCATCATTCACATTCCTTATAAAATTCCACAAGTCCATCCTAAGAATCCTGCTACACTTTGCATATACCACTGACAACCTGAAAGCTTTGTTGAGTGAGCTGTGACTAACTTCAGCATGAATAACCTGGTCTTCATTTGATATTACCTCCACCTTAAAATCATCTCTAAAAAACAACCAAATTTTGTTGTTAACATTACCAAAAAACTGCATGTAGCCTAGAGTTTTAGCCACTTTCCCAAGCTTTTCACAATTAACTAAAAGTTCTTGTACTACCAAAAGAGCATGGTTTTGAACTCTTTTTTAAGATATTAGCCTCCTTATGGTAAGCTTATTCCCCAGCCCTATAACATTCCAGTTCATAATTTTGATTGTCATTTGATCAATTTGTTTCTTACAGTCCTTTTTAGCTGCAAAAGCTTTGATGTTGTAGGTACTTTATTGTTCCAGTTTTTAATCTTCTTGATTTTCTTGCTTTGCACTATTGTATCTTCTTCATTAATAGAGCTGTCTTTTTGATTAGGTGAACAAGAAAGATTGCTTGTTGTGATTTTGGATGAAGAAACAGATTGTGAATCAGAATGCTGTCTATCGACCATGAAGATCTCTCTCGTTTCTAAAGCTTGCAAAGCTTCAATCATTTCTGTGTTATCCACCTGACTTTTGCCATTCCCATCAATACCTGAAGCCAGAAAATCACCACTTTCCAGACTTCCATCAGAATCATATTCAATAGGATTATTTACCTTTTGATTATCCGTAAACAATTAATTGTAGCTTTTATCCACAACTTCCATATTGTTTCCACTGTCTACAATTACAGACTTTAGGTTAGGTGTAGTTGTGATCTTATTATTTGAATGTACTGGAACATGCAATTGTTCTTCAATATGGCTATTAATTTGTTCATCAATTTTAACAGCTATAACTTTCTTGCAATCTGAATTCCTGTGACCAATATGCTCACATTCACTATAATAGCTCGGATGACCTCCATATCTGACTTCCAATTTATAATCCTCATCATCACCAAATCTGATCTTTAACTCTTTGGCCAAGGTCTTTGAAATATCAACCTCCACCCACATCTTAACACAACTGAAAGTAACCCTGTTGTTTTTTGGACTCCACTTCTTCAAAAGAGTCCCAAAGGACTTTGCAATTTCTAAAATTGTTATTTTGTCATATAAAAATTTTGGCAAAATTTTCAGAATGATCCATACTGGTGTCAAAGGGTTTACCTCATTTGGATCAAATCTTGGAGACCACTTGAGTAATTTCATCGTATCTTCTCCAACTTTCCATACATTTATGGACCACAACTTCTTTAAATCATCAAGACAGTCGAATTCGATGAATACATGACGGTAATCGTAAACTGCCACGCTGAAGGCTTTGGTGAACTGAAAACTGCCCATAAACTTTTTGATTATCTCACATCTGTGCTTCCTATAGGCGAACTTACCTATAATGGTATGTTTAGAAATCTTTTGAAGCTTGTCTTTATCTTTCATCTCGAAACATATTATACTTTGATAAGAGTTTCTGGAAATGACGACATTTCTGTGCAAGATACCAGTTTCGCTTGGCTTGAGAATCTCATCGAAAGATTTGGAAAGCTTTTTGGGTTCGATCTGATACCCATTTCTTTGACCAGAATTCTCAAAGGTCGGATTAGTAATTACATTAACCCTATTGTTGTCACTCTGTTTCTGCTCCTAGGTAAGCACAGAGAATTCCTTTTCGTACCTTAAATTATTAACAGGTTGAGAGCCAATTGATCTTGGGGAAGATGAAGAAGAGGAAATTATGAATTCTCTTTTTTCCATACCTCTAATCTAAGAAAGATTAGCAAAAAATTTCAGAGTTGGACACTCTATTCTTGTTCTTGACAGAGAGAAGTAGAGAGACCATCGTGGATCATTATTTTTCGTTCAAAACTTCATTTCCATTGACTATTGTGCTGTATTCTAATATTCAAAATGAAAACTTTGGCTTCACCCGTGTTGATAATTTGAATTTTAAATCTTTTATTTAAATAAATAATAAAAAATTAAAAATTAATTTTTATTTTTATAATAAATTAATAATTAATATCCAAAGGTAGTGTTACTTATTTAGTGAAGGATGACTTTTTCGGGTATAAAATTGATTTTAGCAAAGTTCTTATTCCTATTCTAACCTTCTAACTCTCCGTATCTTTTTTCCCAATTCCCTCGCTTATGTTTATCTGCAAAATCGCCAACTACACTTTCGATCTCCGCAATTCGTGGTTCCATCTGGATCTTTTCTACCCTTCCAGATCTTTCTGTTAAAGAAAACTAAGGGTTTCGAATTTGATACTGCCACAGTAGAGGTCATTCCGGCTTCCTTCGTTTCTTGGTTTTGATCGGTCCGATCTAGTTATGGAATTGGGGGATTCATCATCGTCAACAGTCGCCAATCGAGATGGGGGAGAAAACGGAGTGCTCTCTGTCACAGCTGCTCTAGCGAAAGAGGCGGCTCTATCCTTTAAGTCACTCAAGTTCGCAGAATGCCTTGATGCACTCAATCAACTTAAGCAGAAGAAAGAAAACGATCCTAAGGTCAGTCGCCGTCTGGCTTCTCTCTGTGTCTTTTTCTATGCATGTGTTCTTAGAGTATCAGATCTTGATTGTTGAAAATCCCCAATTGTGTTGTTTTATTTCGATTTTTGTCGTGATAATTTTATTGAAAGGCTATTGGTGGGATTGAAAATAGTCTGTTGATGGGGTTCCATTGGCCATTGGAGCATTTGCTATGCGTCTGCAATGAGGATTTGTATTTACCAATCCGATGCTGTTATGGGTAGGTTGCAGATTATCTGGCCTTAGGCATAGTTTTGACTTGATGGATCAAAAATCAGTAGAGGAAATTAGTGTTTATAGAGTGGTGAATTATACTTTATGCGTGCTTTAAGGTAGTCTTGCTTGTCTAGGGTTATAAACTTATAATTACTGGGGACTGCTCATGGTTCACTGCATGTTTCTGGGAATTTGAATATAAAATTTATGAAGACTAATGAAATGCATTTCTGAAAATATGGAAATCTTGATCTTATCTTGGAAGTAACAGATATAGTGACTCCAATTACGCAAGTATGAAATGTCTACTGACAAATATATTAGTGTTTTATAATTTTGGCATCAGTTCAGGCTGCAGTATAGTTCCGACTTCATTCACACATCAAGCATTTGTATCGTGGTAACTTACTTGCAGTTGGTTTCCAAATTTTTTAAAAATAAATGAAATAATAAATTTTTTAATCAATGATATTGTAAGTCTTTGTTTAGTACTCCAACATTCTCGGCTGGTGGAAATCATTTCATATTTCAAAGCACAAGTTTTCTTTGCTTGCAATTTTAAAACACAAAGGCATCTGATATAAGGGAATGTTTGTCGTGAACATGCTGTCAGCAAGATGCATATGAGACACACTGTCCTAAAAGATTAATTCTCAGTCCTGCTAATGTTCCGCTTAAAGCCGAACACCACCTTAAAAACTAATCACTGGGCATGTGAAGACGGGCAAATTGTGAGCATTACAGAGAATCACAACCTTACAAGCAATATCTTTATCTCATTTAGTAGACTTGGCCTCTCAGAACTTGAAATCCACCTCAGGAAATCCCCTCGAACCAGGAGGTTATAATACCTCTATCGTTTCACCTTTGGTGTGTAGTCAGTTTATATCCGTGACTTTGTGGAAGTGATGAGCGTAACCTTCACTTAGAAGAAATATTTCTGTGGATTGAATTTCTAGCCTTTTTCCCTTGCTATTCTCTGCCAAAAGGGTTTTCAAGTCTTTGTTAGTTGGTTTGGTTTTATCTCATAAAAAGTATGTATGGTAAGATGTGATGTAAGGGATAATTTATATTCTATCGTGGCATGCCATTACCAACAAAATGTTCTTTCCTATAACTAGTGGATAATATAGACAATTTTATAGCATATTTGCTATAGTCACACCACAATAACTGCTTTGACACGTATTCTAAGTTTTTTTCAATTGACTGATTCTTCACCAGGTTCTACACAATATTGCAATTACGGAGTTTCACAGAGATGGTTGCTCAGACCCAAAGAAGTTGCTTCAAGTGCTACAGAGTGTTAAGGTATGATGTTGTAGATTTGTCCCGGCAAGTAACTTTTTACTTGATTGCATTGTGTTGCAGATATCCTTTATGGGGTCCTCTAAATTTTATGTCACTTCAAAATTTTATCTGGAGCACAAAGGGTTAAGTTTTATAGACTGTGTTTTTGCTGCATATTAAATTCTACCAGTTTTTATAACAAAGAATAAAATTTTCAATGATTAAAGAAAAACTTATGCAACGAAACTCAGTAAAAATTCTTTTGATAGCGTTGTAGGGTGGTCAAGTTTGTAAAAAATTACGAACAGTAAGCTGAATAAGAACTTGAGTTCCTATTTTATTATATTCTCTTTTTCTTGAATTGGGCTGCTTGCATCTGTCTATGCTTGTGTATAGTAAGATTTTGACTTGTCTGATATATGATTCTTTATCCTGATCTTCTGGTGGTTATGCAGAAGCGAAGTGAGGAGCTTGCTCATGCTTCTAGGGAGCAGGTGGAGTCTATAAGTAACAATGGAAGCAAAGGTTCAGGGTCTAATGGAAGCAGTGAACCACCAAATTGTTCTAATGTTGTTTACATGGATGAATTTGATACTTCTGTGGCAACGCTCAACATTGTATGTTCACATGTTCGCATTATCAAGTACCTCGGAATCTCTTCTCCTATTTTATTTGTTAGAATGACATGTTTTGTTATTGATATTCAATAGGCAGTTATCTTGTATCATCTCCACGAATACGCAAAGGCACTATTAGCTGTAGAGCCTCTGTATCAAAATATTGAGCCCATTGACGAGGTATTTCGTTTTCTTTTTTCTTTTTCTTTTTACTGTTTACCTTTTAATCAGCTCATCTTAAGGTCCATGCTATGTTCTTCTTGCTGTTTTATGCAGACAACTGCACTTCAAATCTGTTTACTGTTCCTGGATGTTGCGCTAGCTTGTCATGATGCGTCTAGATCAGCGGTATGTACCAATTTATAGGGTGAAAGTATTTGCATTATATTATAGCTTAATATTCGAGTCCTTGAATTCTTTTCCACTTAATGCCACCATTATCGTGCTTCTTAGTTTATGAGGGAATATGACCTTTTATAGAATTCCATAATTTTTAAGCTCAAATTCTATTCTTAGCTGTATCCTTGGCAGCCAACTTTATAGACATTAATCTTACTCAGTAGTCCACAAGATGAAAAACTAACGAGAGTAAGATAGTGTTCTTCATTTGTTATGTCCCTGCTTAACTTACAAGTGTCAAAAACTAACGAGAGTTAGATAGTGTTCTTCATTTGTTATGTCCCTGCTTAACTTACAAGTGTCAAAAACAAAACAAAATATGTGGTAAAAGTGTGTATTTCTGTTATAGTAGTTACAAATATACATAAGAAATGAAATACTAAGTTGTCCTAATAATACGTTGACTAACTAATATAGACCATTGACTACATCTATCCACAATCGGTTATTGACTACTAATTACGTTATGACATATTTTAGCACCAGTTAATTTGGTGATTATTTTTTCTTTTGAGATGTCCCTCAAATTGATGCTGGTAGATGTACAAGCATCAATTTGTTAGTAAAAAAAATATGGCGTTGCCGTGTCATAGATTTGGTGAAAAGATGTGTGATTTTTGGATTTGTGAAAAAATGTGGAAGCGTGATAACGTGATAGTCATATGACTCTTGGAGCGTGCGGCTGATATTGCCCTGTATTCTGCCTTAGTTGAAAATTCATAGACAATCTCTTCTCTCTTGCAATTCCAAGAGATAAGAGCATTGCCGAGAAACATACACCATCCTATAAATTTTTTTTCCTGTGTTTGGACATCCTGCCCAATCAACATCACTATTAGCTTGAATCTGAATAGAATGACCACGAGGAAATAATAAGCACACCTAGGAGTTCCGTGGATGTATTTGATGATCCGACGCTGATAGGGGGAGATGCAAAAGAGCTTGCATAAACCTACTGCGTGGACAACATAAGAAATGTCTGGTCGGGTGATGGTGAGATAAATAAGATTACCAACCAGCTTTTAATACAAAATTGGATCATCAGGAAGATCTCCCATGTCACGTCGATATTTCTATTAACAGATGTAGTATTCACAAGACCAGCGAATGCAACCAGATTCTAAATATATTTTTGTTGGTTAAAAAAATACCTTGAGGCTGATGATGCATCTATGACTCTAGAAATACGTTAGTTGAGCAAGTTCTTTTTATGTGAGAAGAGGAGTTTAAGTTATTGCAGCTATTTCCTTCTTATCCGATAAGTGATAGCTATTTCATCCACATAAAAGAGGACAACTAAACCCTTGGAAGTTTTTTGAAGAGAAAGTGAACAATCATACTGACTTTGACTAAACAAAAAACTATTAGGGATGAAACAAAACTTTTTAGGGATGATCGAAACTTTTGAAACCATACCTGCAGTGCATGCTTCGAACCGTATAAGGAGTGTTTTAATTTACAAACCATATTAGATGATTAAGTAATTCTACTATGTGTATGCTTGATGCAAAGTTCCTCGTTTAGATCACCACGTAATAATTTAGTATATGAGAAGCAAATAGGTATGTTTTATTTTTCCTTCTCATGTATCCATTTGGTATATGAGAAGGAAATAGTTAAGTTTTATTTTTTCCAAGTTTGTGAAAGGTGCAATGAAATTGTGTGGTATTAGAAGAGCAGGACTTTTCTTACCAAGTACACCAGAAATTAGTAAAACCCAATGCACATTAGAGTTTGGATGTCCAAGGCGTGAATGCCATGCTCAACAATCAACTTAACCATAATGAAAACTAAAATAACGTAAATTAAGACGTGGAGAAATGAAAAAAGAAAGAAGGAATAGACGTGTGACTCTGGTCTCCCTCACAATTATCTTCCCTGGTTGTTGATCCTGCACAGTAGCAGCAGAGTTTGAAAATTCCACATTACTATCATCGTCAACTAATTGACCAACAAAAATTAGATAACTTGTAAGATCAGGAGTGGCGAAAACATTGCTCAATATAGAAATGTCACTGGTAGATGTAATCGATAAAGGGTTTCCATCAGGGGTATAAATTTTAAGATTTTCTTGGTAGCTTTTTACATTCGTAAGAGAGTTAAGATCGTTTGTCATATGGTTAGAGGTTGTAGAATCAGTATACCAAAAGGGCAAATCAAAAAGTCTACGTGAGAGTCCTAAGGCAGAAAATGCAGAATCAGTTTTTTTGGTGTATCATATCGGGAGCTATAGTTGGACCAGGAGCATTATGTGCTATGCTTGCAGAATTTCAGTTATCAGAGGAACCAACAGACATTGTATATGCTCTTTCAGATTTTCTTGGAGGTTGGGTATGACACTCTCTGATGATGTGGCCATCTTTTGACAGTATGTGCAGAATTGTTTTGGACAACATGAAGGGTGATGTCCCAAATTGTTGCAACTGAATCACTAAATATTTCCCAAGTCACTATATTTTGGTGTACCTTGTGCTACATAAGCCACATACAGAAAGACAGAATTTGTTGTTCCATGGTAGTTTGAGTCAAAATAGGTTGATCATCAGAATAGACCTTGCCCCTTCAAATTCAGATTGGAGTTCCATAAGATACTATACCTTTTAGTGGTTTGATGGATAAATTGGACCGGGGTAAGACCTTCTGGAGGCATATTTGAGTAGATGATATCCGAATTTTCAACCCAAAGATTCATAAAACTAGATTAAATTAGAAATAGAGAGACTGCCCTGTTGACAGTATATGGCTATTCCATATTCAAGCTGAAACCTTCGAAGAGTATTCTGTTGGCCGTAAATTGTTTTCTTATAATTCCACCTTTCAGCAGCAGTTTGGAAATGTTGGAGGTTCAAGATGATATTTGATACAACCGTCCATGATTCCACCCCATGATTTGAGCATCCTTGATCTCCATGCTCGTCTTTCCATTTAACTTCGTTTGGGGCAGGTTTGCTTCAATCAACATTACCCAACTAGTCTTTTTTTATAACAATAATCTTGAAATGAAATTTCAAGACTGATTTTGTCATTCAAACATACCAATATGGACTCATTTATCGATTGACATGATTCTGAGAGAACTTGATTTCGAATAAATAAGAAAAAAAGAATTGGAAAATATCAAGACTGGAAACATGAAAAAAACTCTGATTTAGATGTCGAGAGAGATTGTACTAAAGACCGAGACTTGGAAAAAAATGTAAACAAAGAAAAACCTCTATGATTGAAAATTAGGCTCTGGTACAACGTAAAAAACGAAAATAAATCTACTGTAAAAGTGTGTGTATTTTTATTCACCAATATATCAATGACAAGAAGTGCGAGGGTGTGTAATTTTCTAAATGCCTCCTGCTGATAGAATCTTTTGTCTATACTCAATCGTGATCTTTTTAGATCATAGCATAGCTTCAACCTTAGAAATTGACCTGAATTGTATGTTTGATGATTTGACATCCGTGTTAACATAGTTTCCCTTCATGTGGTAATTGATCCCGCTGTCCCGGTATTTTTTACTGTGCTTATTTGTTTGAACAAAACATCAAACAGTTTTGTTGACTATGATGTCACAAGAATGTTGAATTCCCAAGTAAATACTCATTATAACTGTTAAAAAGTGCTCCTATAGCACCGGCAGAGATTCTTGACGTGCTTGGTCCTGTTCCGCTAGATTCCAAAATTCGAATAGACTCTGGCTTAGGGGGCTGGGGGAAGAATTTTAAGGTGACACGAAAGAAATTTAGAAAAGAAGCAACAATATTGAGATTGCTGTGATTATGCTGATATGGTTGTATGTATGATGCTAATTTTGTTGACAATGTTTACTGTCGATATAGGGAACTCAGTTTCGATTTATTAGCAATTTGTCGTTCTTTTTCAAAAGTCCATAGATCATTGAAATGGAGGTTCTTGAAAATTCTAGAATTTCACATTATGTAAATCTGATCATGAAGATTGGATCCGAATATAGTAGAGGAAAGGATATGAGAACCAAATTTTTGACTATCAACGAAGCTGCTGATGCTAATAGTAGATCATGCATGGGAATCAATTCTTAGTGGAAGAGATCTTCTGTTCGTTGTAGCCGGTTCTATAAAATCTATTCTGGTATAAACTATTGGAGTGTAGGACAGGCCATTCACCTGTATGCGTTTGCGGTAGTGTGGTTTTTGTTTTGAGTACCGCTTTTGATATATTAGTTGGTATAGTTTCAACTCTGTAGATATAATTGTTTATTTTTCTTTTTACAGGTTGTGTTGAGCTATCTTGAGAAAGCTTTTGGTGTTGGGAGTATAGGTGTAGGCGAAAATGGAAGCACTGCCCAACAGTCTCCTAGTCTCGTTTCAAAGTCGTCCTCTGTCTCAAGCAGCTCATTTGCCACAGATAATTCGAATTTAGATTTAGCTGCTAATTTAAATGCTTCAGAAAGTCCTTTGTCTAGAAGTTTATCGGAGGAAACTCTTGAATATCAAAATGCTTTACTAGAGATTGGAGGTCGGAATCCTGCTAGGTTAGCTGATCTGTCACTTCCAAACGACATCCCAAGGGCCAGATTTGATAGGTCTATCTCTACTGTTGATCTGAAGTTAAAACTACAGCTTTACAAGGTCAGATTTCTACTCCTCACCCGAAACTTAAAGGTGGCAAAGAGAGAAATTAAACATGCCATGAACATAGCACGTGGTAAAGACTCATCGTCAGCTCTTACGATGAAGGCACAGCTTGAGTATGCTCGTGGCAATCACCGCAAGGCCATCAAGTTGTTGACAGCATCAAGTAATGGGACAGAGATGAATATGTCGAGCATGGTCAACAATAATAATCTTGGCTGTATCAACTATCAGCTCGGAAAATATCACACATCATTTTTGCATTTTGCCAAGGCATTGCGTATTAGTTCATCACTACGGACGAAAAAGGCTACAGAGCTATCAACTCTGTCACAAAATAAATCTCCCCTCATAACGTACAATTGTGGTATGATCTACTTGGCCCGTGGGAATCCGAAGCCTGCTGCTCTTTGTTTTGAGCAGGCAAGTCAAGCTTTCTTCAACCAACCTCTTTTGTGGATCCGTCTTGCTGAGTGCTGTCTGATGGCAGCAAAAGAGAGTAAGGCTCATATACACAGATCTGAAATTAGAGCTCATGTCATTGGCAAAGGAAAGTGGAGAAAACTTGCAGTGGAAGATGATAGTCGTGTGGCTGTTTCAGGTGCTGAAGAAAACCCTGAGCTGTCTTTCTCCCGAGCACGTCATTATTTATCTAAAGCTTTGCGTTTGCTTAGTGGGTCTAACATGAATAACCAGTTGGTTCTCCAATCGAGTTTATCGTCTTTCGAAGAAAATGAGCCATCTGAGGTAGATATACCTGGTACCGATGCTAAATCATCGAATATATCAGTTGGTCCAGGCCATGCCAGAGCAAACGGCGATGTCAAAGGAGGAACAAGTCAGGATATCATTCAGACTTCTCTCTCCTTTTATGAGAGTGTCCACGAGAAGGAATATCTACTGATTAAGCAGGCAGCTCTTGCTGATTGGGCATATGTCGAGTTAGAATTAGAGGACCATACAAAGGCCTTGTCAGTATCTAGGTCACTTTTAGAAATTCCGAATTGTTCTAGAATTTACAGCTTTCTAGGCCATGTTTATGCAGCAGAGGCTCTCTGTGTTCTGGGTAAACCAATAGAAGCAGGTGAACACTTATCGATTTATTTGTCCAGCGGAGGTAATGTTGAACTTCCTTTCAACCTCGCGGACAGTGAGCAATGGAGGCTAAAAACAGGTGTTGATTCTGAAGAATCAAATGGAGCTGCTGTGACCGCTGCTGCTGCGGAGGAGAAGACTCAGGATTTTATGCTCCTTACCCCCGAGGAAGCACAGGGAACCCTTTATGCAAATCTTGCTGCTGTATCTGCAATACAAGGGGATTTTGATCAAGCACAACATTTGGTTAAGCAGGCGCTGTCACTTGTACCTAAACATCCTCAAGCAACTCTGACTGGAATTTACGTGGATCTCAAGCTTGGGAAGTCCGAAGAAGCTCTGGCCAAGTTAAAACAGTGTAAATGTGTCAGATTCCTAACCTGGTAAAGTGCAAATTCTATCTTAGTGGGATGTATTCTTGCCTCTTTTCTTCTAATTTTCCGAACAATCTAGTGGGTAGATCAGCAATCCTTTTAGAGGATTTGTAACATAATATAGAGCAATTTAGATAATAAGTTTCTTTTGTTTACTGTTTTCAGTTTTAATTCATAATTTAGGGTTCTCTAGGCTTGTGTGGCATAGAGTTCTGGTAAAAAGAGCAAAGGCCTACCTTTAGAGATTGTAATTGCCAATTGGGATACTTGTGTTTAGGTTTTAATCAATTTTATATTCAAGAACAGATCATATTTCAAGACTTTCCATATTCTTATTCCTTTATTTATCTTCTGTAAATCTTGAATTTATATGCTAGATGGCTATTTATAGTTATACTGATTTAAGCAAGGGACATGTCTACTACCAAAAAACTATAAGTTAATGATACGTATAAAAATTATCCTCCTATATAAAATTATCAAACAACGTATTTCTTTTGTTAATTTAAAAATATATATATATATATATATATATATATATATATATATATATATATATATATATATATATATCGTAATAAAAAAAGATTATGATATTAGTTTCTTTAAAGATGACCATATTTTTTTATTTTATATTTTTCGTTAGTTAAATTAATTATTTGGTCTCACATCTAAAATCTAGGTCTCACATCTATCTAGCGTTTATGTCTCGTACCTACCATTTTTATTTTATATTTGTTTCATATCTACCATATGGTCTTTTTTTTAAAATTTTAGTCTCGCATTTAACATCTAAACTCTAGATGTCACCTCTATCATCTAGCCTTTATATCTCGCATATATCATTTTACATTGGTTTCACATGTAACACCTAAAAACTAGGTTCTCGCATCTATCCTCGAATCTTTATGTTATTTTCATTTTACAATGATCTCGCATCTAAACTCTAAGTGTCGTATGTATCATCTAGCTTTCTCATCAATCACCTGACCTTTATGTCTCCCATTTACCATTTCTATTCTACAATTGTCTCGCATATAACATCTAACACCTAAAGTATAGATCTCACATCTATCATCTAACATCTACATCTCACATCTTTGACCCAATGGCTAAGGGAGACATTTTCAACCGAAGTATTAGGAAAATCGTAATCTCGCGGAAGATAAGGTCAAATGCGCGATCCATGAATATCTTTCCTTTTTTCTTTGTAGGTGCCCTAAATTTATTAATAAAACGATAACATCATTTTTAAAACTATCTTACATTTGCGAAGTATTCACAGTTATCGCAATATAATTACAGTGAGATGATATTGGCTAAAACCCACCACTTGTTTGGAAATAATTCGCGTCATTCGACAAACGTATTTTGCGGGTTTTTAACGTCAAACGTATGAGTTTTTAAACATATCTTTAGGTTAGTGGCAACATTACACTCTGAATGTGCTTTCACGCTACTGCACATACGCAGATACACATCTAATCAAATCGGGTTGCAAACATGGCATACTATCGAGATGTTCTGCGAGTGCAATATAAATTCATTTTCAAATTTTATCACTTTTGCAACTCTTTATTTTTTTCTAGAAGGATATATATATTATCCATATGAAATTTAATACATCCATAGACCGTTTAAGAATTTTTTTTAGATAAAAGGGACGTTGTTGTCATTTAAAATATTTAAAATACTATCCTGAGGTATGCCATTACTAGTTAGAACGGTTTTACCTAAGGGTTAGAGACATGCAGATACACAATTTTATTTGGACGTATATAGATAGAAAAATTAGATAGATAATTTAATTCATGTGAGTACAAAATTCCGAGACACCCCGGAAGGTAGAGTATGATTGATTTAACATACCCGATTTTTTGGTTATCGAGTAACTTGTGTTATATATTATCCAATGAAGATATGCTCAACTCCGAGTAGTATGTGGAAAAATACCCTTATCCAAGTATGTACGCGACCAATATCACTTAACGTTATCGTGATATCATTGTGTACGAGTCGAAGATTCCTTATATAAGTTACAGAAATAAAGACGATGACTCACGACTATATATATACCCATCATGTTTATATAGACGACTAAACATTTTATTTTATGTATACTTCTTACGCTGACTATGTTTATTTAATTATTTGGATTCCTAAATATTTTTTTTGGTGATTCCACATTATGCTACTATGTATTTTGGTTGTATTTTTATTCCATTCAAATAATATGTTTTATATTAGGTACAACAATACATGTTAAGTTTGGCGGGGTAAATTTTTTGTTCATGTTCTTTTTGGTAATCCGTTGAAAGGATGCTTAAAGCTGTATGTTTTGTAGTGAGATAAACGAGCTGCTTATTTATTAGAGTAGTTAATTTTCCATCCCCATTAACGATGTTCTTTAAGGTATTTATAGTTAATTTCAGGGTCACGGGTTGGGTTATGGTTTACAAATTTAGAAAGCCCAAAGCCCAGCAATGTAGACACTATTTTAGTAGGCATACGGTTGAGTCAAAAGGTAAAAACACGTCTTCTTAATTCTAGATCTAAAATACCATTCAAATTATTCTGACACCTTTGAGGATCCACTTCCAAATATACCCAACCCCATCAGTAGCCCCCTTAGTTCTCTCAAAGGTTTTTTTTGAGGAATAATAAATATTTATTCGAAGCGAATCGATCTCATATTTTTGAATCACCATTTTCATCCCCTTCTTTTAAGCATCGAACAAATTTAAACTGATTTGGAAGTCGAAAAAGTTACCATTTTTATTAGCCATATTTCCTGACACGTGTTAACTGTTCACCGGACCTAGTATTTGTTAAGTCCCAGGTAAAGTAAATCAATCAATGAGTGACGTTTATACTTCCCTGGTAACGTTTCTACTTCCCTAGAAATCTTCTTAGTGGGTGCGCCTACACCTAGTTTTTAAAGTACTTATGAATGCTAAGACCTCATTAATAGGGTTTTAGGTACTTTTCTACTATCTCTATATAAATTAAATCCTTATTTTTTCCGTTTTACAAACCTTTATAAAGAGAGTGTTCATTACGGAAGCACAGATCACAGGTTTTTATGTTTGTATGTTTACTGTTAGAACCACTATAATCAAATTAGGTTGGTTGAACTTATTTGAATTAGAGGAAGAGAAAAGGAAGTCCAGAATAGCTGCTGGACTACCTGTCTCTTCACCTCCAGTTGTCACTACACAGGTTATCGATTACGGTGGTGTTTATCCTTATACTCGCAATGCTCCCCCATAGCCTTCTACAATTTCTCAATTGTTTTCTTCACATAAGTTCCCTTCACAACCGTCACAATCTCAAAAAGCCACTAGTCATCAGACTCCTTCGACGTTTAAAGTTACGGGATCAGATTCAGAGAATGTCGTCTAAAGGAAAGGATAAAGCTGTTGTGGATTAATTAGTATTCGATGATTATCTCTCTCCGCCAAATTCGAGTAAACACCAACCTATTTCAGAAAAGGATGCTAATGCCCAACCTATCAGACCATCAAGATCAGAATCGAAGGTAATGGTAGAAATTATAGAAGATCTCAGTGAAGATTCTCCCCTCAAAACATTTGGTTAAACAAGGGAAACTTCAAAAACCTTTATCGATAAAGTTTTAACAGGGAAGAACATTCAGGGCGAAGGCAAAGTTATATAAGAAGAATACGAAAAGCTTCTGGTCTTGCTGCGTGGACGCATTGGTTCAAATTTTAAGAAAGTAAGTTTTAAATATCTTTTAGCGCTGAATCATATATCTTATGTTTATTTTCACGATAAAGAATTGGATGCCGTTCGTACTAAATGGGGATTCCCAGATGGGATTAAGGTTAGATTGCCTAAGCTTGAGGAAACTCAAATGAATCGTTGTTCTAATGAAATTGTAGTTTACACCGATGTGCTCAACTGTGGCCTTCGGTTTCCCTTAGATCCTGAAATAGTTTGGTATTTCCATCTATTTTGGTTGTGTCCAAGCCAGGCCAGTTTGAATGCATGATTTAATTTAATTTCTTGTATAATAGCGTATATGCTTTCTAAAATTCCAATGCCAATGGAACAAATGGCGGCTATTTCTGGGTTGTGTCGCAACAATAAGATTCCCATATACTACTTCAATGTGAGGAGGAATTAAAAAGTATTAGATGATTTGTTGGGAACGAACATGATATGGAAAGCTCAGTTTATTTTCATTAGCGGGCCTTGGGAGAATGACAAAAAGATTTCTTCACCCAGAGGAAATCCAAGGCAACTGACCAAATTTTTGAAAAGCCCAAGTAACCATTTTTAAACTCGTATTCCTTTGTTGTTTAATTATTTTTTCATTGGTTCTAATTTCTTTTCCTTTATAACTATCCCGAACCCCTTCATACATCATTTGAAGGATGCACAAGTTGCTTTCAATAATTTACATGACTGGACATAGAAGATATGGGATAATGCTTTTCATGAATGTTTCACCCCGTCCAATGTAACTCGCAACCATCTTTGGAGGACCAATCCCAAATAGAGTTGTCATAGGAAGAATTCACCACTCCTCCTCTATATACTGCCTATTATTGAGGATCGAATATTCCGATGAGAAGCTATAACTTCTGACCAGGAGGAGAGCCCCTAGTCACTGGGCTAAAAAAGATAAGAAAAAGAATAAGAAAGCATGAGCTTCTCAAAGTGCCATTGAAGCGACTTCCGAAGTACAATCCCCTGAGATTGATGCATCATTGTTAGATACAGTTGCTGCGGATGTGGAGGGAGGTGATGTGCCCACAAATATTCTCGAATCTAAGAAGAATAAGGTTAAATAAATAACCAAAGAAGGCATCGACGAGAGAAAGAAGAATTAAAGAAAAACTTCAACCAGTTCAGATCTCATATTACGTCCGAACACTAGTGTTCCCACCATAGCTACACCCGATCCTACCTTTATGTTTCCAAAATTCAAAGGATAAGCTACTGCTGGAGTCAATAATCCAATGGACGAATTGGCAAGGTTTGATTACGAAACATTCGACTAGGCCTTCCCCAGTATCGCATCCAACATGATATACGATGGTATACCCTTTGAAATTTAAAATAAAATTATACAGTTGGGTATTCAATAATGGGTTATGTGAAACTAATATTCAAACTAGAAAGGGAAATAAAATCCAAATGAGGAACCACTTTCTCTCTTCAAGAGGAACACAAAAAATTAAAAATCTCCCTTGAAGATGAAAAAACTAAGGTCAGTAAGGCGATCATGGAGGTTGATATTTTGAAGAAGGAGGTGCAAACAATAAAAAAGAAAGTGGTCAAAGTTCAAGATGATCTCGAGAAACTGAGGGCATCCAACTCTATTGAGATTACTTTATTGAAATCTCAGAAGCAAACATATAAAGAAGCACAAAAAGGTAATCCATACGACGAGGACATCCAGCTCTATTGAGATTCTTATCTTCATTCATTGATACTTTATTCAAAGGCAAACAAAATTAATAAACAAGTCATTCGAAGTGAAGGCATAACAAATTAATAAAAAAGCTATTCGAAGATAATCTATTCAAAGACATAAAATAGTAATAAACAAGCCATTCAAAGGTAATCCATTCGAAGACATAAAAAATTCCAAACATGGGCCATTCGAAGGTAATATATTCAAAGACAAACAAAATTTCAAACATGAGATAATTTCAAGTATAAAACATTCAAATGTAATCCATTCGAAGGGAAACATAGCTAGAGACAAGAGGTTTTGAAAGGTAAAAGTGGTAGATTGATGATACAGAAACCTCGTTAAAACCTTCCAGAGCCACCAAGGTAGGAAAAATATGCCCCTTAAATATTTATATTATATAAAGGTAAAGTAAATATTTACAAAAATCCTTACTCAAGCTATAATTTTAGATGCTCAACATTCCATGGGTGTCTCAATGGAATGCCCTCTTGATCAACCAGACGATATGTTCCACTATTGATTCTTTCTACAGTAGTATAGAGACCCTCCCAATTTGGAGCAAACTTTCCAAATTTCTTATCCTTACTGTGTAGAAATACTTTCCTCGGGACCTTTATCTCCAACTATAAACTCTCTCCTTTATATTTTCTATGCATATCTGATCCTCATTAAACCTTGATAGTGAAGTGTTTTTAAGTGAGCTTTAAGTCTTTTTTCTTCAATCAGATCTAGTTGAGATCTTACTGTAATTTCATTATCTTCTTCGGAATAATTTTGGATTCTGAATGAGGGAAAAGTAGATTCTATTGAAGTTATTGCATCCATCTCGTAAAACAAGGTGAAAAACACTCTTGTGTAGCAACATATGGAGTAGTTCTATAGGTCCATAACATTTCTTACAAATAATTTAGACATTTACTTCTTGCCCCTTCTAATTTTTTTAGGACTTTTAAAACGGTTCTATTTACCACTTCAACCTACCCGTTGGCTTGGGACGGAAAATGTGAAGAAAAATAATGTCGTATTCTTCTTGATGAAAAAAATACCTTTATGTTTTCATTGTCAAATTGAGAGCTATTGTTTGTTGTAATACTCATAGGTATTCCGAACCTGCAGAATATTTGGTTAAAACAAAATTTATCCAAAGAGTGGTGCGACTTCTGCCCATTTAGTGAAATAATCAACTTCCAAAATAATAGTTCGACATCCCCCAGACGCCATTGGTAACAGGCCAACCAAATCAAGCCCCCATATGTCGAAGGGTACTTCTTCAGATATAGTCTCCATAGGAACTGCTCTAGCATGTATTGCATTTTCAAACCTTTGGAGTGGGTCACACTTTATAACCAATTATTTAGCATATGTTATGACGCTAGGCTAGTAATATCATGCGAACAAACCCTCATATTTAAAGCTTTATAACCACAATATACAAAACTTTCTCCATCGTGTAATTCAGACAGAATTACTTGAGACTCATCGGACCCAAGGCATCGTAGTAAAGGTTTGCGAAAAGATTTCTTGTAAAGGACCTCTCCAAGAACAAAAAATACATGCGTTCTAAAATTCAACTTCTTGGCTAAGCATTTATCTTCAGGGAGAGTACCCTTATAATAAACATTTGGATTTTATTCAACTCCAACTTTCATTCGAAGAGTTGTTGTTATCGAATGATATTCTTGTATTAAAATCTATGAGTATGATTCAACATATGCGATAGTGGCCAATGAGTCGGCCACCAAATTTTCAGCCCTGGGTGCATACTCATACTTTACATTTTTCAAGTATGGTGTGGTTAATTTTCGTCTGAGGGTAAATTTGTAATTTGTTTTAGAGTTTGTGGAGGTATGTAGGTGTTTTATGCTTGAGTAGAGAGTAGATGGAGAATTAAGCAACCTGGTTGTATTTAATTTTCATTACCCTTATTTAATGCGGGTGGTTGGGTATTTATACCTTTGTATTTGGGCTTTATGGGCTTTCGGGTCATGTTCAAAGACCCATGAGCTTCTAGTAGAAGAGCAAGCAGCTTAGTCAAGAAGTGTTTAGGCTTTTAAGTACTTTAGTCATAGTTCGAACAATCCAATGGGCTAGGTGTTTGAATTATCCTGTCCGGTTTGGTGATCCTAGTCCGAACTGTCCCCCTTCGGAGAGGTAGCAATATTCGGACTCATCAGGAGCCCCTTTTTTAGGTGTTTGTTCAAATATCTTTGCCAAAAACCTGAAAATTAGTCCGATGTCAGGGGCAGTTTTACCCGGACAGGTCTTTCGACTTGTGCTATGGTTTTATCCGGACTGAAAAAACTCTGTGAATCCAAACGGTTTTTTGCCAGAGTTCATGAGACACGTGTCACTTTTTGGTTGGTTGTTTCAGCCGTTTTTCACCTTGAATTTCGCACCCACCTTCTTCGAAAAACAACCTCTTCATTAATGAGGGTGACATCAACGCCGTCTTTTAATCATCACTAATCTTTTCGAATTCTCCTAGGAATCAAGACTCCTTTTTGAGATTTACTATAAATTGAAATATTTTCTACTGTTTCACCATCACTTTCGTTTTCACTCTGCAAATCTTCAAAGCTTTTTCTCTCAAAAACAAACTTTTACTCAGGTTGTTTATGTTCACGGCTAGGAACGCTCTGATCAAAGGCGGGTGGCTCAACCTCTCTGAATTAGAAAAAGCGCAAAAGGTTGAAAGGGAAAGGCGCATTGCAGCAGGCTTACCCACTTCCCACATCGACAAACCAGCAACTTCACCCACAGAGTCAGACCAGGGTTCTTCCTCCACAAAGGGTGTCAAACCGAAGAGGTTGTTTCAAACCAATATTTCCCCTATTATCTCCGGTTCTTCGGTTCAAGAGTCGGAACCCGTCGTTGAACCAGGTTTAACAGTTACCAGCCTTAAAAAACCCTCCCCATTTTTAGCCATGGGGTCTGATGCTGAAACCTCTCCTCACAAGTTAGTTGATCAGAGAAAAGGCCGGCTGGTCAAAGGGCAGGCTTCTAAGGGAACCCTTGTATCAGGTGCCAAGGATAGTAGTACTGGGTCAGAAGTACCCATTAAGGCACCCAGGGACAGGCTGTCCGGTCCGGAGGGCACTGGCTCAAGTCCCCGAAGAGAAACGTCCACAACAGAGCCCCAACCAGAGGCTATAAATCAGGAGAGTATCGGAGCTCATCAGGCCGGAAGTCAGGCTGAGCCAAATCCAAACCTCCCTCTCACCACTGCGACTGAAAACCCTTCCTCAATCATGGAGGAAATAATGGAGGATTCTATCGAAGAGGCTCCATTCGAGTCCGAACCTTCCGGACAGACTGGTAGTGCTGTTGCTGCCCAAAAAGATAAAGGCAATGAAACGTTGTGCTTGAGGCATCCGGATATGCCGGAGTGTCTTGAAGGAAAGGTGGGGCCTTTTTTTCACAAGGTCAATGTTAAGTACCTCATTGCCCTGCAAAAGATAAACTACGCTTTCATCCACACAGCTGAGCTGGGCCGGATGCGTACGAAGTGGGGAATTCTGGAGAACGTGAAGATAAGAATCCCTATAAACCCCGAAACTCCCATGGACTGCAAGCTGAGCGAGATAGTTATTTTCCTGGAGCTGTTTAACTAGGGGCTCAGATTTCCCTTGGACCCAGAGATTGTCAGATACTTTCATCTGATAAAGCTTTGTCCAAGCCAGCTGAGTCCCAATGCTTGGTACACCCTCATGGCCTGCATCATGGCCTCTAGGCTCTCCGGGATACCTCTACCAATGGAGGAGTTTGCTGCTGTGGCCAGTCTCTGCAGAAACCACCACATCCCCTTCTATCACTTTAACATGGGGGATAATTTTAAAGCAGTGTATGACCTGCTAGAGTCGGAGATGAATCGGAGGACTCAATTCCTGTTCGTAAGTGGTGCTTGGGAGAACGGGAGGAAAATCAAAGCCGGAGTCAACCCAAGTCTCCTCACCAACAGATGGAGGAGTGATCGTAGGGATCTTACTTTATATTCTTATCTCTTCTTTTACCAAATTTTCTTAAACTGACTGTTCTTATTTTTTTTCTTAGCAGTGCTACCCAAAGACTTTACGGACTACCTAAAGTCTGGACAGGCTACTTGCACCAAGATCAACACTTGGGCTTCTGAGAAATGGGGAAACCGGTTTCACGATGCTTTCACGGGGGGCAACTTAGCAAGGTCTCACCTCTGGAACACTACTGGCCGGAGGGACTTAACTTGGGAAGAGCTCACCACTCAACCCCCTCCGGATGTAGTGCTCAAGAGGACACACGAACCGGATGGGACACTTTACTTGCCAGGCCGGGCCAAGGCCCCGAATAAGATGAAAGGCAAAAAGAAGAAGGGCAAGAAAGTGGCAGGTGGAGCGGACCCTGCTGAGGTGGAGGAAGCTGTTTTAACAAATCGGAGGGGCCAGCCCCAAGCCAGATTGATGCTGCTCTCTTGGAAGTGGTAGAGCAAGAGAGTGTTAGGCAAGAAGCTCACTCCCCAACACCCCCAAAGGCTTCCAAAAGAGACCGTAAACGGGGAGCTGAAAGCAAGGACAGGGAGGCCAAGAAGAAGAAGACCTCTAAGGGTGATGAACTTTCTCTCCGGCCTCCAGATCCTCTCCCCCATGTTGATCCCACTGACCCAACACAAGCAGAGGAGATACATGGTGACTTTCAAACTGATGAGGTCGAAGGGGGAGGTCTTAGCATTGATGGGGTAGATATCACTGGTCTTGGTGGGCTTGGTGAGTACTTTATCAACCTCCCCAGAGACGATTTTGCTGGGCCTTACCTCCCTCCGAGTACTTCAAACACCGTCACTTTTAATGGTAAGACTTTTACTGTTTCAAGTGAAAGGGACATTATAGCTCACTCTTTATTAAGTAGTGTTCAGCTGGTGCTTGCGTTGGAGAAGCAAGTTCGAAGTCAGGCAGACATTATCAAAGACCTCAAGTCTAATAAAGAGAGGCTGTCCGATGACCTTCTTACTGCCACTCAACATGCTGACATTTTAAAGGGGGAGAACGAGGAGCTGAAAAAGAACCAAGAGGGATGGACCACCAAAGTTGCTACTCTGGAAGACACCATCAAGGATCTCCGGGAGAAGCTGTCCGGAGCAGAGAAAGATCTCAACTCTTCAAAAGAGGAGACCAAGGCCAAGGATCAAGTTATTCATAACTTGACAAGTGATAAGATTGCGCTTGAGAACACAGTGTCCAAGGCTGCAGAGGAGAAAGCTGATCTGCTAAGGGAGCAGGAGGCCAAAATCCACGCCAAGATCGATGCTTATGCTAACAACGTGATCGACACTCAAGAGAAAATGTATGCCAAGGTGAAATTAGACATGGTCCTGCTCTTCCATGAGAAGTTCCCGAAGCGGAACTTGGGTGATTTGTGGCTTCACGTAGAGTATGAAGACCTTCCCTTCCACACCATGGCTGATGGAGACTTGCATGACTACTCTAGTGCTTCTTCTTCTGACGAGGCAGGAGAAAATGCCGGGGAGGGTCCTCCTGAAGAGAAAGACGATCCCAAGGGGAAGAAGAAGATGGATGAGGCTAAGCCATCTTTAAAGGCTCAGTCTTGAATTATGAATTATTTTTTCACTTTTCATGTTATCTAAACTAAAGTCCTTGGAAGGCCAAGGCACTCTTTTCGTTAATGTGTCCGGTATCTGACCGGATAGATCCTTTACTTTGTTTGACAATTTAAAAGTCCTTGGAAGGCCAAGGCACTTAAGTTATTTCAATAAATATCCTTGTTTTGCACAATTTTCGCATCCTTTCATAGTTTGTTTCAATTTTGGTGGCTAGTGTTTAAATAGCCCTTAGTTATTTCATAAATGGCCTAAAGTGAGAGTGTTTAAGCTCTCCGATGACATATGTTTAAGTGGTCATTATTCTTCTACTTCAATCCGGATGGTGTGACAAAAAACAAAGTAAGAACACTTCGGATTTTTTTTAAGAAGGCATCAAATTTTTTAAAAAGCCCGGACACCTCATTAAAACCTCCCTGCGCCACGAGGGTAGGAAAGAGTATGCCCCCAAATATTTACATGGATGTTTAAACAAGTAAATATTTACACAGATGCTACTCCAAGTACATCCGGAGATGTTCGATATTCTAAGGGTGGGTCAAAATTCTTCCATCCTTGTCTTCTAGCCAATATGTTCCAGGTTTAAGCCTTTCAACAACCATATAAGGTCCTTCCCAAGTTGGGGCCAGTTTGCCGAGCAGCTTCTTCTTAGTGTGTAAGAAGACTTTCCTCAATACCTTGTCCCCTGGCTGGAAATCTCTTTTTTAACTCTAGAAGCAAATCTGCTTCTCATCAAACCCTGATAGTGTGCAGCTCTAAGGTGAGCTTTAACTCGTCTTTCTTCTACCAGGTTAAGCTGACCTCTAATCGCCACTTCGTTAGCGCATTCGGAGAAGTTGTGAACCCGAAATGATGGGAGAGTTGCTTCTATGGGAGCTACTGCATCTATCCCATAGACCAAGGCAACGGGTGACTCCTGTGTTGCAGCCCCAAGTGTTGTCCAGTAGGCCCACAAGACCTCTTGTAAATAGCTAGGCCACTTCCCAGCAGCTCCTTCCAGATTCTTCTTTAAACCGGACAGTATAGTTCTGTTAGCCACTTCAACCTGACTATTTGCTTGTGGGTGGAAAGGTGAGGATATACAATGTTGTATACCCATTGAGGCACATAAACTCTCCATTTCTCTATTGTCGAACTGTGGCCCATTGTCTATCGTTATCTTTTGTGGAACACCAAATCTGCAACAGATGTTGGATAAAATGAATTTTATGACAGCTTTTGATGTTGTTCCTGCTAGGGGGCTGCTTCAATCCACTTTGAAAAGTAATCTATAGCAACAATTATAGTTTTGCGCCCTCCGGACGCCACAGGGAGAGGGCCCACTAAATCCAAACCCCATCGAGCAAAAGGTATAGGCTCAAAAATTGACTCTAAAGGGATGGCTGGGACATGAATTTCATTGCTATATCTGTGACACGGATCACACCTTCTTACCAGCTCTTTAGCATCCTGCATGATAGATGGCCAATAGTAGCCGGCCAGTAAAACTCTCCTTGTTAAAGCTCTAAATCCACAGTGAGCTAATCCCTCACCATCATGCAATTCGGAGAGGACTACTTGAGACTCATCATCTCCCAAACATCGCAGAAGAGGTTTAATGTAAGACTTTTTATACAGAATGTCTCTTAGTATGATAAAACCACGAGCCTTGTGTTTCATTTTTCTTGCTAGCAATTTATCCGGAGGTAAAATGCCATCGGAGAGGTACTGTAGGAGAGGAAATCTCCAATCCTAAGGTTGCTTCACCTGTACTTCAAAAATTTCTTCCTCTTTATCCACATTAAGTTGAATGGAGGGACTCTCCAGTACGTGGATCCATGGATATGAATCTGTGTAAGCTATAGTTGCCAATGAATCTGCTAATTCATTCTCTGTCCGGGGTATATGCTCATAAACAACGGTTTTAAACTCGAGTGCTTCATTTTTAAGAAGAAGCAAATACTTCACTAGCTGCTCCTTTTTAGCCTCAGATTGACCTTGAGCATGGTGGATAAGAAGCTGGGAGTCACTCATTAGCTTGACCCTTTTAGCCCCACAAATATAAGCTAACTTTAAACCAGCTATAGCTGCTTCGTATTCGGACTCATTATTGGAAGCCCTGAAAGCAAAACATATAGCCTGGTACATTTTGTCACCATATGGAGAAGTTAAGCACACCCCTGCACCACATCCCATAGTGCTGGATCCACCATCCGTCCGGACGACCTAGACCTTTTTGTCTTTCATCTCAGTAGTCTGCTCCGAATCTATGTCAGAGTGGAATTCAACTAAAAAATCAGCCACAGCTTGGGCCTTGACTGCTGTTCGGGGAGAAAAATCTATATCGAAATCTCCCAATTCAACCGACCACTTAGTCATTCTACTTGAAATGTCTGCCTTTTGGAGAACATTCTTCAAAGGAAAATATGTCCGGACGATAATAGGATGAGCCTGGAAATAAGGCCTCATCTTCCTTGCAGCTATCACCAGGGCTAGCGCTAACTTTTCGAGTTTTAAATAACGCTTTTCTGCATCTATCAAGATCTTGCTGATGTAGTATACGGGATGGGGGTAGTTATCCACCTCTCTTACCAACACAGCACTGATGGCACAACTTGAAACTGCCAAATATACGAAGAGTGTCTCTCCATCAATTGGTTTAAATAAGGTTTTGGGGGAGGACAAATGTTTCTTAATCTCATTGAAGGCCTCATCACACTGTGAGGTCCAATTAAATTCCCTTGCACCCTTCAAAGTTTGAAAAAACGGGGCGCATCTGTCCGATGACCTTGAGATAAATCGGTTTAAAACAGCTAACCTCCCCGTCAATCGTTGCACTTCTTTAATATTCCGAGGAGGCTCCATTTGGAATAGAGCATTAAGTTGGTCCGGATCGGGTTGTATCCCTTGCTCACTTATTATATAACCTAGGAACTTCCCGGATTGCACTCCGAACACACATTTTTCTGGATTTAGCTTTAAATTTACTTTTACCAAGTTGGCAAAAGTTTCTTGGAGGTCAGTTAAGTGCAATTGCTCATCCACACTTTTCACCATCATGTCATCGATGTATACTTCCATATTTCTTCCAATTTGATCATCAAAGGCTTTGTTCACCAATCTCTGATAAGTAGCCCCAACATTTTTCAACCCAAATGGCATTACCTTGTAGCAATGAAGACCTCTATCAGTGACAAATGTGGTATGCTCCTGATCCTTCGGATCTACTTGGATCTGATTGTACCCGGAGAAAGCATCCATAAAGGATAGCAGCTTGTTCCCAGAGGTGGAGTCTACTAGCTGGTCAATTCGGGAAACTGGATACAAATCTTTTGGGCAAGCTCTATTGAGATCTGTGAAGTCAATGCACATACGCCACTTGCCATTTTTCTTTTTCACCAAGACCGGATTGGCAGTCCATAAAGGATATTGAGACTCTTTGATATGCCCCATATTTGTGAGCCTGTCAACCTCTTGCACAATAACATCAGCCTTTTCTTTAGAAAAAGCCCTTCTCTTTTGTACCACTGGTGCTACATCTCTCCGGACAGATAGGTGATGTGATATAACATCAGCTGGAACCCCAGTAACATCAGCATTGCACCAAGCAAAAACATGCTGATGGTTTTTCAAGAACTTTAACATCTTATTTTTCAGGTCGGGTGGAATTTTAGACCCTATCTTGACACTTTTCCCTTCTTCTAAAGAATGTGTTTCAACCTCTTCAACTGGTATCAATACTCCAGGGGTCTCTCTGGGGTCATCAATTTCACCCTCACCCCCAGAAAGCCCCTCAAACTGCTATTGCTCGTTGATACGAACTGCCCCTAACATCCGGGGGGCCAGGGCTGTAGCATAACATTCTCTTGCAACCTTTTGACTACTTCGGACAACTCCCACTTGTCCTTGAACAACATATTTCAAACATTGGTGGACTGTCGAGGCCACTGCATGCATCCTAGAGAGCCAAGACCTCCCTAAAATAGAATTATACCAAGTGGGACAATCTACCACAATAAAAAGTATCCTGACCATCTTCTTGAAAGGGCCCTTGCCCAACAAAACTTCCTCTTCGAACTCCCCGATCACATCTGCTGAGCTGCCAGTAAAGCCCACAATTGATATGTCCGAACGCTGAATTACGGCTGGATTTTTCATTTTCTTATAAGTGTTTAAGAAGAGGATATTAGCTGAGCTTCCAGTATCCACCAAGATTCGTCTTATGTCATTGCCCCCAATGGATGCTCCTATGACAACAACATCTTCATGAGGGCCAGCTATATCTCTTAAGTTATCTTCATAAAAAACAATGAAGGGGAATGGAATTTGCGATTGATAGGAGGTCATGCCTCCTTCTAGCTGGGTAGATAAAGTATGAACGTGCCTCTTCCTCGAAGAAGCAGTAGGAGCTGTCATAGTATCCCTCCGAAAATTGTAAGTGACTCAAAAAACTTAATGAGTCCGGAGACTGTTCTAGAACATTCCTCAATGGCACCCACTCTATTTCGAGTTGGATCCGGATCCAAGTATTCTGATTCCACATCAAACCTTTCAATTATAACCATAGCTCCCTCCGGAGCAGCATTTCTTGGACCAACCCGGTGAGTATTGTCAGGCATATTACCTTCTCTTCTTTTGACATATGCCCCCAGCTTTCCCCTTTCAATCAAGTTATGAACTTCTTGTTTCAAGGCTATACAATCATCGGTGGTATGGCCAGTATCATTGTGATACTGACAGAAAGAGTTATTACGATGTTCTCTAGGAGATTGCAGTGCGACCGGTCTTCTATAGTGTACCTCTTCCTTTGTTTTATCATAAATGGTGGCCACACTTTCTTTCAATTCTGCAAAACACTCCGGTTGAACCCAAAGCCCCCTCTTATTTCTGGATTGTTGACTCTGAGCAGGTGCAGCTGGCTGAGATTGAGCTTTAGCCCTGCTATGCCCATGTCCGGTCTCCTTTACCTTGTTCCTGGACTGATTCTGATTGGGGGTTTGGTGCAACCGGGGCAGACCTCACCTGCTTGTGCACCCTAGTTTTCTTTGTTTCATCAACGTTAATCTGCTTTCCAACCTGATTCAGCAAACCTCCCCAAGTCATGGCTTTCTTTCTGGTCACCGAATCAGCCAAATTCCCAGGGTTTAAGCCCTGTCTCAAGGAGGCTATTGCTACTTGCTCGAAGCAATCAGCCAACCCATTCTTGGTGTTTACAAAATGACATATGTATTCTTTCAATGCTTCGTTCGGTTCTTGGGCACAATGGATTATTGTGTCCCCGTTGCCCTTCAACTCTTTACTCCCAACAAACTGTCTTCGAAAGGCCACCCAAAAGGTATCAAAATTCCTGATGCAACCTTGTGGTAGGCTGTTATACCATTTTAGAGCACTCCCCGTAAATAATTGGGAAAATGCTGTACAAAGTAGCTTGTCGTCATCATCAAAGTTCATCATGAAGTTTTTAAATCGCTCCAAATGGTTGTCCGGATCAGTACTGCCATCGTACTTCTCCATTTTAGTGCTGTCAAACCTCTTAGGGAGGTTTCCGGACCGAATCTTGGAAGATAATGGAGATTGTCTCCAATTTCGACCACGACTGTACACAGTATCCTCATTGGTAGTTGTAAAGATATCTGGTTCATCGTGGAAGGAAAAAGGATCCATCAGCATCCGGTCTACATGCCTCCGGCTGTGAGATGACCCTTTGCCAATATTCTTCTTCAATTTCCCACGTCTATCCCTTTTTCTTGAATATTTCTTGATCAACTTTTGCTTCTTTTTAGTTCGGCCCTCATCACTGCTAGAGGACAAGGACTCTTCAACTCCCTCCTCATCCGAGGAGCTATCAGAAGACTCTGAGTTTGAGTCGGAACTCTCCACTGGCTTAGACCGGTGAGACTTTTTGGAGCTGGCATGAGTCTTTTTGGTACTCACATGAGTCTTTGAAGGCTCATGCTCTCTAGGGTTATCGGTATGATGAGCAACTGATGCTTTTGATTTTTCTTTCATGCCCATCTTAGCCTTTTCTGCCCTCAGAGCTTCTATCTCGCCTTTTAACCTATCGCGCTCCTCGATGGTGTATTCATCGTTTTCACCCACCACTTCGAGCAAAGCTGGTGGTACTTCTGGGGTCTCCGGATTCATTCAGACTGACTTTTCTTGTTGGTTTCGAATGCTCGATTCAGGCACCTTCGTGCTCCCACTATGGTCGCCAATTTAGTGTGGTTAATTTTCGTCTGAGGGTAAATTTGTAATTTGTTTTAGAGTTTGTGGAGGTATGTAGGTGTTTTATGTTTGAGTAGAGAGTAGAGGGAGAATTAAGCAGCCTGGTTGTATCTAATTTTCATTACCCCTATTTAATGCGGGTGGTTGGGTATTTATACCTTTGTATTTGGGTTTTATGGGCTTTCGGGTCATGTTTAATGGACCCGGGTCATGTTCAAAGACCCATGAGCTTCTAGTAGAAGAGCAAGCAGCTTAGTCAAGAAGTGTTTAGGTTTTTAAGTACTCTAGTCATAGTTCGAACAGTCCAATGGGCTAGGTGTTCGAATTGCCCTGTCCGGTTTGGTGATCCTAGTCCGAACTGTCCCCGTCCGGAGAGGTAGCAATATTCGGACTCATCAAAGTAAATAGACGTTTCTTTTAGCACTTGTAGATATCTTAATAATTGTTCCTTTCTTGTTTCAGATATTCCCTGAACTCGATGTATCAATAATTGTGAATCAGTTATCAATCAAATTATTTTTGCTCTATATATTTGTGCAAGCCTTAGGCCCGCAATTACTGCTTCATACTCACCTTACTTATTGGAGGCTTTGAAACTAAAGCGGATGGCTTGGTACATTGAATCCCCAAAATGGGAAGTTAAACAAATTCCTGCTCCACCTCGCAACATGGTGGATCCCCCATCTATCCGAACCATCCATTCTTTTTCAGGTTTATTGATAGCGGTTTCCACATAAGGCCGACACGAATGGAACTCAACCAAAAAGTCTGCTATTTCTTGTACCTTGATTGGTGTTCGAGGAGAAAAATAATGTCATAATCTCCCAACTCGACATACCACTTTGTCGTTCGAGCCGATATATCCAGCTTTTACAACATACGTTTGAGTGGAAAATAAGTTCAAACTGTAATAGAATGGGCTTGAAATTAGGGTCGTATTTTTCTAGCTGCTATCACCAAGGCTAAGGCTAACTTTTCTAATTTTTGATATTTTTTCTCCGCATTTAATAAAGTATAATATAGTACATCAGACGTAATTATCAACCTCTCGAACTAATACTGCACTTACAACATGATCTGAAACAACCAAATACATATTAAGTCTTTATCCTTCTACTGGTTTAAACAAAGTTTTGGGGGAAGACAAATGTTTCATTATTTCAATATATGCTCTATCACATTTCAGAGACGAGTTAAATTCCTTTGTGTCTCTTAATACTTGAAAGAAATATGCACATTTATACGATAACCTCGACACAAATCGGTTAAAGGCTGCTAATTTTCTAGTTAACACTTGGACTTATTTTGTAGACGGAGGAGGGGGGTCTATGGTCAATAATGCATATAATTATGATGGATCTGCTTAAATTCTGTTTTCATTGATGATATAGCCTAAAACGTTTCCAGATCATACACCAAAAGTACACTTCTCCGGATTCAGTTTTAAATTAATGGCTTCTGAGATCAGATGGATGATCTTCCTCTTTTATGCTTTTCACCATTATGTCACCAATATATACCTCTACATTTCTGCCAATCGGGCTTGCAAATGCCTTGTTGACTAAATGTTGATAAGTAGCAGCGATATTTGTTAAACCAAAAAGCATTACTTTGTAACACTGTAGCCCCTGATTAGTGATAAATGTGGTATGGTTTTGATCCCTCGGATCTATTTGAACCTGGTTATAGCCGGGGAAAGCATCCATGGAAGATAACAATTTATTGCCAGAGGTGGAGTCTATTAACTAGTCTATCTGAGGTACTGGAAATGGATCTTTAGGACAAACCTTATTAAGATCGGTAAAATCAATACACATTCACCATTGACTACTTTTCTTCTCCACCATAACCAGGTTTGGTGTCCATAATGGATATTGAGATTCCCTCATATGAGCTACTTTTGTTAGCTGATCCACTTCTTTGTAAATTGCTTCAGATTTTGCTTTAGAAAATTCCATTCTTCTTTGAATGACAGGGCCTACATCGGATCTTAATTATAATTTATGACACATAACACTGTAATGCACACCTGTTAAATCTTCACTGCACCAAAAAAATGCATGCGAATAGTTGGACAAAAAACTTAACGATTTCTCTTTTAACTTCACCAGTAACTTTGATCCGACTCTAACATTTTTTACATCAGCCAAACTATGAGTTTATACTTCTTCAACGAGAATAACGACACTAGAAGTCTCTATTGGATCATCTATAGTTTTATGACCCATAAAGGACTAGTAATTGCTATTCTTATTTAGTAGCTATAGAATTAAGAAAGTTCGGCACTAGCGTAGTAACATAGCACTCTCTTGTTATATTCTGACTACTTCGAACCACTCCGACTCGAGAACGATTGATGTAACAAAATATTTTAAGCATTGACGAATGGTCGATGCAACAACATACATTATTGAAAGCCAAGACCTACCAAAAATAGCTCTATAAGAAGTCAGACAGTTTACCACCACAAACAAGACTCTGATAGTTTTCTTGAAGGGCCCTTTTCCCAGAATTATCTCTCCCAGTGAATCTCATCATTGTTCGATTCAAATGTTGAATAAAAGCTAGGTTTTTCATTTTCTCAATAATAATAAAAGAATAGTATATTAGCTGAGCTGCATGTATCGATTAGAATCTTTCAGATTTATGCTCATTCGATAGACGCCCCGATTACTACAACATCTTCATGTGGCCCAACAGTATCCTTCAAATCATCCCCATAAAAAACTATAAACGGTGCAAGGTATTTATACAATTGATATGGCATTTTTTCCTTTCAATTCATCACTTAAACTACCCACATGCTTCTTTTTGGAACAACTTGAAGGCGCTGTCATTTTATCTCCTCCGAATATTGTTAATAATTCAAAATAGTGACATAACTTGGAAACCTTTCCACTTTATTCACTTATCATATTCACACGACCTCGGTTTGGATCTGAATCCAGATATTTTGAATCCACATCGAACTGTTCCATAATTACCATAGCATGTTCTGATTTCGAAGCTGCTACAGCTGGCCTTCAAACATTGGGAATAACTGCTTGTTCTCTGCCAGGGTTGGACCCGTGCCTATTCACCTCTAGTGGTTTGAAAAAAAGTTGTCAATTTACCATTCTCAATCAACATCTAAATCTCTTGTTTCAAGGCTATAAAATCCTTGGTATCATGCCTCGTATCCTCATGATATTTACAAAAAATGAATATTTCGGTTTTCTCTTGGGGTTTGGATAGGAAAAGGCCTTCAGAATTGTACATAAAGTTTGGCCCTATCGTAAATTATTGCCATACTTTCAATCAACTCGACAAAATAGCTAGGTTGAACCCATTAATTTCCCTTTGGTATGGACTCTTGAGATTCATTGGACCTCACACGGCTCGAACCTTATCCAAAATCTCGCGAACGACTATTGGAAGAAAGTTGGGTCTGACCACCAATATGTGGTTGTGTTGTGTTTTAATTGTGAGAGGTTTATTCAGTTGAGGTTGCCTTAACAGTTTAGTCTTTTTAACAGCAATTGTTTTTCCAACTTGGTTCAGTAAATCACCCAAAGTATCCATTTTCTTTCTAGTAATTGTATCCGCTAAATCTAGGGATAATAACCTTTTCCTAAGAGAAGTTGTAGCCACTTGTTCGACACTATCAACCAAACTATTTTTGGTATTCAAAAATCTGCTAACGTATTCTTTTAAACTTTCACTAGCAAGTTGATGACAATGAATTATCGTGTCCCCATTTCCTCAAAGATATATGATTTTTACAAATTTCCTTCGGAAGGCCATCTGGAACATATTAAAATTTTCAATTGACCCCTCTGGAAGCCTATTGTACCATTTAAGTGAATTGTCTTTAAAACTTCCTATGAAAAGTCTCGACACAACAACTTATCATCATCATGGAAATTCATCATAAATTTTTTCAACTGCTCTAAATGATTTTCTGGATCTTTACTGCCATCGTACTTTTCTATTTTAGAAACAACAAGCCTTTTAGGGAGATGTTTGGACATAAATTTTGCTGATAAATAGGATTGGCTCCAATTATTCCATTGGCTAAATTGATGGACTTCACCAGAATAAAAAAAAAAATACCTGGTTCAGATCGGACGACAAACGAGTCGCTCAATAACTGGTTTTTGGTATGATCAGCCGATCCTTTTGCCTTTCCTTGCTAATATATTTTCTTATCTTTCCGATACTTCTTTATTGCGATATCTTGGTCCTTCAAATTTTTATTTCGACCAACAATCTTCTTACAACAACGTTTTTCTTGATGCTTATATTGATTTTTTACTTTAGTAATAATCACTATTGAATATGGATGACGAGATTTCCGATGATAATGAGGAACCCTTACTAGACTCCGAAGAGATAGAATCATTTTTAGTTTGAGGTTATTTTCTAGAGAGCTGGTGGTTTTTAAGAGAATTATCCCTCGAATGCCGTTTCAGATAACTAGTGGGATTGTCATCCAGTACAACTAAATCTCCCTTAGCTTTTTTTGTATTTTCATGGCCCCAATTTCATTTCATAATCCAACAAGTTCATCTCGCATTTGAGTTCTTTCTTCACACTCATCATTCTCATATGAAGCTCTAATATGTTCTTCTCCGGCCTGACCCTCTTCAACCATCGGGGGCAGATCGACTTGCATTTCACCTTCCATTATACGATGGAGTTTGAAAATATTTTCAAACTTTGGATTTTTGCTATTCGGGTGCTATCGCTCCCACTATGGTCCTCAATCCGGTGAGGTAAAAATATTGTCCACGGTCTTTTCAATAATCTGTTGAAAGGATACTTAATACTGCATTTGTGTAATGAGATAAACGAGCTGCATATTTATTAGAGTAGTTAATTTTCTATCTCCCCACATTAATGATATCCTTAAATTTATTTATATTTAATTTTTAGGGTCATAGATTGGGTCACAGTTTAAAAACTCATAAAGCCCAAAGCCCATCAGTGTAAATATTGTTTTAGTAGACATACTGCTGAGTCAAAAAGTAAAAACACGTCTTTTTAATTCTAAGTCTAAAATACCTTTCGAATTAGTCTGACACCTTTGAGGAACCGTTTCTAAATATATCAGACCCCATCAAAGTTAATATGGATTTTTTATATTTTATGATCAAATAAATTTAGTAATTCAAGTATTCGTCATTAGAATTAGGAAGTAAAATATAAAAAAAATATACAAAGAACGCAAAGTAGGGTAAGCAACATATAAAACATACTTTGCGATTTGACCCTACACACCAAGCACGAGACGTCTTGCGTCAACAAAATTATACGAGGCACGATAAAAAGAATTAGCATAAAAAATTAGTTGTGATCATTTTTTCCTGTGAGACACGCGAACCTAATCTATGATATCATTCATTTCATGTGAAACCATGCTTTCAGCCAAAATTTTATATGCCAAATTCTTGCCATGGTTTGTAAGAATAGCACAAAAAAAACATTTTATCTCATAAAATCCACGCAGCCCTGTTATAATTGGTCTTAATATTATGGTCAAGAGAATGGTTTCACATGAAACACTCGAACCAGACCTAAAATCTCGCACATTTCACACAAAATCATGCTCTCGACCAAAATTTATAGGCTAAATATTTTGGCTTAGATCATGATATTGGGTGAAACCTAAAAACTTAGCCCAAAATTTCAGTAAAGAAATGTGAGCGAGTTAAAGAATTTCAGTGAAGAAAGCTGAGCGAGCTAAGGTTAAATAACTGGTCATTAGGTAATTTTTACATTTATTATAACTTTTTAATTTTTCATACTAAGATATTTTATCCTAATGACGAGTTCGTTGAAATAAAATGAAGTAAAACGAAATAAAATGAATTAAACGAAATAAAATAAATATGGAGTAAAATACAAACAATAAAAGATAAATTTATTAATAAATAAAACCGTTACAACTATTAAAAAAACACGTAAGAGGAATACACGTAGTATAACGATAAATTAGGAAAGCCGAATGGAAATAAAATAAGGGTAGACCATAATTAATAATAATAATATTAAATATTGTTTATAGAGAATGTTAATTCTATATGTATTTATATTTTTTACATATTTTTTTCCATATACACATACATAATCATAGCGTTTTATTTTTTGATTGTGATGTGAAATTCGAGCCATAATTTGGTTTTTTGTTAATTTTTCGTTGATATATTCTTGTAAAGTTCAAACACAACTTAATGTTATTTTTATCTAATTTTGAGGATCCTGTATGTTCTCAGTCCCCTCAAACAATCTAGTTTTGAATTATTCCCGACCACATGAAGGTTGGCCGAAACAATATGGCATGTCCCATAAATGTAGTATCTCTTATATACCGTTGTATCTTAATTTTTTTTTCTAGCATTATATTTGGTATTACTGTTGCAGATTTTGTCAAATATGAATCTTATACATAGTTTTATAACATTTTTTGATTTAGAGTTTATTTTCATCACGAACAATGTTTTCATTTATATAATCTTAGTTTAGGATGATGTAATCCACAAACAATGTATCAAACAAGGATACATGTTAAATACAAATATTATTTCCACGATGACTAATCAATTAACAACACGTGTCAGATAAGTTTAATGCGATTTATGAGACATAATCTTCTCCCAACACATGATTTATAATCTAAATTTACTATATTTCTCACCCTAATAGCACTATTATTTTTTCCAATCCTATATCGACATGTGTTAGAATGGTTATTTCTATTAATATGATATGATATTATATAAATTTTTTATAACTCATAATTAGGTTCAAACAAAGTACTCAATCAAGTTCGAACAAAGTATATTATAAATTCAAACATTACATAGTAAAAAACACCATTTTAATTAACAAATTACAATAAAATAAAAGAAAACAAACACATTTGACATAAAAAATAATTATAGATATTTAGTCAAATCAGTGACAAACAAGATTTCATCATGCAAGACATCTGACATAATTACACTATATTTGTTTAGTCTATACGAAACTGCACATGCATTTATTTCTTCTATTTAGTGGGATATAATTTCGGAATTGGTCCATTTGAACATGTGAATTTATATAAAAGCGTAGGAATTATAGACATATATGAACCTATAAGTAAATTAATTTACTTACATGAGCAAAATTGGTTCTGCATACGAAAGCAATTTCAATGTCATTGATATGGTCCGAATGCGGTTAAGAACCATATCAGGTAAATATGTCGTCTTTGCTCGATAAGAAAAATATTATACCACACATTAACATCGAGAGACTAAAACTAATTTGATGTCAGGAAATATAATCCAAAATCACTTATTCATATGAATTTTAAAACAACTTAACTTGAACAATACTTTGTCTAAAATCTTTTTGGTACCATACATTTTCATGTATATTTCTCGGTTCTTATTTATTTTAAAAATCAAATACAACCTCATGATACCGGTAGTTGTTTTAGATATAATTCAATAACTACAATGTCCGTCTAACATAAAATTTTCAACATATACTCTTTTTTAGAATTTGAATGCTAGTTTTTTTGTTAAACTCTTCCTCAAAATTTAAACTGATTAATTCGTTCCAAAAATCAATAAACTCATACGCAAATTACCTTTTACCCATAAATTTTTTGGCAATTGTAAAAATGTTTTTGTTTATATAACACTTCATAAAATGTGGATTGCGTTAGGAAAAATATATTCGATATATTGCATCAACACTGGCTTTGATTGGTCAATATAACACTCAGTGAAAACAAAATATTATCCTCCATCACCAAACATAAAACACTCAAAGCTCAAGTATAGTTTCCTTACTTCTCCGCCCTAAAAAAAATAAAACACACACAAAATACAGTTTGGTGAAGTTACACCAACAATTGTGAACAATGAAATTTTATACATAATTGTATGGTAAGTGTTGTTCATGATAAATAAGCATAAATCAGAATATAGTCCATCGACTATCACATTTTCTTGCATTTAGTCCCTCGACTAATAAATCACCGGTCAGGGTTCCTGGACTATTCAAAATCTATAAGTTTAGTCCCCGCTCGTGGTTTTTTTCCTAGTTCACCCACGCGTCCTCATAGTTAAATGGTACGAGTTTTACAAATAGTCCATCGACTTTTATTTCCATTTTCAATTTATTCATCATCATATAGGTTAATGACGATGACATATCCTAGATCTAGTTCTACCTACTTAATTGATTTGGTCAACTCATGTTTCATGCAATTCCAATAGTAGTAAATATATGCGTGTAATCCGCAAGTAAACAATCGACATCTACATGTTTCTTAATAGATTAGATTTTTCTTAATAGTTTTTTCTTAATAGATTTCTCAATAGGTTCATCAGTATGCTCTTCAATATGAGGTGTTTACAATATATAAGAACTTGACATATAATCAAAATCTATATAATATTCATAATTAGAGTTCACGAATAATCCTAAACTTACATAGATCATCTAAACATATATAATAACCATAAAAATTTATAGTAAGACAAGATCCAAATATTTTTGTATGAACAATACGAGCACTAATATTTTGTATAAACAATGCGCAATACCATGACGTGTTCTTATTGTTCACATAAAATTTTTGTACTGTCCAAGTGAAAATATTTGTTCCATTTGCGTGAACAATGTGAAATACTTGTTCCATTTGCATGAACAATGTGATTTTTTTTTTAACTTTTAACATAAATAACGTAAAAATGCTTGCAAAATTAGCACGAATAATACAACAAAATCCATGCGAATTTCACAAATATTTTTTTATACTGTTCATATAAAAAATGAACATTTTGAAAAAATAACATTTATATTACGGATTGGAGTTTTCGAATTGTCAACCTATTAGATGAAACGGTTTGTGTTAGATAAAAAATGAAAGTTTTAAAATAAATAACATGTTATTATTTTTCGTTTTCTTGCATTTAATTTGAAAAATATTAAAAAAATAGAACCTATAAAAAAAAGGGAATTGCTAAAAAAACGGCCAAAACTACTCCGTGAAGTCGCTTGTTTCTATTTTTCAATATTTACAAATTTGCCACTAGGCAAAAAACCCAAAAAACCCTTTGAAGTCTAATTAATTACAACCCACGCCATTGAGCACTTCTAACTACTCCATGAAGTTGCAAACACAATTTCAAACATCCACCATAATCATCTTCTCCAAACTACCTAAAACCTCCAAAATCAACAACCTATTAACCCATTTTTTTAAAAACCTCCAAACCTTCAAAACATGGCCGGAGGAGAGTCGGAACCACTTCCCATCCGGAGCACTATGGACGCCGAGGAGTTACATTGCTTAATCCCCTCTTATTTGTGCGAAAATTAGATATTTTGGAGAAAACCCGTTTTTTCTGTTTGTCGCCACGCATTGGCGACGTTGGTGGGTCGTACGCCATGCGTGTGGCGCCCTTTGGAATCCCCACGCCAACTGATGGCGTGGACACCCTGTATTTCGCTACACATGTGGCGAACTCACGTTGTCCGGCGCCACACTAATGGCGAAATCCAGTTACCTATTCCGGAATGCCGGTTCAATTGGTTTAACTACTTCTTATGTGTTGTAGGATGTTACACAATGTGAAATTTCACTTGTTTTGGACTACGCTAATCATTTCATCATTTCACCACTTAAACTTTGTAATGAATGTAAACTTTGGATGTTTTTTGTTTGGATGTTTATCTTAAAAACAATCACACTTAAACTTCTTAATATGTCGATTACATTAAAACATTACACTCTAATCAAAGCATTACATAATTAGAAATACATAAGAAAATAACTTAAAACAAATGATAGATAAGCTAACCCTGAGTTAGCATTTCACACTTAATTTTATGGAGTCGGGTAGTTCATTCCAAAAACGTCTTCATCAGTACTTCCTTCGGGAGTTGAATACATTTCAACGGCGCTGGCAATTGCGTCGGCCATTTCTTGCTCACTTTGCTGCATCGCATGTGACACCATCTCCTGCGTAATTGTACCTTGGGATCCCATGTTGAATACTTTTTGGACATGTAAACGGGTCTCGTAAGCAGTGACTCAATCTGTATAGTCATTGGCTTCAGATAAGCTAGCCTCTCGAACACTTCTTCGCGTCCTCGTGGTTGGGGCATTAAGCATCCTGGACACGATGCCTCCCTACCGTGGTTGAAGAACATTCTGCACAATACTGCATCGATGAAACCAGGAATCTCCTCTTGCATCGTACCTTTGACGAAGTCAAATGCGCTTAGGAGGCTTGCATCTTCGTACACGTTCCAACCTGAATCACCCATTGTTATAACTTAAATGTTTAGTTTCATAGTCAGATTCTAGTATTTATAGACTCGAAGTCTGTGGTTCAATTCTAAAATAATTAGCGGGAAATGGTGTTTTTGTTCCCGCCTAAAACTTATTGAGGCGGGAAACCATCATTCTATATGTTTTGAGGCGGGAAATACTTTTTTTATAATATCAAACATAAAGGAAAAAGTATCATACATGGACCGAAACATCAACGAGAGCACCAAAATATAGAAAACAGTATCATACAATCCGAAAGTAGCATACAATCCGAAACCCAAAATGATACGTTTGATACAAAATATAAATAAAACGATCTCACAGCAAGGTGAGATTAACAACATTACATAGTGAAAATATAGTTTCTTACTCGAAACCGTACATTATGTTCTCTGGAATATGTCCGAAGTTCGCAATGTCATCGTCTATCTCATCAACCTTACTTTCGATATGATCCAACATATGTCTGGTAACGTAATCTGTCCTAAACAGGTTCCAATCAACAAGTGCTACTTGTTGAACTTTGTAAGGCAAGTTGGACAAAAGCTGAAGTGGTTCAAAATACTAAAACTCACAGCGCCATCACTGTGAAGGCGTGCTTGAAAATACTAAAACTCACTTGGATATCTGTTTTTGTTACAAAAATAGCCTAAACACATATGATCGACACCAACAAACAATATGAAACCGGTCCCGGGCCATTCCGGTAACTGTAGCATCACAGCGCCATCACTGTGGCGCAGAACCTGATACGAACGCCATACTGATGGTGTGTGACAGGGTCCCTACGCCATCGTATGTGGCGTAGGGTTGGTTCCATACGCCAGGTCGAAGGCGTGGGATACTGGCTACACGACATCAGGAGGCGTATAGCCAGGATCCCACGCCTTCGACCTGGCGTATGGAACCAACCCTACGCCACCCGATGGCGTAGGGATCCTGTTCTTCGCCCCCGTGTGGCGAAGAACAGTTTCGCCATGGCAGAAGCTTTAAGCTTCTGCCATGGCGTACAGACAGCCCAAAAACCCACATTTTCTACAGATCTAGCCTAACTAAACCTAACTAAACCTAACTAACCTATCTAACAACAATGAAATGAACTTACAATAATTTTTCGATTCCGAAATCTCGCCCGTCTCCTTCCTGTTACGCCGACTAGAATTTCCGGTCACGATTTCGGTTTGGATGGGTGCCGGTGGGTGTGGAAGAGTGGCCGAGAGAGGGGTGGGTTTCGGTTTAGGGGAGGGTTTCGGTCTAGGGGTGGGTTTCAGTTTTGGGGTGGGTAGAGAGAGAATCGGGTAGATTAGTATAGGTTTTAATTTATTTTTGTTTTAGTTTTTAGATTAGGTTAATTTAATTTAATTTAAGTTAGGTTAGACTTAAATTTTAGGTTTAGTTTTTTTTTTTTAATTTAATTCAGCTTAGGTTAGTTTTAATTTTTAGTTATAATTATAGTTATAATTTTTATAATTTTTTAGAGAGAAGGTAGAGCACAGTTAAAGAATTTGAATTTTTTTTTTGAAATTATGATAACTTCGCCCGTTTTTCATAGAGTAATTTTGCCCGTTTTTTTAGCCATTCCCATAAAAAAATAATGGGATTTTAGGCCAACTCATGCTTATGTTATTTACAAGTTGGCAAACTTAAGGTACCCTGGTCCATAATTTCTTAAAAGGTTACTAAGCAGTTTCCAAAAGCAATGAATGAGAAACAGCTGTATGTATTTCTATTGTGTTGGAAACTGAGATTTATTAGATCTTGTGCAATGATTGTAAAATTAGCAGGCAATCCTTGGGTTAAAAGAACCCAAAAAACAACTGTGTTGTGTGGGTGACCCATCGAACACTGAGACACTACATGTTATATTGAGAAAACAGACAAGAGAGAGTCATGTGCTCACAGTACTCCTGTTGCTGTTGGTCCCTACTTTAGCCGATTTCTTCTCAAATTTAAACAAAATAAAATGATTCTATGTAGTGGGCTGATACATTACTACTAATAAATAAGTGAATGTTCAGTTTGCGATCAACATAAACATAGGTTAGGAAAAATTAAGAGCTCTAGCTGAACAGAGTTGGAATGGATCTGAGAGGGGATGGCTTGAAACATTAAAACCGAAGTTCAAAGCTCGACTGATTTTCTTTTTATAAAGTTTAAGATTCAATTAGATGCGAAGAAGATCAAGAGGTTTCAATACGAATTTTCAAGTTTAGTGGAATATATTTATAAATTATCAGATTAAAAAAGTTATATATTTGTATGGATCTTACACCGCAGGATCTTATACCTATTTGATAGATCTCTTACCAAATTTTGGATAAATTTGCCCTTTTGTAGAAAACCTAGGTATAAAAGTATTTTATAAATCTCTCACCATTTTTTTTTTCTTTTGCTTTCAATCTCTCAAAACTTCTCAAGCACAAAAAATTTATCGAAAATCAAAGCGTAATTTTTGAAAAATCTGAATCCATAACAACATTAAGATAAACCATACAAGCCTTCCACTATAAATTTTTTCAAGATTCGTTGTGCTTAAGTGGTACAATATTAGGTTTTTCGATTCTGTTTTTAAAAGTATGACTTTGGCATGATTTTAGGCTTTGTTTTCATGAATTAATGTTGTAGAGTTGTTTGTTACACGCGGATTCGTCGATTTGGCTTCGAGTTTGTTGGAAATGGTGGTGTTTAGATAGATCTAGGGTTTGGCCTGGCTATATGCAGGCGTTCATCGCACAAGATCATGCTACCAGATTTGTTTTGGTAGCACGAAATTCTACCAGGATGTGTACTTGTCGCATGCGACAAAACCCAATTTAATTTAAAAAAAACTTAAAAATCTAATTGGATAACAAATACAAAGAAAAAAATGGAAACAAACAATTCTAATTAATTATCTTAAAAGAGAAGAAAATGAGTTTAAAGACTAAAAAACGGTTTTTTTTATTCTAATAAATAACAATAATTTAAAAGTTAACTAATCGATTATAATTAACATTAAAATACGAAAATAGATTTTATATTATATTATTAATCATTTAAAATCAAATTTTATAACATCTTTTTATATTAAAAATCAAACGTTTTATTATTAATATTTAATGTTACCAATTATTATGATAGGATATTTTTTTACTATTTTTGTATTACTTTTTCTACGACTAAAGTTGTAGAAAATTCAAATTAACTTTGAAATATTGAAATTTTATGTTACCATAAAACTTAATTTTGAAATTTTAATTAAATCAAAAGTTTTATTATTAATATTTAATGTTACCAATAAGATATTTTATTAATATTTTCGTATAACTTTTTCTACAACTTTTAAAGTTATTGAATATTAAAATTAACTTTGAAATATTGAAATTTTATGGTACCATAAAACTTAATTTTGAAATTTTAATTAATAGAAAATATTAAAAATATATTTTATCATAATAATTGCTAACATAAAATATTAATAATAAAACTTTTGATTTTCTTTTTAAATATAAAAAAGATGTTACAAAAATTTGATTTTAATGATTAATAATATAATATAAAATCTATTTCCATACTTGTTAATTATAACCCATTTAACTTTGAATGATTTTAATTTTAATGATTTTAATAATTTTAATAAATATATACGAAGAATTATCATATTTCAAAATTATTTGATATTTATTAAATCAAGAAATATTCATTTTTACCGTTTTTAGTCTTTAAATCTATTTTAAAATAATTAAATAGAATTATTTGTTTCCATTTTTTGTTTATAAATATTATAAATTAGATTTTAATTTTTTTTAATTAAAATGGGTTTTATCGCATGCGACAAGTATCCATCATGGTCGCAATTTTGTGCGACCAAAACATTCTTGCTACCAAAACAAATCTGGTAGCACGATATCGTGCGACGAACACCTGCACACAACCAAACCCTATATTTATCTAAACACCACCATTTCCAACAAACTCAAAGCCAAATCAACGAATCCGCGTGTAACAAACAACTCTACAACATTAATTCATGAAAACAAAGCCTAAAATCATGCCAAAATCATACTTTTAAAAAAAGAATCGGTTTTTATGGATTTTGGTTGTAAAATATTTGTTTTAGAATATTAAATAGTTAGGGTTTAGGATAATTTTTGGAGTTTTTCAGATTCTAAACAATTTTAGAAAGTAAATGACATGATTATAATTAGTTATAAATGCTTTAATATAGTACATTTAAATATATTTTTTACAAAATTATAGTTACAAAACTAAACAATATAATAACTTTTTTATTATTATAAAAGAAAAAAATTATATTTCAACCTTATTAAGTAAAATTGGACACTCCTAAGATCCATCCGTATCAAAAGAATTCTGTGTTTTGACTGTATAAAATATGACAATAATGTTTTTTATTGAAAACATACCCATACAATTTTTCTTATTTTTCTTATTTTTTTTATCAGACTATCGTGTAATCTCTTATTTTAAAACCCTAATAGTTTATTCTAATTTTGTGTAACTATTTTTTTTGTTAATACTATAAACCAAAAGTTTTGTATTGAATCCCGAACCAGTAATTATTAAATAGTTAATGGGTTTAATACGATGGTAATAAAATTTATAGTGCACGAATATAAATATACAATTTTGTTTTGTTTTTATTTTATTTTTGGTTTTTAACATGTATAGTATCTTATTGATCGGATATTTTAATATAATATTTTTTTAGGGTCGATCATCTAACTAGCAACAACGACATATTTTTTTTACATAGATGACTAGATGAACATTTTATTTATTTTTCTTTTTACATATGATTTGCAATTAGGGTTTTAACTTAAGCTGCAATCATGCATTTAAATTCCGTTGCCATGATCATAGACCATAACTCGACTGGTCATTTATTTACAAATTAGTCAGTAAGCTTTACGTGTACAATCATTCATAAAACTCGAATTTGATCTTGTATCAACACAATTATCTGTCTATATGGTTTTAATCTATTACTCGAATTTTTAGTTCTCTTATTTATCCGTTTACTTATTAATTGGAATTTTTATTGACAAATAGTCAATGCATCATTAAGCATGTGATGATCCATTCTAATAGATAAATTTCCAATAATATCCCACTTGGATCATCATATGCTACTAAATGATGCATTTACTTTATGGAATTCCTATGATCTGTTGTCTATAGATTAACTAAACAATCTCGTATATGGCGCTGAACGATAAATGTCTAATGTGATATTAGCAAATGAACGGAACAATCATTATCATTGTCAATCAACTACATGGATCTATTATGGTGTGTAACATAAGAATCATATGAAAAGTAATCATATATTTCTATTCTTAAAAGGTCCTACTTAAGTGGAGATCTACCTAATGAACAAGACAAGTCAATGAAACGCGAATGAGCATTATATATGTTTGCAATTAATTTTAAATATATAAAACTAAATAATGAGTATATCTTAGGATCCACTACAAGACTCCCATTGAAATCAATAATCCTCTAAACTAACAACACCCATTAATATTGTGTTGTGGAAAAAACTATGGCTCTAGTACCACCATGAGATTTATACTTATCTGTTCTATGTTGATTTGACGACTGGATACTCTCTGTTTGAAATACCTAGCTTTATAATTATTATCACATTATAGCATGACCATAATGCATAATGCAACTAGTGCTGCTTCTATATCTGCATATCTCTTTTACAATGACGAAATTTTTGCAACCTCTATATCTTGTTAGCCCCCTTCAAACATGCAACAAATTCCATGACCATAATGCATAATGCAACTAGTGCTGCATCACACTTGTCCATAATATTGTAACTTCAGCTAATAAGAATATCATGGCTAAAGTTCTATGAAATGTGTCCACAAATTAGAATCAAAACTCTCAAGGGCTTAATGGAAACATGATGAATTGTTTACCATTACACCACATTAATATTCATGTCGTTGAAGACACACTATATGATCCAAATATATAGGTTCTACATATATGTAGTGGGCTTTATTAAGGGAACTATTTATTTAGTTTTCACTTCTTAAGGAGGTAGAGTTTGATCTTCTTGATCAATTTTATTTTATCTTTATGTAGATGAAAAATATCATCTTTGGTATCTTCACATTCTAACGAGACCGAAAGATTGGTATTGAAACAAAATCATATGATACATGAGTATCATTTTATCAACAATGATCATTGTGATGCGATATTTGTTAGAACCTATATGAGTGTCTACAGATTATTCCTTGAAATGAACATTTATCTCTAAATTCTTTCCCTCAAACTTGACATCTTTAAAGAACTTTGTTGTACTCGACTCTAATTTACTTTAGTAGAAGGACCATAACACTTAAAACTCTTTGAATGATCAACCACCTTAGTTTCTAATTTATTTTGATTTGGACTATAAGACTTCACTTCAGACAGACATCCTCAAACACGCTGATGGTTTAAGTTAGGCTTGCACCGAGTCCAAAGTTCATGTGAGGTCTTAATGGTTGCTTTGGTGGGAACTATGTCGAGAATATATACATCATATTTGATTTTTCTCTCCCCAAAGTTATTTAAGTAGAGTTGAACGACTAATCATACTTCTCATCATATCCTTAAGCATACATTTTTGTCTTTCAGATACGTCTTTTATGTTAGAAAAACCTGATATTTTATTATAAGGAACCATATTGCGTTCCATTATGGACTTTTTAAATGATCCATAATTTTGTTCAATTAAAACATTATATATTCCATAATAGTCATGGTCAGATCTGACACACTTAATTCTCTCTTCAAGTTGTTTAAATTCGATCTTAAAAGTTATGAGCTTGTCTTAAGCCTTCCGGTATCTAATAAAGAAGGTATAAATTTTGGTCGCGATATAATTTATCTATAAATAAGATAAAATACCACTATTCGTTCCATGATGACTTCATGAGTGTTTCAAAGGTTTATTTATGTGTCAACTCGAAGACCTCTTTTATTGATACATTCAATGCAAGCACAAAATATTGAATAATCAAGAGAACCTAATAAAGCTTTAAAAACAAGCTTATCAATTCTTTCCTTAGAGATTTAACTTATGTACTTATGTCAAAAGTTTCCTAAATTTTCATATTTATAATTTAGTTTATCTGATATATGTATGTTCATCACCTATGTGTGATGCTTAATAATATTTACTAAATACAACTTATCATTCATTCTTAATTATTTAGTACCTACTACAATATCATGTATAGAATAGTCATTTCATTATTCTAAAAAATATATGAATATCCAAAGGTGACTTTGATATCAAAATGATCAAATTCCTTCAAATATCTTTCAAATACAACGAATGTTCACTAGAAAAAAATTGAAAGTCACAAATGACATAAAATAAGCACGCACAACCTTTTACTTGATAGATGGATCTTTCACCATCACCGAGATTTCGGGTTATATCTCATCCTATATAGAAATACAAACATATATAGTCGCAACTTTATCAACCAACCATGTGTTTTTTATTGCTATCAAGACTAAATTAATTTTCGAATAAACCAGGGTTGTGAGATTACTGTCAGCTTTCATATAAATTTGGTACTTTGCAAGCTTCCTTTTCAAATGCCCTTTCCTCTTGTATAAGAAACTCTAACCTGTAGCATATGATTCATTAGATTTCTTTGCTCTTGAACTAGAACCATTATCATATGCTCTATCATACTTTATCTTTTTCGTTTTCACTCTTGAAAAATCACCATATAAACCTCAAGGTATTTTTGTTTTAGTCTCTCTTCTTTCTAAGTAGCACAAAAAACTAGTTCACTAATTGTCCATTTCTCATACTGAAGAAAAGCTAACACAAACCATACCACAAGTTTTTAAAGAAGGTCAATCTTGAGTGCTTTTAATTTTGAGATGATCATTAACATTCCTAAAATATGTTTTCTTATTTTGTTTTTTCCATTAGAGTTTATAGTAGATCTCAGAATCAGTACCATCTTAATCTCTACATTATTATACATGAATATTTTTTTCTTAACTACTTTGAGCAACATAATTGTTGGATGATCTTTGTTGGGACAGTTCTATGAAATTCCAAAGGTATTTCATTTTTATGATTTCCAAGAACAACTTATATGACTCATACCATATCTTAAATTCATTTTTCTCCTTATGATAATCATCTATAATGAGGGGCATGGGCTACGTAGTCAGGTCAAATATAATTGTGTGTCCTCCTTTTATTAAAGAAACTAACCCATCTAAAATGGCATGTTTATGTCATAATGGGTTAAATATGGTTTGGTTTATTCTGGGCTGAGAGTAGTTTAGTAAAGTGTTTTGTGAAGTTTCAAAGTATTAAGTGTTTGGTGTAGAATGTAGTGAGATAATTGAGCAGCTTGGTTGTATTAATTGTTCATTACCTTCATTAATGAGAGTTCTTGGGGTATTTATACTCTTTAATTAAGGACTCATAGGCTTACGGGTCAAGGTATGAAACCGGGTCAAATTTAAGGACCCATTAATCTTTTAAGTAGATTAGCAAATAGCTTAGTCAAAAGGTGTTTTACTTTTGTCTTGTCTGGATTATTTAGTGGCATGTCATTGTCTGAATTACCCTTGTCCGGATTATACAGTGAGCTGTGTCTGAATATTTCGAACTCATTAGTAGCCCCTTTTTAGGCCTTGCCAAATGTCTTTGGTAGGGCTAAAAAAATCACTAAGCCAGTCTTAACTTTATCCGACCTGCGCATGCGGTTCGTATCATGCAGTTTTCCTTTACATCAACTCAGTTCGAAGTTCGTCAGAACTGGTTTCTTTTCCCATAATTCTAAGAGTTTTCTTCTTGGAACGTGGGACACGTATCAATGTTTGGTTCGACCTACCAGCCGTTGTTTTCCTAGACCGGCGCGCCCACTAAGTCTAGAAAGTTACCTAGGCCTTTAATTCTCCACACGTTTGCACAACCTTTAATAATTGCAAAACCCTCTTCAACTTCTACTAGGTAACAATTACTTTTTTACTGTTATATAAATTTTCTTTCACTATTTCACCGTCTTCATCACTCAAAGCTTTTCTAGATAGATTTTTATTTCCACCTTCAACTTATTCTTGTAAGGTTTTATGTTCACGGCCAGAAACGCACTAGTTAAAGGCGAATGGTTAAATCTATCTTAGTTAGAAAAGGTGAAAAAGGTAGAACGAGAGAATCATATCGCTGTGGGCCTCTCAGTTTCTCCAAGTGAGAAATCCAGTGAACCGACTCAAGAAGCCGATCAATGGGTCATCTTCATCTAAAAACCCCAGGCCTAGACATCTATTCAAACCAAGCCTTTCGCCCCTTCCCCCAGGCTCTTCTGTTCAAGAGTCTCAACCTTCTGTTGTTAAAGAAAAATATGTTTCAAGTATCAGAAAACCTTCCCCTTCATAGCCATGGGTTCTGACGCTGAGAAGTCTCCGGAGAAGACAACCCCTCACCGAACGAACCGTCTAACTAAAGCTCAATCTATTGTTTCACTGCCAAAGCCCTCAGGATCAGAGGCATCTAAAGCAACTTCAAGAGACAAGCCCTCCAGATCGGAGGCATCTAAGTAGTCCTAAGGGCCAAGCCTTCCGGACCCCAGCCTCAACCGGACACCAGGCCTTTAGAGGCAACAGGTGCTCAACCATCCGAACATCCTTTGGTACCAGAAACTGACCCCCATCCATCCAAGACAACCGATTTGAACCTTCCACAGTGATGGAAGAAGTAATGGAAGATAGTATCGAGGAGGCTCCTTTTGAAACTGAAGCATCAAGTCAAACAGGTGATACTTCCTCTCACAGGAAGGGAAAAAGCAAAGTCAAGGTCTGTTTGACTCATCCGGAGCTTCCGGAGTGCCTAGAGGGAAAGGTAGGCCCTTGCTTCAAAAACGTCAGTGTTAAATACTTGTTGGCTCTACAAAGTATAAACTACATCTACACCCACATTGCTGAGTTAGGCCGGATCCGGAAAAAATGGGGGATTCCAGAGTCAGTGAAGGTAAGGATACCTATCACTCCGGAGACTCCTATGGACTGCAAGCTCAACGAGGTGGTAATTTTCACCGAGGTGCTAAACTGGTGATTTTCCATTGGACCCAGAAATTGTCAGGTACTTCCACCTAGTTAAAAATCTGCCTAAGCCAGCTAAGCCCAAATGCCTGGTATTCTCTCTTTACTTGCATAATGACATCAAGGTTGTAAAAAATCCCACTCCCAATGGAGCAGTTTGCTACTGTGGCAAGCTTATGCAAGAATCATCAGATTCCATTCTACCATCACAACATGGGGAACAACTTCAAAGTGGTAGATGACTTGCTGGAGTCCGAAAAGAACTGGATGACACAGTTCTTGTTTGTCAGTGGGACATGGGAGAGCGACATGAAGATCAAGGCCAATATCAACCCTAGCATGCTGACTAGTAGGTGGAAAAGTACAGGTGAGTTCATTTCCTATCTTTATTTCTCATGCTTTTTGCCGTTTTTGAATTACAAGTGCTCCCATTATAATTAATTTATTACTCATTTTTCAGTGTTGCCGAAGGAGTTCACCAGACACCTAGAGGAGGGGCAAAAAACCTGTACTAAGCTTAATGCATGGGTTGCGGAGCATTTGGGGAATGTCTTCCAAAATTTCTTCACCTCAGGCAATTTTGTGAGGTCCTATATATGGAACACCACAGATCAGAGGGACCTCACATGGGAAAAGCTAACTATACCGCCTTCTCCTGGTGTAATTCTCAAATGAACAGAGGCCAAGGATGGTAAATTGGTCTTACTTTCCAGAGCAGAAGCTCCCAGCAAGATGAAGAACATGAAGAAGAAAGCTGCAACAGAGCCGGTTCAAGCAGCCACATAGGGGACTGTTTCAGGAAACCAAGGGGGAATTGACGCTGCCCTGCTCAAAGTAGTAGAGGCTGATACAGTAAGAGAGGCGGGAGAGTCGCAAAAACCACCAAAGCCTCCTTAGAAGGACCAGAAAAGAAGGGCCAGCAGTGACGAGAAGGCTGCTAAAAAGAAAAAAGTCACCTTAGGAGAAGAAATAATTCTTCACCCTTCAGAAACTCTACCTCCACCTGCTCCTATTGATCCCACTTTACATAAGAATATCTCAATAGGTCTGCATTCCGGAGAAGTTGATGGGGGAGGGAATTAAGAAGTGGACATTTGTGCCCTTCAAGACATTGATTTATACTTCAATGATTCTGAGAAGGATGATTTCGCAGGTCCCTACCGCCCCTCCAGCTCTGCCAACATGGTGACTTTCAATGGTAAGTCTTTCTCCGTCTCCAGAGAGCAAGATGTTCTGAGTCATTCCATTTTTGGTCACATCCAGCCAATACTTGATTTGGAGAGACAAGTGAAAATCCAGACCACTCTTATCAATTCCCTCACCTCTGACAAGGAATCTCTGTCAACTAGCCTTCTCAATTCCAATCAGAGTATATAATAACTAAAGAATGAGATAGAGGCATTGAGGAAGGACAAGAAAGATTTATCAACCAAGTTGGCCATTTCGGAGACTGCCAGAATTGAGCTCCAAACTAAGTACTCCGGCTTGGAAAAGGACCTCACAACATTAACGGAGGACCTGAAGACCAAGGATGGTGTCATCCAAACCCTATCCGATGAGAAGACTTTGTTAGAAGGTACCTTGTTGAAGATGACCAAAGAGAAAGAGGATTTGGTGAAGTAGCAGGAGCAAGCTATTCATGCAGGTATTGATAAATATATCAACGAAGTGATAGATTCCCTAGAGAAAAGATATGATGAAGTCAGGTCTGACGTGGTGCTGCTCTTTCATGAGACTTTTCCGAAGAGAACCCTTGGTCCCTTATGGAAATATGTGGAATACGAAGACCTTCCAGTTCACACCATGGCAGATGACGACAAGCACAACTACTCCAGTTGAACCGATTCCACTACTGATGATGAAGAGGGTACTAGTGAGAGTTCGAGTGCTGAACTCAGAAGTCCCAAGAAAGATGGTGGTGGTGAAGGAACATCCGAAGGGAACAAGCCCTAAGGTTTAATCATTTTTTTTCTTTTTCGAACAGTTAAAGTCCTTGGATGGCAAATGAATATTTTGTAATGTTATTCAGTTAGAGTCCGGATCTGTCTTTCAAACACCTAAAGTCCTTGGATGGCCAAGACATGTTTTGTTTTTCCTGTTTGGTTATAGTCCGAATGGGTTTATTTATCAAGGCTTTCTTTATTTAACACTTTCTTCCCTTTAAATTTTAATGGCTAATGTTTAAGTAGCCCCTAGTATTTCAGAAGCATTATAGTGAGAGTGTTTAATATCTCCGATGACATGTATTTAATGGTCATCACTCAACCAGGTTTATCCGATCTGTTAAAGATCCAAAGAATTGAACCAGGGATTTGTACTTGAATTGAATTGCAGTAAAACCATATCGGATGTTTAAAGAAGGCATCACATTTTATTGAATGAAAAACCAGACACCTCATTAAAACCTTTCCGCGCAACCAGGGTAGGAAAGAGTATGCCCTATAATATTTACATTGATATCTAACAAGTAAATATTTACACACAACTTTTATTCTAAATATAACTTGAGATGTTCAATATTCCATGGGTGTTTCAAAACTCTTCATTCTTTATCCTGAAGCCTATACGTCCCAGGCTACCCGAACTGCTTCTCCGTGGTGTGTAAGAATACGTTTCTTAACATTTTTTCCCAGTCGAAAATCTCTTCTCCTGACCTTGGAAGCAAACCTGCTCCTCATCAATCCTTGGTAGTGGGCTGTTCTTAAGTAAGTTTTAACCCTTCTTTCTTCTATTAAGTCCAATTGATTCCTAATTGCTATCTCATTAGCTTGTTCGGAATAGTTATGGACCCCGTATGATGGTAGGGTAGCTTCTATGGGGGTAATGACATCCATCCCATACACCAAAGTAAATGGAGATTCTTGTGTAGTAGCCAGAGGAGTAGTTCCATATGCCCACAACACTTCTTGCAGATAGTTTGTCCACTTTCCTGCAGCTTCTTCTAGATTATTTTTTGATCCGGAAAAAATAGTCATGTTGGCAACTTCAACCTGGCCATTTTCTTATGGATGGAAAGGAGAAGAAAAAAAGTGCTGAATGCCTCTAGCAGCACAAAAATTCTCCATATCCTTGTTATCAAACTGTGGCCCATTGTCTGTGGTAATCTTTTGAGGAATCCTAAATCTACAACATATATTGGATAAGATAAATTTAATGACAGTCTTCGAAGTGGTTCCTGCCAAAGGATCTGCCTCTATCCATTTCGAGAAGTAATTAATAGTAACTATAATAGTTCTGCACCCTCCAAACGCCATTGGCAGAGACCCAACTAAATCCAATCCCCAACGAGCAAAAGGTATTGGCTCAGAAATAGAATCCATAGGTACCGCTGGCACATAAATTTCGTTTCCATGCCTTTGATATGGATCACACTTCCTTACCATTTCTTTAGCATCTGCCATTATTGATGGACAATACCCAACCAACAATACCCTCCGGGTTAGTGCCATGTAGCCACAATGTGCTGATCCTTCTCTATCATGTAGTTCGGATAAAATGACTTGAGATTCTTCAATGCCCAAACAACGCATGAGAGGCCTAATGAACGATTTTTTTATAGAGAACTTCCCTTATGATAAAAAAACCACGAGCTCTGTGTTTAATGTTTCTTCCCATAGCTTTATCCGGAGGCAAAACACCATCAGAAATGTACTGAAGAAGGGAAAATTTCCAATCTTTAGGTTGAACTACTTGTATACTCAAGCTTTTCTTCTCTTCTTTGTTCTGGTTTGATTGTATGGATGGGCATTCTTGTATATGAATCCAATGGTAGGATTTAGAATATGCTATGGTTGCCAAGGAATCTGCTAGTGTATATTCTGACCTAGGAATATGCTCATAACAAACACTTTTGAAGTTGGCTGCCACCTCTTTCAGGAGAAGTAAGTATTTGACCAGCTATTCTTTTTTGGCCTCAGACTGACCTTGAACATGATGGATAAGAAGCTGTGAGTCACTCATCAACCTAACCCTTTTAGCCCCATATAGGAAAGCCAATTTAAGACCATCTATAACCGCTTCATATTCGGACTCATTGTTAAAGGCCTTGAATCCAAAGCATATAGCATGGTACATTTTATTACCATACAGAGAGGTTAAGAAAATTCCAGCTCCACAACCCATTGTACTTGATCCTCCATCAGTTCAGACTACCCACTCATTCTTGGTTTTTTCTTTAGAAGTTTGTTTAGAGCTCCTGTCCTAGTGGAATTCTACCAAGAAATCAGCAACTGATTGAGCTTTGATAATAGTTCGTAGGGCAAAACCAATATCATAATCACCCAACTCTACTGACTACTTGGTCATTCTGCTTGATATGTCTGCCTTCTGAAGAACACTCTTCAATGGGAAAGATGTCCGGACAATGATGGAATGAGACTGAAAATACGACCTCATTTTTCTTGCTACAATTACTAAGGCTAGTGCCAACTTTTCAAGCTTCAGGTACCTCTTCTCAACATCTACCAAACTTTTTCCAATGTAGTACACCGGACGAGGGTAATTGTCCACTTGCCTCACCAATACTGTGCTTATAGTACATTCTGACACAGCCAAGTATACGTATAGTGTTTCTCCTTGAATGTGTCTAAAAAGGGTCTTTGGTGAGGATAAGTGTTTCTTTAGTTCAACAAAAGCTTGGTTGCACTATGGATACCAATTAAAATCTTTAGCATTCTTTAAGGTTTGGAAAAATGGAGCACACTTGTCCGTTATAAAGGTAGTATAATCTTGGTCCTTCAGATCCACCTGTATCTGGTTTTCCCAGAGAAGGCATTTATGAAATACAACAACTTGTTTCCAGATGTTGAATCTACCAACTGATCTATCCGGGGGACTGGATAAAGATATTTTGGGCAAGCCCTATTGAGGTTAGTAAAATCAAATACATATACACCATTTCCCATTATTTTTCTTGACCAACACCGGATTGGAAGTCCATAAACGATATTGGGATTCCTTTATGTGCCCCATCTTGGTAAGCCGATCAACTTCTTGGACTATTACATCAGCTTTCTCCTTAGAGAAAGCTCTCCTATTCTGCACAAGAGGTGCAACATCACTCCCGATTGACAACTTGTATGAGATAATGTCTGCAGGTAATCTAGTTACATCAACATTGCTACAAGCAAAGACATGCTGATTATTTGATAAAAAGTATAATAATTTCTTTTTCAACTCTGGCGCCATCTTGGAGCCAACCTTGATGTAACTACCCTCTGCCAAGAAGTGGGTTTCAATCTCATCAACTGGTATTATAACATTAGAGGCATCTCTGGGGTCATCAATTTCTTCATCCCCCTCAGAAAGCCCCAGTAGCTGCTAATCTTTATTAATCTGAACTGCTCCCAAAGTTTTAGGAGCAAGTACAGTTGCATAGCACTCCCTTGCTATCTTCTGGCTACTTCGGATAACACCCACCTGCCCTTGAACTGCATACTTCAAACACTGGTGGACTATTGAGGCCACAACATGCATTCTAGATAGCCATGACCTCCCAAAGATTGCATTGTACCATGTGGGGAAATCTACCATAACAAATAACACAATGGCCAGTTTTTTGAAAGGCCCCTTTCCCAATAGCATTCTTCCTAAACTCCCCGATTACATCCGTAGAGCTCCATGTGAAGCCCATAATGATTCTTCATTTGCTTGTAGGAGCACAAGAAGAGGATGTTTTCTGAACTGTCTGTGTCTATCAGAATGTTTCGGATATCATTGCCCCCAATAGATGCTCCTATCACCACAACATCCTCATGAGGCCCAAAAATATTTCTTAAATCATCCTCATAAAAAACTATAAATGGAAAAAGAGTTTGGAACTGATAAGAAGACATGCCCTCTTCCAACTGAGTAGCTAGACTACGATAATGGCTCTTTCTTGATGAAGGAGCGGGTGCTATCATGGTATCTCCTCCAAAGATGGTGAGCGAATCGAAGAAACTGATCAGCTCAGAGACTGTCTTAGTCTGCTCTATTACGAACCCCACTTTATTCCGAGTTGGATCGGGATCCAAATACTCAGAATCAACATCAAATCTTTCAAGGATCACCATTGCCCCTTCTTGAGCAGATGTTCCCACATTGTTTGTAGGACCTGTCCGAGGAGCATTGTCAGGTCTGTTTCCACTTCTTCTTTTGACATAAGCTCCCAGTTTGCCTATTTCAATAAGATTTTGCATTTCTTGTTTCAAGGCTATGCAGTCTTGAGTATTATGGCCTATATCATTATGATATTGGCAAAAGCAAGTATTTTGACTCTCTCTAGGGGACTACAGTGCTGTTGGTTTCCGAAAATGAAATTCCTCCTTGGTCTTGTCATATATTGTGGCTAAATTCTCTTTTAATTCTGCAAACCACTCCGGTTGAACCCAAGGACCTTTTTTACTCCTTGATTGCTGGCTCTAAGATTAATTCTGGTTGGATTGAGTCTGTTTAGCCCTATTAGACCCTTGTCCGGTCTCCTTAGCCTTATAACCGGATTGGTTTTGAGCTGTTGGGGTAGACCTCACCTAACGGTGCACCATGGTTTTCTTGGTTTTATCCACATTAATTTGCTTTCCCACCTGATTTAATAAGCCACCCCAGGTCATGGCTTTCTTCCTGGTCACTGAATCAGCTAGATTCCCATGGTTCAATCCTTGTCTTAAGGAAGCAATTGCCACCTGTTCGAAGCAATATGCTAACCCGTTCTTGGTATTCACAAATCGACTTATGTAGTCCTTTAAGGATCATTTGGCTCTTAGGCACAATGGATAATAGTATCTCCATTGCCCTTCACCTCCTTACTTCCCACAAATTTCCTTCGGAGGGCAACCCATATCAAAGTTTCTGATACACCCCTGGGATAAGTTGTTGTACCACTTAAGAGCACTTCCCGTAAATTATTGGGAGAAGACTTTGCACAAAAGTTTGTCATCATCATCGAAATCCATCATGAAGTTGTTGAACTGCTCCAGATGGTTTTCCGGATCCTTACTTCCATCATAATTCTCTATTTTGGAGCTGTCAAACCTCTTGGGTAGGTTTCCAGACACTATTTTGACAGAAAAAGGTGTCTGTCCCCAATTCCTATTATGACTAAAGATTGTGTCTTCATTAGGCGTTGCGAAAATACCTGGTTCGATCTGAAAAGAAAAAAGATCGATCAACAACTGATCAACATGCCTGTGGCTGTGGCTGTGAGATGAGCCTTTACCCAGATGTCTTTTAAGCCTCCCATGCCTATCTCTCTTTGTTGAATATTTTTTAACTAGTCTCTGCTTCTTTCTGGACCTCCCTTTATCACTGCTTGATGACAAAGACTCCTCAAGCCCAGGCTCATTCGAAGAGCTACTAGAGGACTCAGAATCTGAACTTTCAACCGGCTTAGACCGGTGAGTCTTCTTAGAACTAACATGGGTCTTTTTTTTAACTCAGATGAGTTTTTGCTAATGGATCATTCTCCCTAGGGTTGTCAGTATGATGAATAACTGACGCCCTCACTTTTCCCTTATACCCTTTTCTGCTTGTTTTATGGCCCTTAACGTCTCTATTTCTGCTCTCAACTTGTCTCGCTCTTCGATGGTGTATCATCCAAACTGGTCTTTTCTACAGGTTTTGAATATAAGATTCGGGAACCCTCGCACTCCCACTGTGGTCACCAATTTGGTTTGGTTTATTCTGGGCCGAGAGTAGTTTAGTAAAGTGTTTTGTGAAGTTTCAAAGTATTAAGTGTTTGGTGTAGAATGTAGTGAGATAATTGAGCAACTTGGTTGTATTAAATGTTCATTACCTTCATTAATGAGAGTTTTTGGGGCATTTATACTCTTTAATTAAGGACTCATGGGATTACGGGTCAAGGTATGAAACCTGGTCAAATTTAAGGACCCATTAATCTTTTAAGTAGATTAGCAAATAGCTTAGTCAAAAGGTGTTTTACTTTTGTCCTGTGTGGATTATTTAGTGGCATGTCATTGTCTGAATTACCCATGTCCGGATTATACAGTGAGTTGTGTCTGAATATTCCGAACTCATTAAAATATACTTACTACAAAAACATATGAGACATAACATATAAGCCACATATTTATTTGATATATAACCATGGAAACAATATTCAAATATGGGATATTACATGTATAACATAACTATTACGGTAAAACCACTATTTTACCCAGGAAAGAACTGATGTATTGATTAATTAAAAGTTCGAAGAAAAAAATTTAAACATGTTCACGATGATAAAAAATAATAAAATAAAGAATGAATAAAACCAAACATGCAACACATATTTAACGTGGTTCAGATTATGGAAATTATTCTACATCCACGAGCAACGAACACTGTTTTTATTAATAAGTAGGTTACATAAAGACTCTCAAATCACTCAATCAGTCTTTGTAACAAAAGATGACGTGATTCACAAAATCCTCTTTTCAATGTTTATATCTCAACTCACTTATCTCACAAAAACTAGAGTTATTTTCTATCTCCGGATATATAATGTGCAAAAAATTTCCTCAAATTTTGCGTATCTTTATCTTCTTCTATTTATAGAAAATTTGTGATAACTCATAATACATTAAGTAATAAATATAATTAATAGAAAATCTAATTAATATAGTAGACCAAATCAATAAGAAATGTAATTAATATAAATGATCTAATTAATATAGAAGATCTACTCAATAATTCATTGAGCTAAATAAATTTCTTCAAGGCTTCTATAAAATCTATATACGTCTTAAATAGACGACATCAAAATGATATTCCGTATACAAGACTTCTAACTAACCATCCCTCAAAGCATATTAAACTAGAAACCCCAAATTAGACTTTCTTATGTCGAGGCAACCTGCATAATTGAAGTCCACATACCATTTCAACAATATATACCATGTATCCTTCTGATTGTAACACAACCCTACAACATTTTAACGCTTTGAGTATCTCATGAGCCACTTAAATGCATGCCAACGCGTCTTTACCAGATTTGACATGAATCTGTTTAAACCACTTATAGTGTAGGAAATATCAAGTATCGTGCAAGTTATATCATACATAATTCTACCAATGATATTGGTAGAAGATATCCTCATTATATACTTCTTATCATATGCTTCAGTTGGTGCTAGAGTAACATTCAGTTTGAATTTGAGAACCAACGGGAATTCTAACTGTTTTTGCTTTGGAAATTGAGAACTTCCTCGGCATTTTATGTATATATTATTGTTAAGATAAATATAAATATATTTTCGGCATGTTCCTCTTGATCATAATACCAAGTATACTTTTAGCCTCTTCCATATCCTTCATCTTAAACTCTCCTTTCAATTGAGTCTTTAACGGTTCAATCTCCCTCCTAGCTTTTCGTGCTATTTATATATCATTAACATACAACTACAATATAAATTATATCTCCATGCGTGTCTATTATTCTAATAGACACAATTTTCATAGAAGCTACAAATATATTTAATATATATTATATAAGAATCAAATCTTCTATTCCACTATCTCCGCGACTCTTTCAGCCCATAGAGGAGTCTCTTCAATAAACACACATGACCCCTCTTCATTTTTTCAAAAACATTCGGTTGACATATGTAAATTGCCTCATCTAATTTACTGTGTTGGAAGACAGTAGTAACATCCATTAGTTCTAGCTCAAGACCAAATCCAACAAAAATTGACATCAATACCCTGATAGAGGTTTATTTTACATACAACGAAAATATCTCACTGAAATTGATACAATATTTTTACATAAAAACCTTAACCACGAGCATAGTATTGTATCTGGGTAACTCAACAGTAGGATTACCTATATTCCTCTTGAATATCCATTTACTCCCAACTAAATTCTGAATCTTTAGCTACTTCACAAGAATCCAGGTGTATATCTTCTTGGAAGATCTCAGTTATTCTTTCAGGGTCGTGAGCGACATTTTTTTATCATTAATATTGATAAAATAATGATATATTTCAGGTTCAAGAAAACCTCAATGCATTTCAATAGATTAAGTTTAAATAATTACATCGGCAAAACCATACATCTGCGACTATTTGCATGGTCTCTGTGCTCTATCAATCACCAACTGATAATAGCCAAGATTATGTTGCTTTCATATCTGATCATCAAAAGGCCCTAAAATACCAGACCCTAGACTAACTTCGTACTCATATAGTGTTTGAACTTCCTATGTAAGAACCAAAGTGGTACCAATCCTAAAATATTTTTTAACATAAGTGTCTTCATCTTTTCTTTGTAGATAAGATCCATCATCAACTTCACATTTTTTCCCGAAAGTACTGGGTTAAGTCTCAAACACATTCGTTAATAGAATGTCATTTTCATTGAAAACCACAAGCATACTTATTAAAGACTTATGACGTCCAGGTTCAAGGAACCAAAACCTATACCCTTTTATTCCTTCCAGAAAGCCGAGGAATAAATATATTAGTGGTCTCGGCCTAAGTTTATCTGTTTCAGATGTGCGTAGGTAGCACATCCGAACACTCTCAAATGTTCTAACTCGGATTTCTTTCATGTCCAAGCATCTTGAGGGAATTGAACTAAAACATCATAGATGGACTACTGTGGATGATATGCAGTCGTTGTTATGACTTCTTTCGAGAACCTTCGACACATACGAGTCGTATGAAGCATACATCTAACCCGTTCCAAGTGGGTTCGATTCATTCTCTCAGAAATCTTGTTTTATTGAGGAGTCTCACTTACAATTTGGTGTCTAAGAATTCTAAGCTCTGCACAATAGTCAATGAACTCATTGTTTACATACTCCAATCCATTACATTATAAAAATTCTTCAATAATTTCCCATTTTGATTCTCTATCAAAGTCTTCCAGTTTATAAAGACTACAAACACTTCATCTTTGCTCTTCAAAAGTGTAAACCCATAATTTCATGGAATAGTCATGAATTAACGACATAAAGTACATTACACCACCTATGGTAGGTTCCCATGTTGGACTCTAAAGGTATGAATGAACATAATCAAGTACTTTATTGAATAAATGGTTGATGGGCATAAACTTTATCTTATTTCTCTTACCAATACACAACTTTCATAAAAGCTCAGTTTCTCAACTGTTGTGGCATCTAACAACCTTTGTTTACTTATTTTATTGATTGTATTCTAACTTAAATGCCCAACCGATGATGACACAACTTGATAGAAACCTTCACCACACTAGACACATGCCCTACTACTACAGATCCCTCAAGGACTAACACACCATTAGTCTTATTGCCTTTAATAAAAACAAAAGGAGTCTTGTAAGACAGTAAGTCTACCATCTCCACCCCTATAGGTAAACGTTTTCTCATCTTATATCCCAATCGAAAATTGGTTATGTTTAACTTTGGGTGAACGTTTCCACTATGAAGTGTATATAATCCTTTGGTAGAGAACTTAGAAGTGTGAATGATTGGTTTCCCTCCTCTACTTTTACACCATCTGCATTCAAGTCGAGTATGATTCAGTTGTAATCATCTAGGCGCTTTCAGATCTCTATTCTACTATCCATAGACAACGTGTTGAGATGTTTATTCAGATAAAGTCTATTTGCCAAGGATTTTTTCATATAAATCACCTCCAAACGATTCCACATCTATAGTATTGTATGCTCTTTAGACACCTTTCATAGCACTTCATATTCTAAGCTCAATATGAGGGTACTATGAGCTTTAGACAGTACCACAACATCAACATGTGTAAATTTATCATCGATAACAGAAACCAATACATTATATACTAGGTAAGCCTTAATCTTATTTCTCCAGAGGTTGAAATTTAGATCCGTCAATGTTTTATATGATAAGCTTTATCAAACTCATATTTCGTGGATTTACGATTTCCAAACAAGATCTACTTCTCTAACATTCAAATATGTGATCAATCTACTTCTTCAATTATTTGTTCGTGCTCAATGTATCACTAGTTGAGGATAAAATCCCCGTTTGGCTGAGGGAAAAAGTGATGTACCGGTTAACGAAAAATAATTAAACTTGTTCAAGACGAGCAACAAATAAAATAAAATAAAACATAAATAAAAACCAACCACATAAGATATATCTAACGTGGCCCGGATTGTAGAAATAATCCTACATCCAAGAGAAACAAACAGTCTTTTTATTAATAAGTATGTTATAAAAAGACTCTCAAACATAAATGACTCAATCACTCTTTGTAAACAAAGATGACATGATTCAGAAAACCATCTCTTCCTTGTTTATATCTCACCTCACTTATCTTATACAAACTAAAGTTATTTCTCTCTCTAGATATATTTTGTTCATAATTTTCCTCACACTTTGCATAACAATCCTAATATATTAATCAAGGGATCTAATTGATATAGAATACAAACTTAATAGAATATTTGATAAATATTGAATATCAAACAATAAGAAATCTAAATAATATTAGGTATCTAATTAATATAGAAATCTAATTAATATAAAAGATCTAATTAATATAGAAATTTAATTAATAAAATACTAATTCAATAAGAAATCTAATTAATATAGGAGACCTATTTTAATAGAAGATTATGCTTCAAATTACTTCTAGCCTACACTTAACAACATCCTTACATTGTTTATAAGATCCCTTTAGGAAAATATATTAACATGCACTTGTATGAGTTTGAGAAAAGTCATTGTTTATCAAAATTTAGTCAACTTAATTCGAGAGAAACTTATTGTAGGTTGGTTTCTTTTTTCCGATTAAATAGTTATTGACCAATTCAATATTGATAATATTATATTCACGATTAATTACAGCAAACTTTAACCTTTATTTGGGTCAGTGATATTAGAAATAATTTTAATCATGATCTCATAAAAAACCTAAGTTAATCAATTCACCAACATGGACTACTTTGACGATATGTTGGCTTCATGACTCATTTACCAAAATTGAGGCAGCCTTAGTCACGCTATCCATATATCATATAAAAATATGAGAAACTGAACAACTACACATATCCACTTAACTCTAAACATAAAATATGGTCCAGTTCCGAATAAAGACCCCTTAAGGTGTTGATAAGGTGCCAAACTGCGCTGAGGGATTTTCGTTGCAGCATACTCGACATCACCGTGACAAAAAACGAGAATTTATGCGATGCTTTAGAAAGTATCCAAAAAACATTAGGGTTTATCGTGGTGACTAACGCTTGAGGATGATTTTATCACGAGAAAATTAAGAATTTTCACGACAAAGAGCCACTATCTTGCTTCTGACTCGATTTTGACTTTATGTGTCACAATTATGTACCTTTTGCCGCAAAAAATTGATCATAAATCAAGTTAAAACTCTTATTTTCATCTCATAACAATCTTCCCCGATAAACAATATAATTCTAACATGTTTTATCCCTAACAAATCATAAAACATGCAATTTGAAGCCCTAGATCTGTACATCTACCAACTCAATCATCAAATAATTTCTGAATGCGGATTCCTTTATAAAAAACAAAATCACATACAATATGCTTGATTTAAGAACAAAACCAGCTATTCCATTTCAAAAGGAAGACTCTGATACCAATTGAAATAGTTTACATCATTTGAAAGCTAATATGAATGTATATACATAATCCTATTTTAATATGATTATATCATTAGATGCGGAATAAAGAATTTACAGGATGATGAAGACTTAATCTTTTTTATCTTACTTTTGGTTACTGATTTGTTGTATCATTGGTTCTGATTCATTGTATCTTTTGTTCTAGATTAAATATCTTAATTAAATATTTCTTTATTCTCTTTAGGATTGGATATTCTAACTAATAACAACTGGTGTGGTTTATTTCTGTCTGAGGGTAATTTTGTATAATGTTTTGGATGTTTTGTGGATTTTAATGTTTAGAGTGGTAAGTAGTGAGATAATTAAGCTCTACAATAGTAATAAATTCTGATTACCCTCATTAATGAAAGTAGTTGGGGTATTTATACTTAATTACTGACCCATGGGCTTATTGGGTCGGATCATGAAGTCGGGTCAAGTTTAAGGACCCATTAGTAATCTGGTTTGAAGTGACCAACAACTAGCATAATCAGCATTTATTATATTTGTCTTGTTCAGAGTTTTATAATAGTGATCATGGTCTGAACTGCCCTTCAGATTAAGTCAGGACACATTAGCTAAAATATCCGATCTCATAAGTAGCCCTTTTAGGTCTTGCAAAGAATCATTGGAAGAGCTAACTCAATACCAACATTTTCGGATCTGTGTTTCGTCCGAATTGAAAAATTGTCCTTTAAAAGTGACTTTGTACGTATTTTGGTGGAACTAATTTCTTATTTCAGAATTCTGAGAGTCTTCTTTCGATCGTGGGACACGTGTCATGCTCTGGTTCAACCTCTTAACCATATTTTCTCATATAATCTTGTACCTACTAGGCTAGAAAATTACTTAGGATTTAACTCCCATACCTTGCAGCTTTTAATCATTACCCAAATCGATTTACCTTCTCCTAGGTAACTGCCATATTTCATTGTTGTATATAAACCTTCTTACTGTTTCATTGTCTTCAAAAAATACAAACATTCCTAGTAAGAGAAATATTACTCCATTTTAAAATTCGTTCTTGAATCATATATGTTCACACCCATAAACGCCTTTTAAAGGAGGTTGGTTGAACTTATCTGAGTTAGAGAAAACAAGAAAAGTCGCAAGAGACGAACGCATTGCTGCTGGTCTTCCGGTTTCTCCTGGTGAAAGAAACAATCAACCACAAGTAAATACAGACAAGGGTTCATCATCTTCAAAAGCTTCCAAGGTTAGAAAATTTCCCTTTGTCGCAAGCCTTTCACCTCTTCCAGCAGGGTCCTCTATTCAGGAGTCCCAAGACCTTCCCTCTAAGGAGAAAGCTGTATCAAGAATCAGAAAACCCTTGCTTTTATCGCAATTGGGTCAGATGCAGAGGAATCTCTAGATAAATTAACCCCACGCTGAGTCACACGTCAATCCAAGTCAAAATCCACCCTTACTTCTTCAAAGCCCTCTAGTTTAGAGGCAATAAAACTTGCGCCAAAGGCTAAACCATCTGGGCAACAACCCCTAGCAGAAACCAGACTATCCGAACAACAATCTGAACATTGATCTGTACAACCATCCGAACATCCTTCCACAGTATTGGAAGAAAATATGAAGGAAAATCTAGATGAAGCCCCTTTTAAGGTGTTCGGTCAAACAGAAGATCTAACTGCAGACCGGAAGGGAAAGACCAAGGTGGGTATGACTCATCTGGATGCGCTTTCGGAGAGTCTAGAAGGTAGGGTGGGGCCATATTTCAAGAAGGTCAGCGTGAAGTATTTGTTGTCCCTCCAAAATATAGCCTACGTATACACCCACACTGCTGAGCTGGGTCGAATTCGTACTAAGTGGGGAATTCTAGAGTCTATGAAAGTGAGAATTCTGGTCACCCCAGAAACCTCGATGGACAACAAGGCCAATGAACTGGTGGTTTATACAGAAGTACTGAATTGGGGACTCCGGTTTCCTTTGGATCCGGAGATAGTTAGATACTTCCAACTATGTCCCAGCCAACTGAGCCCCAATGCTTGGTATACTCTACTAGCCTACATCATGGCATCCAGGTTATTTAAGATTCCACTACCAATGGAACATTTGCTGGTGTGGAAAACTTGTGTAAAAATCACCACATCCCCTTCTACCACTACTATATGGAGAATGACTACAAGATAGTGAACGATCTCCTAGAGTCTGAAAATCCGTAGAGGACGCAGTTCTTATTCATCAGTGGGGCTTGAAAAAATGGCAAAAAGATCAAGGTTGACTCAAACCCAAGCCAGCTGACTAGTCGCTGGAAGAGCATTGGTGAGTTTCTCTTATTTCTTCTTTAATATTTTAAGAATTAAGTTTTTAATCCAAACTGACTCATACTTCTTCCTAGTGTTTCCGAAGGAGTTTTCGGACTATGTGGATGCAGGTTAGGATACTTGTGCCAAGCTGAACGCTTGGGCCTTAGAAAAGTGGTACAACACTTTCCATAACTGCTTCACATCGGGGAAATATATGAGGTCTCATATGTGGAACACCACAGGAAAAAAGAGACTTCACTTGGGAAGAGCTAACCACCCTTTCTCCTCCAGATGTTATCATGACGAAGACAAAGGCTAAATATGCTAAACTTTACCTGCGTTCCAGAGCCAAAGCCCCAATCATCTGAATAAGATGAAGAACGAGATGAAGAAGAAAAACACAATAGACCCACCTCAAAAAACCACCGAAGGGACCGGTTCGGAGAACTAAGGAAATATTAACGTTGCTTTACTGGAAACAGTAAAAGTGACTGTGAAGGAGGCTGGTGGGTCAGACAACCCACCGAAGATTTCGAATAAGGACAAGAAGTGTAAGACTAGTAGTGATGAGAAAGCTGCCAAAAGAAAGTTACTATCGAAGCAGAGATAATCCTTCGTCCTTCTGAAATCCCTTCTCCAGCTCATGCCGATCCTACCTTGCAAGAGGAAATTCCAACCATTCTCCCTTCCGAACAGGTTACTGGTGATGGTAACGAAGAGGTAGACCTTGATGCTTTTCAAAACATCAACATATATTTCAATGACTTAGAAAAAGATGATTTCACGGGGCCTTACCGTCGTCATAGTTCTTCCAATGTTGTGACTTATAACGGCGAGACTTACATGAGATCTAGCGAGCAAGATACCTTGAGCCATGCCCTCTTGGGTTATATTCGACCAATTCTAGATCTAGAGAGACATGTAAGAGATCAAACTGTTACCATCAATACCCTGCCTACAGAGAAGCAAAACATGTCAAACGATCTTCTCAGTTCTCAACAGAGCATAGAATTATTGAGGAAGGAAAAAGAGGATTTGGCTGCCAAACTTCTTAAGTCAGAAACGGCCAACAAAGAGCTTCAAACCAAGTATTCCGATATGGAGACTTCTTCCTCAAATGATATCATACCTTTGAAGGAGCAACTACAATATAAGTACAGCACTATCCAAACTTTATCCAATGATAAAGTCAAATTGGAGAATACTGTCTGAGAGAAGACCAAAGAGGAAACAAACCTAGAACTTCAACAGGCTCAAGAAATAGCCACAAGGATAGAGAAATATGCCAATAGAGTAGTGGATTCTCTGGAGAAGAGGGATGATGAATTTAAGTCCAACATGGTCTTATTCTTCCATGAGTCTTTTCCTAAGAGGAATCTAGGTTTTTTTTGTGGAAATATGTAACTATGATGATCTCCCTTTCCATACGATGGCTGATGGTGATAAGCACAGCTACTCTAGTGGGATAGACTCCGATGACGACGAAGTAGTGGGTGAGAGTTCAAGTGTTGAACTCAAAAGCCCTAAAAACGATGGTGGTGAAGAAAAATCCGAAGGGAACAAGCCTTAAGGTTACATTATGTACTTTTTGTTTTGGAAAGACTAAAGTCCTTGGATGGCCAAGGAATTTTTTTGCAATGTTTGTTTAACCTCTATGATGTAAAACTTTAAAGTCCTTGAATAGCCAAGGCATTTTTTGTGTATTGATGATCAGTTTAAATCCGATCAGATTCTAATTATCATATTCCGTTTTGTTTAAATTTTGTTTACCTCTTTTACGATCAATGTTTAAATAGCCTTTCTCTCAAGTGTATTAAACAAAAGTATTCAACATCATTAACCACACGTGTTTAACAAATGTGATCAAGTGTCAAGCATATCCGATCAACTCAAGAGGGCTTGAGAGCCGGGGTGTTGAATAATTTTTCGATATCCAAATTGAAACAAAATTGCACCAGACTTTTGAAGAAGGCATCATATATTATTAAAAAACCCGGACACCTCATTAAAATCTCCTCGCACCACCAGGGTAGAAAGAGCATGACCCCTAATATTTAAATTTATATTTTAAAAGTGAATATATTTTAAAAAGATCTTTATTCCAAGTAAATCCCTTCTTTTACCTTTGGAAGAAAATCTGCTCCTCATCAAGCCCTGATAATGCTTTATTCTCAGATATGCTTTAACTATTTTTTCTTCTATCAAGTCCAATTGATTCTTAAATGCTACATCATTAGCTTGTACAGAATAGTTTTGGACTTTGTGAGATGGTAAAGTAGCTTCTATGGGAGTAATTGTATCCATCCCATACACCAAAGCTAAATGAGACTCTTGCGTGGCAGCCCGATGAGTAGTTCGATAGGCCCACAATACTTCTTGTAAATAAGTTGGCCACTTTCCTGCAACTCCTTCTAAATTCTTCTTTAATCCGGACAAGATAGTTCTATTTGCAACCTCAACCTGGCCATTTGCTTGAGGGTGGAAAGGAGAAGAAAAACAATGTTGAATCCCTCTAGAGGTACAAAAGGCTTCCATGTCTTTATTATCAAACTATGGCCCATTGTTTATAGTAATTTTCCGGGGAACTCCAAATCTATAACATATGCTGGATAAGATAAATTTAATAACTTCCTTCAAAGTGGTTCCAGCCAAAAGAGCTGCCTCTATCCACTTAGAGAAATAGTAAAAAATACTTGAGAGCCGACGTGTTTAATAAGTATTTAATATCCAGACTGAAACCAAATTACATTAGAATTTTGAAGAAGGCATAATATATTATTGAAAAACCTGGACACCTCATTAAAACCTCCTCGCGCCACCAGGGTAGGAAAGAGTACGCCCCATAATATTTAAATTGATATTTAAAAAGTAAATATTTACAAAAGAGTTCTATTCTAAGTATAACCTGAGATATTTAATGTTTCGTGGGTGCTTTAGTGCTCTCCCTTCTTTATCTTGGAGCGTGTATGTTCCTGATTTAACCTTCCCACAGACCATATAAGGGTCTTCCTAGTTCAGAGCCAGCTTACCGAACTAATTTTCCTTGGTGTGTAAAAATACTTTTCTTAAAACTTTTTCCCTATTTGAAAATCCCTTCTTTTAAATTTGGAGGCAAATCTGCTCCTCAATAATCCTTAGTATTGCGTTGTTCTCAGATGTGCTTTAACTCTTTTTTCTTCAATCATATCCAACTGATTCCTAACTGCTATTTCATTAGCCTGTTCAGAATAGTTCTGGACTCTGTGAGATGGTAAAGTATCTTCAATGGGAGTAATTGCATCCATGCCATATACCAGAGCACAAAGAGACTCTTGTGTGGCAGCCCGAGGTGTAGTTGGTAGGCCCATAATACTTCTTGTTAATAACTTGGCCATTTTCCTGCAGCTCATTCCAAAATTTTCTTTAATCCAGACAAGATTATTCTATTTGCTACCCTAACCTGGCTATTTGCTCGAGGGTAGAAATGAGAATAAAAACAATGTTGAATTCCTCTAGAGGTACAGAAGGCTTCCATATTTTTATTATCAAACGGTGGCCCGTTGTCTGTAGTAATCTTCCGAGAAACCCCAAATCTATAACATATGTTAGATACAATAAATTTAATAACTGCCTTCGAAGTGGTTCTAGCCAAATGAGCTGCCTCTATCCACTTAGAAAAATAGTTAATAGTGACTATGATTGTTCTACATACACCAGATGCCATAGGAAGAGGCCAGACTAGATTCATACCCCATCTGGCAAAGGGTATTGGTTCAGATATGGATTCTATATGAATTGCTTTCACATGAATTTCATTCCCATACTTTTTACAAAGATCACATTTTTCACTATCTCTTTAACATTTGTCATTATGGTTGGCCAGTAGTATCTTGCTAATATGACTCTTCTGGTTAAGGCCCTATAGCCACAGTGTGCAGAGCCTTCTCCATCATGTAGCTCAGATAATACAACTTGAGATTCTTCAAATCCTAAACAACGTAGGAGAGGTCTGCTGAAAGATTTCTTGTAAAGAACTTCTCTTAATATCAAGAAACCACAAGCCTTGTACTTGATCTTTTTTGCCACAAATTTATCCGAAGGTAATATCCCATCAGAGATGTATTGGAGAAGAGCATATCTCTAATCTTTAAGTTGAATAATAAGTATATTCATATTTTATTCACTTTTTTTCCTAACATGTCTGTACTGATAGACATTCCTGCAAAAGAATCCATGGGTAGGATTCAGAATAGGCTATAGTTGCCAAAGAGTCTGCCAGAGTGTTTTCTGATCCAGGAATGTGCTCATAGTATATATTTTTAAAGTTTACGACAACTTCTTTCAACATAAGCAAGTATTTAATCAACTGTTCTTTCTTTGCTTCAGATTGCCCTTGAGCATGGTGAATGAGTAGTTGAGAATTACTCATTAACCGGACTCTCTTAGCCCCACATAGGAGAGCCAGCTTAAGACCAGCTATGAATGCTTCATATCCAGACTCATTGTTAGAAGCTCTGAACCCAAAACATATGGCCTGATACATCTTGTCACCATATGAAGAAGTTAGAAAAATCCCAGCTCCACAACCCATAGTATTTGATCCACCATCAGTTCAAACTACCATTCTTTCTTAGATCTATTCTATGATTCCTGTCTGGAGGATCTATCAACATGAAATTCTACCAAGAAGGCAGCCACTGACTGGGCTTAATCGATGTTCGAGGGGCAAAGTCAATATCATAATCACCCAGCTCCACTGACCATTTGGTCATTCTGCTTGATACATCAGCTTTCTGAAGAACGCTTTTTAAGGAAAAAAATGTTCAAACAACAATGGAATGAGCTTGGAAGTATGGTCTCATTTTTCTCGCTGCAATTACCAAAGCTAGTGCCAATTTTTCCAATTTTAAATATCTTCTTTCAGCATCCAGCATGCTTTTACTGATGTAATACACCGGACGAGGGTAATTGTCCAACTCTCTCACTAGCACACCACTTATTGCATATTCTGATACAACTAGATACACATAGAGCTTTCCCCCCCGAACAGGTTTGAAAATACTTTTGGGTAAGGATAAATGATTCTTTATTTCAAGGAAAGCCTAGTCACACTGTGGAGACTAGTTTAAGTCTTTAGCATTCCTAAATACTTGGAAGAATAGAGCGCACTTGTCTGATGACCTTGAGATAAACCTATTCAACGCAGCCAATCGTCCTGTCAGCCTTTGAACTTCTTTAATATTTCGAGGAGGGTCCATTTCTAGTAAGGCATTAAGTTGATCCGGATCATGATGAATTCTCTTTCACTTATTATGTAGCCCAAGAAATTTTCGAATCAGACCCTAAATACACACTTCTCATGGTTCAATTTTAATTTCACAGCTTCTAGATTGGAGAATGTCTTTTGAAGGTCAGATATATGTGAATCTTCCTCCAAGCTCTTAACCATCATATCATATATGTAAACCTCAATCTTTCTGCCAATCTGATTAGCAAAAGCTTTATTCACCAACCTCTAATAAATGGCCCCAACATTTTTCAATCCGGACATCATCATCTTATAATAATGAAGACCTCTATTTGTAATGAAAGTAGTGTGATCTTGATCCTTCAGATCTACTTGTATCTGGTTGTACCCTGAGAAGGAATCCATGAAGGACAATAATTTGTTTCCAGAGGTAGAATCCACCAACTGATCTATCAGAGGAACATGATAAAGATCCTTAGGGCATGCCCTATTGAGGTCATTGAAATCAATGCACATATGCCACTTGCCATTCTTTTTCTTGACTAACACAGGGTTGGCAGTCCACAAAGGGTACTGAGATTCTTTAATGTGACCCCTCTTGGTTAAACAGTCAACTTCTTGGACAATCACATCTACTTTTTCCTTAGAAAAAACCCTTATCTTTTGTACAATTGGTGAAATATCACTCCAGATTGACAACTTATGAGAGATAAAATATGCTGGCACTCCAGTAACATCACTCTTGCACCAAGCAAAAACATGTTGATTATTTATTAAAAATGATTAAAACTGGTGCTTCAATTCTGGTGCCACCTTGGAACCAATCTTAATGGTCTTACCCTCTGCAAGGGAGTGAGTTTCAACCTCCTTAATTGGTATTATAACACTGTGAGCCTCCCTAGGATCATCAATTTCATTTTCCTCAGGTGAAGGCTCCAATAGCTGCTAATCTTTGTTAATTCTGATTGCCCCTGGAGTTTTAAGGGCAAAGGCTGTTGCATAGCATTCCCTGGCTATCTTCTGACTGCTCTGGACAACACCTACTTGTCCCTGGACAACATACTTCAAACATTGGTGGACCGTAGAGGCTACAACATGCATTCTGGAGAGCCAAGACCTCCCATATATTGCATTGTACGATGTTGGGCAATCCACCACCACAAACAACACTCTTACCATCTTTTTAAAAGGTCCCTTGCCCAACAATACTTCATCTTCGAACTCTTCGATCACATCTACATAATTTTTTTGTGAAGCCTAGAATGGTTCTTTTCGAATGTTGTATAACCTAAGGGTTTCTTATTTGCTTGTATGAGCTTAAAAATATAATATTTTTCGAACTGCCCGTATCAATCGGAATTCGGCGTATATCGTTTCCCCTATTGAAGCTCCTATTAGCACCGCATCTTCATGAGGTCTTGTAATGTCCCTTAGGCCATCCTCATCAAAAACTATAAATGGGGATGAGGATTGACACTGGTAGGTGGACATTCCACCATCCAACTAGGTGGTCAAATTGTGGACATACCTCTTCCTTGACAAAGTAGAAGGTGCAGTCACTGTATCTCTTCCGAAAATAGTTAGTGACTTAAAAAAGTTGATCAGTTCGGAAACTGTTTTGGTTTTGTCTGTTATCACCCTTACTTGATTTCAACTTGGATCTAGATCTAGATACTCAGAGCCTACATCAAATCTTTCAACAATCACCATTTCACCCTCTTGTGTAGATATCCTAGGATTGTTCGAAGGACCCATCCGGGGAGCATTGGTTTGCGTATTATTCGTTCTGCTTCCACCTTGATTTTTAACGTAGCCCCCAACTTGCCCCTTTCAATGAGGTTATGGACCGTATGCTTCAAAGCTATAGAATTGCGAGTATCATGGCCTATGTCCTTGTGGTATTAGCAGAAGCGAGTGCTCCGGTTTTCTCTGGAGGACTGTAACGCTGTCGGCTTTCTAAAATGCACCTCATTCTTAGTCTTGTCATAAATAGTAGCCACACTCTCCCCCAACTCAACAAACCACTCGGGATGAACATAGGTCCCCCTCTTACTTCTGGTTTGTTGGCTTTGAGTTTGGTTGGACTGATAATGCCTTGACCGGTTAGACCCTCTCCGGTCTCCGTTGCCCTATAACCGGATTGGTTAGTAGCTGGTGGAGTTGTTGTTGTAGTATTAGATCTCACTTGACGGTGTAATCTGGTTTTCTTGATCTCCTCTACGTTGATTTGATTTCCCAGTTGATTTAACAAACCATCCGACGTCATAGCCTTCTTCCGAGTTACTGGATCAGCTAAATTTCCTGGATTTAAACCTTGTCTAAGGGAAGCAATTGCTACTTGTTCAAAGCAATCTACTAGCCCATTCTTTGTATTCACAAAATGATTAATGTACTCCTTCAGGGACTCATTCGGTTCCTAAGTACAATGGATAATTGTGTCCCCATTACCCTTGAGTTCCTTACTTCCAACAAATTGCCTCCGGAAGGAAACCCAGACAGTTGTAACCATTTAAGAGCACTTCCTGTGAAAGTCTGGGAGAAGGCCTACACAATAGCTTGTCATCATCGTCAAAATTCATCATAAATTTCTTGATCTGTTCCAGGTGGTTGTCCGGATCTCGACTCCCATCGTATTTATCTATCTTGGAGCTATCAAACATTTTAGAAAGATTTCCGGAGAGTATTTTTGCGGACAAAGGCGATTGCCTCCAATTGTTTCTACGACTGAAAACAGTATCTTCATTAGGGGTTGCAAAAATACTCGGTTCAGACTGAAAGGAAAAGGGATCAATCAGCAACTGATCAATATGATTGTGAGCTGATCATTTACCCTTACTATGGTTCTTCTTAAGCCTGTCATGTTTATCCCTCTTTCTTGAATGTTTTTAAGTCAACCTCATTTTCTTTTTAGATCTTTCTCATCACTACTTGAGGATAATGATTCTTCAAGTTCTGCCTTATTTGACGAGCTGCTGGAGGAATCAGATACAGAACTCTCAACAGGCTTAAACCAGTGTGTCTTCTTGGAACTGAGATGGGTTTTCAATGAACTGCTCGTTTTCTCCAAGATTGTCAGTGTGGTGAAGTACGGACGCTTCAGACTTTTCCTTAACTTTTTTTTCTACTTGTTTTATTGCTCTCAACACCTCTATTTCAGCTCTCAACTGGTCTCGCTCCTCGATAGTATATTCTTTGTTTTCCCTTGCACCTTCCACCTCATAAGGTGGAACATTATGCTCATTCAGATCCATTCGAACAATATTTTTTGCTGGTTTTAAATTGTGAAATTCAGGCATCGTCGTGCTCTCAATGTGGTTGCCAATTTGGTGTGGTTTATTTCTGTCTGAGGGTAATTTTGTAAAGTGTTTTGGATGTTTTGTGGATTTTAATGTTTAGAGTGGTGAGTAGTGGGATAATTAAGTCGTGTGCTAGTAATAAATTCCGATTACCCTCATTAATGTAAGTGGTTGTGGTATTTATACTAAATTACTAACCCATGGGCTTATTGGTTCGGATCATGAAGTCATGTCAATTTAAATGACCCATTAGTAATCTGGTTTGAAGTGACCAACAACTAGCTTAGTTCGCATTTATTACATTTGTCATGTTCGGAGTTTTATAATAGTGGTCATGGTCCGAACTGCCCTTCAGATTAATTCAGGACACAGTAGCAAAAATATCCGATTTCATCAACAACGATAAAGTTTTTGTATATAAGTGAATGAATGAATACTTCACTTAGCTTTCTAATCATATATGAGTTGCAATTAGGGTTTTAACTTAAGTCCAATTTTAATCATATCCTGAAGTTCCATTGCTATGATTAAGGACCATAACCCGACTAATTGATTATTTATAAAGTAGTCAATAAACTTTATGCTTAAAATAAGTGCCAAGATTCATGTTCAATCACTCACGAAACCTAAATTTGACATGGAATCTACATAATTACCTCTCTAAATAGTTATTAATTGGACCGTATATCATTAAGCATGTGACGATCCATCATGATAGATAAATTTCCAACATAATATTCCCCAATTGTCTATTTTTTAGACAACTAATCTTTCTTCTTCCAAATATTCCAAATATACCAAATAACCTCAAGCTTATCAAAATACAGACAATTAGTTCTTCGACTTTACTTTTTACTATGAAATTAACTTCTCCAAACATGAATATTTGTTCCCTTTTCTGATTAAAATAAATAAATTATCCATATTTTAATAAACCGGAGAGATTTTGTTTATATCTTTAACAAATATCTATAATTCGTTTTGAAAGATCAATTGTTAAAAAAATCGATATGAAAAAACATTAATTGCGTATCACAATTTATCCAAAAATAGTTATTGTTAAATCTTTTACCACATGAATACCATTCTCTTTCACAATAATCGTTTATATTGTCGGCATTTATAGAAATGAAATAATATATTATTATTAATATAATTATCAAGTTATACTAAAATTAAAACAAATTATTAATATTCATATATATATATATATATATAAATAAAAGAAATCCTAAAACTATTATAACCATACTATAGATTTTATTTTTGTGACAACTATCTTACTGTAGAAGGATATTCGATATTAATGATACATAGTCAGGACATCGTAAAAAACAACATTTCTTTCATAGGTATGGTAGAACCATTCGTCGCCAAGAACAAAAGGTTATCGAATAAATCAAACAAGTCTCTTTCAACGGGAAGTATGTAAAATAGGGGACCGATAGTATCGAATAAAACCTACTACATTTTTTATTCACATGTTATGCCAAACTTATTTTTATTTGACTTTACAACTCATGTATAAGCTATAAAAATGGTTTCACTAATCTATCTTTCGTTTTAACTCAAAACATGCAATATGAGGATGAAAATAATTCATATCTACAACTTCAAAGAAAAATAATAATAATAAAGGGTATGATGCATAATATGAATATACCAAACGGGTCCCTTTCATAATCGATATCGGGATTACATGGTGTTGCGAATACTCCCCATAGGTAATTCAAAACCACGTCGATCTCTCCATCAGTATGAATCACTTATTCATTACCGGCAACTAAACTTGTATCGTTGCAATAGTTTGCGGCAATGTATTTTTCGTTTTAGTTAATAATATATGAATATCGATATATGAGTGAAGTGTTTAACTATTTGTAGTTATATATGCATTATGTTTTACGAAATGCATTTATCAGTGTTCGGTTCATTTCGTAATCTAAATTTTAGATCGCTAATATTGAAAATAACAGAGTTTATATAAGTTGAACTCATCCCAACTAGCAAATTCTTTTAGAAAAACACATCTAAATGCAAATTGGTGCAGATTTTCAAATCCAAAACAGATAGTATCTGGTTATTCCGTGAAGTCTCTTTCACAATTACATGTGTATGTGAAGAATGAACTTTATCCTAAAACTCCAATCACACCTCAACTAGCGAGAGACTCCTTTTTTTAATATACCAAAAAGCAAATTCCTACCGGAACTTTAGACCTAAGGATAATATATTGCTAAAAATATTTGCGACAATCTTTATTTGGTGATGAAATTGTATTTTTAAGTACTAAAGAGACCTTTTTAATAACCCGACCCATAATATATATATATATATATATATATATATATTACTATGCACAAATTTGGTTTAAGGCAGGGTCTGGTTCGATGGACAATGCAGCTATTCTCCCCATCAGGTTTCATGTTCCACTTTTGAGCTCGATTGTGATATAGGTCACTTTATTTTCCTTCTTTCGGTTCGTGATACTTTTCGTTTTGATTGTAAAAAGTTTAATGATCACATTAAGGGTTTAATAAAAGGGAAAAATACTTGCTCATGCAGATGCCTCACGAAAACAATATCATTCATAGAAATAGAGATCAGAGATTGACCAATAATATTTAGATTCAGAAATATAAATCATTCGCTGATTCTAGTAATAGACAAAGCACACACATCACACTTGCAATCATCTTACAAAGATACAATAAATGGGTTTACATTAAAATAGCCAAACATCACTAATACCAATCCGATAAAACTAAAAATAATAATAATAATATAAAAAGATGACATCCTCTCATGTCCCGATTTGTCTTCGCACCCATAAATTTAGTAACCTGCACCATAAAACAAATAATTTATAAAAATCGGAATATATATATATATAAACATGACTATGGAGGAGTCACGAGAGTACTATTTTACAAACGTCCAAAGATATTATTCTCTCTATTATTGCGTACTAAAATGAATATTATAATCTTGTTTTATTCTATTACTAATATGATTTGTTTAGGGTTTCTAGTTTCTACCCATTACTAATAATGAATTTAGCTAGTAAAAAGTTACTTACTTATGTAATATGATGGTCTAGAGAGAGCAAGTGTAACCAGGAGGTGGAGTTTTGCCACAAGTGATAAGAAGCTGAAGAGCAAGGGGGACAAAGACGTTGAGGTTAAGCAGTTTGAGCTTTAGAGTAGTGCAAAGACAAGCAGCTGCTTCAAGCTCAACAAGTCCTTGTAAGATGGGGCAACAACTATTCACAGCAGGGTCACCCAGCCCAATATGCACCAACCCTCCTAGCAAATCTACACAAGCACCCAGCTTAAGTGTGTCGATGGGACAAGTGGCACTGCCAGCACCTGGTGGAGACGACCCAGCCCCAGGACCAGGAGGTGGTGGGCATGGTTTTGTGGTGCTAGGTGGGCCTGGAAAAACCGGAGGAACTGTCACCGGAGGGATGTGAACTGCTGGTGGTTTAACAATGGGAATGGTGGGTTTGGTCTTTGGTTTTTTGTGTTTTGGTTTTCCACATGAGCCACATGCTAGGGCAGGAGAAAATGTAGAGATGAATATAATGGATATGAGGAAAAGTGCTGAGATTTTAGAGGAGGAGGAATCCATGGTCATGGTGTTTCTTGAAAAATAAAAGATATGGAAATGAGGATGGGGTTTTGTGGAATGGAGAGAGGGTTTTATATAGAGAAGATGAGAGGAGGGGGAATACATAGGAGTATAATAGTGAAGAGAGAAAGAAAACAAAAAACCTAAATAGTCATTCACGTGAAGCTTACAGGGAATACTTTATAAATTTCTAACCTCTCATTACTCTTTTTCTTATTTTCCTCTAAATTACTATTATATTTTACAAACCACCTATAATATATACTCTTATCTAACCTATAATATATACTCTTATCTCAGGATAAAATAGATGAGCGGCTAAGAACTTTGGTTTGGTTAGTCGGTGTATAAAAAATATTACTGATGTTTTTTTGTCAAAACGATTATTTTTGTTAGTTTTTTTTTTTATATTCGTAGTCACTTACGGATGACTACGGATGTAAATCAAGACAAACAAAATGACCACGTATACAAAATAAAACCAACAAAAATGACTATTTTATTAAAAAAAATATCAATAACATTTTTTACACATATGATAAATTCCCATATCTTAGCGCGTCAGCGCATATCTAATTCTTTTACTCAAAACACATACACGTATGTAAGTAAATTCAAGGTTTTACTCAATCATCCAAATTTTGCCACCTGTCTCTTAATAATTTGTCATGCCCTATAGATGGATTTCGGAGTCTGAAGATTTCTTACAAAATGTCGTGAGATTAGTACTGCTCCATATTCCATAATGTCATTATACAAATGACATAGGCGAGGATCATCCTACTAGGCTACTAGCTACTACTACAACTGCAAGGAAAGGAAGGAGGGATCGTTGTTTTTTGAATGACGCAAATTCATACGAAGGGCACACAGAATTTCATAACCACTTGCGTTTAGTTTTAGTTTTCGGTCATGTGGTCATGTGATGTGATCTCGAATTGGAGGACAACAAGTATACCTACTCGTACCAGTACTACTACTATGACACCCTGAATTTCAGTGAAATAATTTCTTTATGCTTATGTTAACTCATGGCGTAAAATTAAACATTTACAAATAAATAAAGTCACTATTACACTGAATATTGTTCAGTGTAAACGGTGTCCAAACTTAAATATTTATTGTTAGCAATTTCAAAATAAACTTATAGTTCAAAATTTATTAAAATAATTATAATAATAAACATTAAAGTTATTCAAACATTTTAAAAATAATAGATCCCATACTAGATTTCAATAGGTCTTTTCGTCTGGAAATTGTCCTCTATGTGTTGGAAAGTAGCTTATTTTAGAAAGTTTTATGACATGAATTTCAAAACATACTAAAAAAAGTTGTATCAATAATTGACAATAATTGTTCCCAAAAAAGAATTATTGATAAGAAAAACAATAAAATAATACTAAGATGTAAGTAGCAAATTAAAAAAAAAAAAAAAAAAGCAAAAAATTATAATCATGTCCATTTTAATAATGTAATCCAAATATTTAATTTAAATCCCTCAAACTCTTTTGAGAACTAGATATGAACTTTAAAAAAACAAATAACAAACAAATGGTTTAACTTTTAAAGTTAAAAAACTAAAAATAAACTCTTGAAACTATGGATAATATACATAAATTTTAAAATATAGTAGAAAACTTATTTCTAGTGGATCTAATGAAATAAAATATCAAATGTCAAATTTAATATGCTACAAGTATTCAAACATTTTTGTGCTTAATAAATTTTATATATTTGTGATGTGATGTTCTATTAAAAAAATAATAGCCGTGTCCTTTTAATATTTATTGTTTTCATTCGCAATATGTTTTTTATTTGAATAATTATTGAATTGGATTATTACCATAAGTTTTATATTTGTTTGTATATTAGTCGTGCAGGTAAGTGATTTGATTTAAGCTATGATATTATGTATCATATATTCTCTATTCATTAATTATTTCAAAATTTGCTACCTATATTTTATTACAGTTTATACTACCATTAATAAGTTAAATTTAATGCTTTAATTAACAGATACGGATAAAACACTTACTAATAAAACAAATTAAATTATAAAATACCAAGATTCGGAATCATAAATTAAAAAATGGGTCCAAACATATGTCTAAATTAATATAAAACTATAAAAAAAATAAAGTTGAAACACAATTTTTATATAAAATAATTTATTATAATTTTTAAACTTTTTTGAATTCATCATTTTTTTTAAATAATTGATTATGTTTTGTCTGAATCGTACATTTGATTTTTATTGTATATTTGATATTATTATTTTCAAACATCTAATTGAATTTTCTTCCATCCAAATAAAATTTATTTGGATCAAATTTTTCTCCAACAAATAAATTAAACTTTAAACTTTTTTTTTCTAAATCTCATCCATAGAAAATAAAATGTGTTAAGTCCAATCAAAACGGAACAAACTACCATCAATAAACAAAATATACTTTAGACCGATTCTAACATTTATTTCAATAAATTCAGACAAAAATTGTAGACACAAAACCTATATAACATTTATATATTTACATAGCTCGTATCTAATTTTTTAAGTCTGAATTTGGAGTGTTGTGAAATAACATCTAATTTTGGTTTAGAAAATCAAAAAAATTGGTAGAGGAGATAGATATAGATTTAGGATACGTGTTAGCTAAAAAAATTATGACAAAGAAAAATATATGAGATATCAAATATTAAATTTTAGTTGCGAGAGGTTTAGAAAATATACGCAAATACCTTGTAAATATAATGTTAATAGGAGATCTACAGGCCAAAACAAATGTGATTGTGTTTTTAAATTTAAAGCTCGTATCGTCGAAATACATTATAATATTTGAAGGTTTTGTAAAGAAAGCATACTCACACACTTGTGACCTTCTTTGAAAAGTGTCCTCTAAAAAAAGAAAATAAAAAAAAGACGAATAAGAAAGGTCAACACCCACCATAAAAAAATAGTAGTCGGTTTGAGAAATGTAAAACATGACAGGGTATCCAATATAGGTAATATTAATAAAACATTAATGTTTTTGCAGTTCCTTCAATCTTTCAACCTTTTGAATTTGAGGTCGAATTCTTCCCAACCGGAGAAAGATGATGTACCAAAGACTGCGGACAGACTGGTTTCTCGCTCGGGTATCCAAACAAGGCGAAATTGGTACTCAAATTGAACGTCTTGACGAGCCCAAAAATTGTCAAAAGCGTGACTATGTCACGAATTTCGGACTTCAAATTCTACTGTTTATGGTCCAAAAATTATATTTTACTATTTTTGATATTTTATTTTATTTTATTTTAAAATTAATATTTGAATTAGTGAATCAAATCTGATTGCATTCAGATTATATTTGATTTTTATTTTTAATATCTTTATTTTATTTTTAGAATGTTTAATTAGGGTTTTGGATGTCTCATATATAAAGCATCTTATACCCTATTTTGCTGTTAGACTTTGATGAATAAAAATTGAGAATTCTCTCCTAGTCTCTTATACTCTAACTTCGGGTTAGAGTTTATATATCCTTGTTTCATCTTCTTCTCTTTGTGTTTGCCGCCATCTGTTCTATCTCGTAGCTTGGCGCTACCATATTGGTATCAAAGCGACAGAGCTCCTACGGCCTGAGTAACGGAGGTATGCCGCCAAAGAGATCCTTGCGGGGGAAGTCCACTCTTCCAATCGCAGAATCAGTCGACTGTGATGAATTCGGTCAGTTCCGATCGGAGATAGATGAATAGATGAATTCGCTTCGATATCAAATGAAGAAAGCGATAGAAGATATTGAAATGTTGACCACCACCGAATTCCAAACTCCAATCAGAAATTCAAAGGCGAAAGTTTTTTTCACTGAATCCAACCACAACCATAACTACAATTTGGAAAAACCAAAGGGGAAGGAAATCTATCAAGTAGCTGCTGGTTACATGGAGGAGTCGCCGATACTCGACCATCCACTCTTTGATGAGTATGAGGCCAACTACCATGGTGAAATTTCTGATGAAACTTGGTCGGAATTGAGAGATCCAATTTATGATATCTACGACGATGAGATTAAAGAGAAGAGCGCTGATGTTAAATAATGAGATAATGAAGATCTAATTAATATTGAGGATAAACTTGTAGATCAAAAAATTGTCTCAGATTTCAGTACACCATACTACATCATTCGAGATATTTTGTTGAAGAAGGACTGTGAAGCAATAGCTTTTATCGTGGAGATGCGCCTTCCATGTATTTTCGGTTATCCTACAGTCGAACCCTTGTTTCGGTTCTCTGTATATGCATATTATCGTGTGGTGAAAGTACAAGATGATATTTTTGTATTTGATTTTATGAAGAGATTGCTAGAAGAAAATATTAGTGTTTTAATGGATAAAAGGTTAGGTTTTGTAATCGAACCTGAATGAGTTTTGGGTGATGGTTGGGGAAATAAAAGAAACAATAAAAAATTAAAAGTAGAAGATTGCAGTATTTTGAATCTGCTGGCAGAAGTATACTCTGAAGAACTTGAGAGGCCATCTATTATTCAACAAAGAGGAATTGTTCCTTTCTGCAAGGGTCCTGATGTGATACAACAAGCACAGTCTGAAACTAGAAAGTCAACAACTTTTTCTACGCGCAAAGGTGCTGTTGTGCTTAGTCAATGGGTTGATAAAGCTGACATTGAACAAGTGTGTGAAATATATCTTGTTACTGATGATCACAGTAATGCCAAGGACATGGTAAAGAGGGACAAAACTTGGAAACCACTTCTTGATAAGAGCGACATCATTCAGATTATCACCACTTACACAATTTATGTTAGTACAAGTTGCAATCAGAGGTGAAAACGTCAATGTTTTTGCAGTTCTTTCAATGTTTCAACTTTTTTAATTCGAGGTCAAATTCTTCCCAACGAGAGAAAGATGATGTAGCGAAGACCGCGAATAGACTGGTTTCTCGCTCGGCTATCCAAACTAGGCGACATTGGTGCTCAAATTGAACGTCTCGACCAGCCCAACAACTGTCAAAAGCGTGACTATGTCACGAAATTTGGACTTCAAATTCTACTGTTTAGGGTTCGAAAATCCTATTTAACTGTTTTTGATATTTTATTTTATTTTATTTTAAAATTAATATTTTAATTAGTGAATCAAATCTGATTGTATTCAGATTATATTTGATTTTTATTTTTAATATCTTTATTGTATTTTTAGAATATTTTATTAGGGTTTTGGATGTCTCATATATAAAGCATCTTATACCCTATTTTGCCGTTAGACTTTGATGAATAAAAATTGAGAATGTTCTCTTAGTCTCTTATACTCTAACTTCGGGTTAGAGTTTATATATCCTTGTTTCGTCTTTTTCTCTTTGTGTTTGCCGCCATCTCTTCTATCTCGTAGCTTGAAGCTATCAAATTACTTGGTATATTTTTTATAAATGTAGTATGTGTCAAGCACACATCTTCATAGTTACACCAAAGTATATAGTAGGGATAGGATTTAATATCAACTATGATGCTTCAATATACAAAACTAGTAATATATAAATAACAAAATCTAGGCAACAATTGGTTGGTGAAACCTGTTGTATAACGATTCCATATTATATATTGATACGTCTCGGGTAAGGACTACATACTATGAATAATGTTCGTAACCTAAACGTTTTTTGTTAATACCATCCAATTTTATGTTATAAAATTCACATATTAGGATACCAACTTGGTATAAATGTTTTAATGATGAATTAAAATAAATATATAGAAACATAACAAAATGAAAATACAATCTATCCATAATTATTTCCATTTGTTGGCATCTTCAAATGGGTTGTACTCACTAGCGCGTATGTGTTCTTCTCTTTTATGAAAGAGTTTTTCATTGACATAATTCAATTAAGGTTTAGTAATTTTTTAGTAATACCTAAAGAGAACAACTCAAACGTCTCTTGCTTGCCTTTGCGTGGGATGTCAAAAGCCCGATAAATGGAAATAATCTCAAATAATCTCACCTAACAAAGTTAATCTATTAAAATATTTGTAATACTATACAAAATAAATCAAATACATACAAATACTTAACATAAATAAAACATTAAAAAATAAAAAATATAACATAAATCACCTTGAGTCTTCTACATATATCGCATAGCTAGATTGTATCCAATAATACATTAAGAATTTCCAAGAGTAATATATGTGGATATCGCGTCTTGTATTGGGTACCTACCATTCTATATCCCGCATGTATGCTATTTTAGTGCGTCATGTGCACCGGTTCAACCAATGGATCTTCATCGGTCGGATTAGAGATACATTATACCAAAGAGTTCAAGGAATAAACCATTATAATCTTGGTCCATGGTATTAATGTCAAAATATTAGACCATCGATGTACTTTTTCTGATCTACGATAAAAGGTGGGACTCCTAAACCATCCAAACTGAATCCTCCCAAGATAAAAATGCGTTAACCATTCTTCATATGATAACAACTTTTTCCTTCGGACGACGCAATACGTAATGGATAAAAACAAATTGTAGGACTTTGTGGTCAGGTATGTACGAATTTATGTTATATCTTGGTCTTATAGCATAGCAAAACCATACTATATCCTTGAGAGTTTAATTGTCTAGATATACTCATGAAATAACAAAAAAATGTTATCAAACATATATTATTTTAATAAATATTTATAAAAATAAAAACAATATTAAATATGTGTACCATATAAATTGTTAAATGGTTGATATTGAGTCGTTTCGTCCAAATAAGAACAATGTAATATATTTTTGGGTCTTCAGCGGCTTAGTAACGCTCGTACATATATCTGACATATGCATTCCATAACCATGGTAGACATGTAGTCTTGTCTCAATCTTGTCGACTTAAAAAACATAGCAAAATAAGAAAATACAATATACTTGTGTGCAATAAATTATCTAATCTAAAATTAACTGACCAAATAAACGAATGTTGAAGAAAGTGTTCTTCAAGCATGACATCATGAGCTGAATCTTTCTGCAAAAATCAACCTACGATTCAACTATTCTAAGCGGGATACCAAGTATATCAACATCATTGTAATCCTTATATCTATGTATTTATTGTTGTATAGATAAAAAAATTGTCTCCTCACTAGTAAACGAGTAGTCATGCATATATCTTTCAATATGGTCCTCGAAATATAAATGGAAATTATTGGTCTATCGATGACATCTTTCAACGAATGCACCCTAGAGTGAGTTATTTGGGATTCCAATCATGCAATACGTTCAGTTTTAGTTCGAAAACAGTGTTGTTGACAACCTCATGACAATTGGTTCATTGGTCAAGTCTCAATCAAACAACAAAGTGTGCACCTAGAATACTCTAAAACGATGTAACTTTGGGTATTTTTTTAGAAAAAAACAATATAAATTTAGCATAAAAAATAATATAATAAAGATTCATTAATAAAATTGTCTAAAGAAATCTTGTATATTTATTTTGGCATAATAGACATGGACTATTGTGCGATTTAATAGTCATTTTATAATTCCAAAATATGAGATAATCTTGATTTATACCCTCTACCTTTCTTTTGGTTCATGTTTGGTTTAGTATTTCCTCCAAAGATGGATAGTTAGATCTGAGTCTACGATGGTTAAAGTTCTGTACCATGGTATATTCTAACCAAATTTATCAAAGGTTTTGTATGTTCTATATGGTCGAGGTTCAACTACTCATGAATATGAGACTCTTGAACATATCTTCAATAAATTAATCTATGAAATTTTGTTACAATAAAATGAATAGATGAACAAGAAAACAAAAATAATAATAAAAACCAACATAAATATATTATATCCACCAAATTCGATCCAAGAGGATAAAGTTAGTTGCAACTATCACACAAATTTTGACCTTAGTCGAATTTCATGCAACTCAAAATTCAGCTAGTGATGAAACTTAAAATTCTATATTACGAAAATCATTCTAATAAAATAAATCAAACTTATCTATATATCGAACTTCGATTAACAATTAAACATAACCTAAAACAAATTAAAACCCAATTAAAATCATATATTTGTTTATCTTGGATAAATTTTTAAAATTAATGTACTTTGCTTTAAATAATGAAAAATCAAGAGACAAATCTATATATAAACTAACGTGATGCAAAAAATTTGCTAGATTTTTTTAAAAACATCGAAACCAGAATTCGATAAGTTTTTGGATTTTCAAATTTTAACAAAAATAAAAAATGGTAACGGAATCAACAAAAAAAATATTCCAAACATACTTTGATATTTTTCTAAATTATTGATTTAATAAATTTAAAACCCAATTTAAAATATAACGTATTTATCAACAACTTATAACATTATAACAAAAAAAATTAAGCAATCATATATTATAATTTCACCCATCTTGATATAAACTTGTATAAAGAAAATGGTCAAAATCTAAACGAAAAATATTGTTACAAATCTATGAAATGATTTAAAAAAACCATCATAATTTTTTTTATATTAGAAATCATTCAAAAAACAATAAATCAAAGTTGAACTATATATCGGATTACAATTAACAATTAAATATCATCTAAAATGGATGAAAACAATATTTTTAAAGAAAAAATAGAAATTCCATTGAAAAAAAAATTACATTTGAGTTACACATGTTCAATAGTCTTTGAACCTAATTAGGTTAGGTTTTTTTAATAAGTGTGGTCTTCTAGCCCATTCTATAAATGTAACAGCCCAATGATCTAGTCCAATAAACTTACTCTAAACGCAACACTTTGACAAAACCTCTAGGGTTGTGACAAAGAGTGTTGTTTCAACTCAACACTTTCTCAAGTTTTTGCATACGCCTCCTTCTCTATATCAGTCTTCCTACTCATCTCTTCAATTTTATCACAATGATCCTCAACCATTACGAGTCATTCCCTCGAACCCTTAACTCTTGTACCATTTACTCTCACCAGCACCAAGAGAACTTACCTGATTAACAAGATTGGAGCTTATTGTTTGCATGTGCAAAAAACAAGTTATGTTTCACAACCTCTATCTTCCTTTTTTTTCTAGTTTTTATTAAGAACTCGAATCGTTCATTTTATTGCAGAAGCTCTTCGTATCTACCAATTTGTGAAATTTTCTTACTTTGCATCACATTTGTATATACCATTAAAGCAAGACTCTTAAAGAATATACACTTGCTTGCTATCCCCAAACCATTAATTCTGGTATTCATCTAAATGGTACGATAAAATGGTTGCTTCTCATCACACTCGCGTCCTTCTTCTTTTTGATCCAAGTATTTCTTCAATAATCATCTTATTTTCATCTACTCCATCATTTTCTTGTTCTGATCCGATTCATACCTTAACCTAATTTGAATACACAAAACAAATAGAAATCCTATGGATGAAGCTAGGTTAATATTGGTTCCTATCCATATAGTCACTGATGTTTCTCAACTCCCAATTGTTGCATTCATCACCTGACCTCTGTTGCCAATGAACTCTCTATATTATGATTGTAGGTACTTACGTTTTATTTTTAAATCCATATCTTTTAATATATTTTTGTTCTCTTTAAATTCTCCGTGTTTTTATTATGTAGCTTAATTTTCTAGATGACATATACTTGGTCGACATCATTCAAGGTAAAGAGAAACTCATGAAAGCTTGTAAACCGACCACTCTCTAAACTCATGGTCCATGCAACTTGCTTTTCATGGTGCGTTGTAGTATCGTTATTTCTCATCATGTCAAGTTCTTGTTTATATAGGAAAAATGTTTTATTCATTGCTCAGTGTTGAGTTATATAAAGTACTTTTCTAAACTCTGACTTCATCACTTACCCTTATTTTTTGTCTCCATTTTGTAGGTTGAGCTACCGAGAATCCTAAATCCTATTAGTAAGTAGAGTTTTGGTTGATATGCGGTCCTTAATATTTCTGACTTTAAATTTCTTGATCATTTTATTTAATAATTTTTTGAATTCCTTATTGACTTCTATCTTATTTAACCCTAGTGAGAATGGTAGGCTCCTTGATGTTATTTTATAGTCTTTAGGGTTTTTGTGACTGCAGATTCCTAAAGCTCAAACTTAGGATAAGAATATGTTTACTTCGGACTTTTCATTGCCATGATATTATTTGATAGTTTTTTATCCTTAGAGTTTTCACATGTATAGGTAGGTTGGTGGATTGATTTTTTTTTTTTATAGTTTGCAAACTATTAATAATAGATTTTTTTCCAGTTGAATCATAGGCTTTGGTTTTCAGTGTTTTTCTGCATTCTATTTAGGTGTCTCTTATCAGCTAAATCTTCTAAAATTATAATTATTTGATTCAATCTTATTGTTTCTTGACTAGGTATTGGTTGAATATCAAAGGATTTAGATGTCTTTATTTGCATATGGTTATTGTTCCCTTGTTCTTTCTGATATATTGTCTTCTTAACATGCTTAGTATATTTTCCATTTCTATATTGTTGGTTTTTATTCTTAAGATCTTCCTTTATTTTTTATAAGTTTTTTACAGTCAGCTTTGCCATGACCTAGACAATGGAATTATTGACAATAGATGGGTATCTATGATAAGGATATCAATCCAACAACCTCCGTTGTTTCCAAAGCGAATCCATGCTTTTAGTTTTGGATCTTTAGACACATTTAGCTCCACACACGCTCTGCAACAATTTTCTTTGACCCTATGTTTGTTAGACACCGATACCTTTAATCGTTTACATATTGTCCCAACTATTGATCTAATGGTGCTATCACTAAATATGTATACTGTGATATTTAGGAATGTTACTCAAGCAGGGGTGATTGGAGATTCTGTTTTTTAGTTAAAATAAGGGCTCCCTTTTAAGAGACTCATAGTGCATTCTTCTACAAACCATACATTTTGTTTCCATAGTCTGCATAGATTGTAAATTTTCTTACTAACGTGTGATTTGAGTCTGACATTATGGTCTCTTTATCTTCTCTAGAGAAATCTAAGGCTACATAATCATACTTATGCTGGATTTTGATATGAGTCATACCTTAATCTTTTATTGAATTCTTGATTATATCCACATTTGATCTTTGTAGATCTTTATTTGTTTTCAAAATAACCTTATCTTTGGCTAAAAAATGACTGAAGATTGGATTATTCCTTAGTAAAAGGAATTCTGTATCCCAGTTTTGTTTCTTTAATGTTGAAGGAGTTTAATATTAATTTGAAATTTTACATTTTTTCCTGGTTACAAGTTGAATCATGTCACGATTTCCTACCAAAGGTTGCTGACACGCCATTGTTGTCATCCATCTTTTACTTCCCATGTTTGAATCTATAAATTCATGTTCAATAACTGTGTAATTGAATTCATTGCTTTTTTGGATGTCAAGAAAGCGATTCTTAAGAAAAAATAAAAAATTAATCAATCATATTGAATGTTCGCTTCTTCTTGTAATTGATTTTTCAAATGGGTTAAAACAATTGAAATCTAAATAAGATCATTCTTTTGGATACAATTTTCAAACTAATACTATTATCCTTAAACAACTAAAATTTGAAAAAAAAAATATGAAAAAAACTAAAAAATGATGTAAATAATTTGTTATACTTGATTAAAAATATATTGAAATCATAATTCAATTCAATGATTTTAATAAAATAAAAAAGGAGGTTTTTAAGTTTTTCACATTTTAACAAAAATAAAAAAGTAGTGATGGATTCCAAAATAATTATATTATTATTTTACAAACATGATTGATATTTTTTAAGTTAGGGATTCAAAAATTTAAAAACAAATTAAATACATAACGTAGTTATCAACCATCTATAACATTATAAAGAAAATATATATTAGAATATTGTATGTTCTAATTTCATCCATCTAGATTCATCTTGATCTAAACTTGTATGAAAAAAATAATGGTCAAAATCTAAACGGAAACATTTTGGTATCTTGTTTCGATTGGAGTTGTTTGATTTTATTTTCAATCTGTTTTTGTACAAATTTGTTTCTGTATTGGTATTAGAGATTTTTTTTATTTGGTTTGTTTTTGATCTGCTTTTGTCTGGAAATTTGGACTTTGTTTTGGAGGTAGAAGTTGTTTGGATTTGATTTTGTTTCAGACCCATGTTTTTTCGCGCGAATCTGCTTTTTTGTTAGAGGTTTATTTCGACTTGGTTTGTTTCAGATCTGCTTTTGTTTGGAAATTTGGTATTCGGTTTGGAGTTAGAAGTTGTTTCGATTTGATTTTATATATTTTTACTTAACAAAGAAAAATAATTGTTTGTACAATAATCAGACCATGAAATCATTAGAAGATATACAATTTTTAGTTTTCAGATCTGTTGTGTGCACTCACAATCAAACGGTCCGATCGAGGGTAAAAAATTGTCGGCTTTTGCTGAATTTTAGATAACATGTTCAGAACATCCAGTGTTTCAATCTGACTGGTTGTATTGTGATTTGGAGCTACGATTTAGGAGAAATAGTTGTTGGAAAATTATAATTTATTTGTTGGTGAAATAGGTTAGATTTTACATATAAATTAATATTCAAATTTGATTTTGATTTGGGTTTGGATTTGATCTCGTATTTCGCTTTGAAAGGTTTCAATATAGATTTGATTGAAATTTTGATTTAATTTTTTGATTTGGTTTTGCTATCTCCTGATTGTTTGTTTTTGTTCGATTAGAGATTGTGGATCCAAATGTAAATATGATAGGAAAATGTGACTTTCTACAGTACTACAAGCACCAAACTGAATGAGATGATTTTTTTCATGTCTACATCCGCATATCATTCAGGTATGTCCTCGTCTTTCACTTATGGTATTGATTCATCATTGTTGATTTTCGATTCAGGTGTATGCCATCATATGTCACACATGTCGAACTTTATTTTGTTGTCTCTTGTTTCACCCATATATGTTTTATCTGTTAGTGCTACAACAATACCAGTGTAGGGTATTTGCTCTATTTTTACCTCTCATATATTTCTTTCAGATGTAAACTACATTCCCATTATTATTTTGATTTTTGTTTCGATTAGCCAATTGTGTAAAATTGGTTATTATGGTTTGTTTATTAATATTGTTTATGTTATACATTCATCAACATACTCGGAGAGTGATTGAGATAAGTCATAAAATTGAGGAACTCTATGTGTTTAGAAATTGAGGAACTGAGTTTCATCTTTGGCATTTTCGTCTGGGGCATGTGTCTGCATCACGTTTGAAGTTTTTAGTCTTTACGAGTGCTTTAGGTCACTTAAACACTTGTGACATTTGTAACATATTTAACTTGAGTTGATTATTTTTATTTTTACTTGTTACTCAATTTCTATATTTAAGATATTTTTTTTAAATATCATAAGTGTTTAATTGAATATTTTATAATCTTAATAATGTTCAATATATTAGAAATTAAGAGTAAAATAATTATTTGAAAAAATAAAATCTAACAATTTTTTTTAAATTCATAATTTAAAAATGTAACCATTAACAACATATACGAGTTAAAAAAAAGATTCAAAAATCATAAATAAAGTATATTTTTTTTATTTGTATATTTTATAGTCGAAATTGATAAAAAATATATTTAGAAGCATTATATTTTTTAATTTTAGAAAATATCGATATAATGCGTTTACATTAACATTTCCTGCTAGCATAAGTCGATCTTATGCTTCAGCATTAGTTGACATAAAATATCATCCAATGACAACTAATTCTGACCCTATGACGAATGTAGTTGACATTACTTGATATTTTATGCTAACTAAAGTTGATAAGATGCGTTAACATTTGTTGTCACAAAACGTCAACTAATGTCAACTAAAGTTCGTCGATATTAGTTACCATCTAGTTGGGTCTATAATTTATATTATATTCTATGAGTTAATTTATTTATTATGGTTCACTTTTTATAAAATGGAAATCATCATAAAACCAAAAAAATATGAAGATATTTTGCAGGTATTTATGAATTTTATTCATTAAAATAAACATACACTTGTTGAATAGATAGATTGTATGGGTAAATACATGGGATACACGCTTCGTCAGATTTATTACATGACAAAAAAAGAGAACTCAAAAATTAATATTTGGTTACGAGAAATCTGAACTTTATAGAAACTTTCTTACTAATTATAATGTTAAGAGAAGACCACGAGGGCAAAAACAATATCTTTATCCTTTTAGAGTAAGGGTGTATCTCGTTCCAATTGAAAGTAGATCATGAACTTTAATAATTATATATGGAAATCACAATCATGACGCTCTAAAATTTATATTATAAATAAAATATCTATGCGGTTGGTTCCTATCATCGAGAATTTTTAATTGGTTTAAGGAATGAGTGATACAGAAACGTATCCAACATACGTAATATTTACAATTTAAGATAGAAACACCATAAGATAGATTTGTGCAGCCAATAACACATGCAGTGTTGGTTGGATAAATTAAAGACAAATAATTGTGTCTAATATCATCAGGCGATAAATGATGGATCTGCAGTGATTATATATATATATATATATATATATATATATATATATATATATAAAATTGAATATCCGATACTAGTCGACCTTCTAAAGACGTTTGTACATGTTTTGATGAATGAACGATAAGTGAGGTTACGTCAACATGTTGAACATATTGCATCATATTTGTTTTATGGGTATGGAAAAAATTAGACAATTACATTTGAGCAATGGATCGTCTTTGTTTGCTCATGAAATAAAATGAGTGAGAATTGCCTTTTGTTATGTTGACTAGATACAAAAATTAACGTTGACGGGTGCATTGGACAAGATAATTCCAGAAGTTACACATTTGCTATACAAGTAATGTATAAGCATGAAGATTTTTGCAAATACGAAGAAATTATTCGAAAAATAAACGATTCCGTACAAGTTTTTTGCTTCTTAGAATTCGATCATTTATTTTAAAAGTTTTTCCGAATGACATACAAACATATTGACAATGAATGAGTTATATAAATGATATCTTAAGATGTTGGAGTATGTTGAAACATCTTGGCTCAAACCATACGTCTAAAAATTATATATTGTACACACCAACTTTGTCAAACACTATATAAATACAATAACTAATTTGTAGTCTTATCTATCCTTACATATTAAAGTGATAGTCGAGTAGCATAGCTAAACTAATGGTTTGTTACAATTATTAGTACCAAAGGTAAGTATTTGTCATTGAAGTAGTTTATTAGGATGAGCGTATTAAATTTAAACTATTCAGGTTGAAGCTTCATAATTTTCTTGCGTGGTAATTGTACAGAAAGATAAAATTAAGCAATAAGAAAGGAAATGAAAAATCAGAATCTAGAATACCAACTAACGTTTCTAGAATGAAATTTTGGTATTGTAAGAAGAAATTTCATATCAAGAAAAACCATCTCAAGATGGAGAATTGAGATAATCATCGAAATTTTGAAGTTAGAGAAACCACAATGGCTATCAGATAATTATGAATGTATTGATAAACTAATGGCTTCTACTTGTACGTACGGTAACAAGTAAGTTATGGACTCTGGATCTTCATTCCACATTAAATCCTACAAAAATTGGTGTGAAGACGTACATGATTTTGATGATGTGAATGTCATAGTGGGAAATGATTAAATATGTATTGTAAAATGAATGAGTACCATTCGACTCAAGTTGTCTACATGACTTGAGAAAGTTATGAAAAAAATGCGAGTTATGCCGTAGATGTTAAACGTAGACTTCTTTTGATTGGAATATTAGATTAAAAAAGAGTATAACTATATGGGTTAAGATGACAGACTTATGATTCTACATGGTTAGTTTTTAGGAAGTCATATACAATTAATGATGTATTAGTTCTTGAAGGGTCTGTAGTGTTTAGAGGCGTGTCTAGTGTAGATAGTGATTCTACCAAGTTGTGACATATAAGTTTAGGATATTTGAGTGAGAAATTCCTAAACGAAGTTAGAAAACAAGAGTTGTTGGATGATGATATGGTTCAGAGCTAATCTTATGTGAGAACTAAATGCTGGAATATGTTCATTCTAACCTTTGAGGACCTCTTAGACATCGTATAATAAGAGGTATCATGTATTTTATGTATTTAATTGATGAGTATTCCAAAATATTACTGGTTGTACTTTTGAATACCAAATATTAAACATTTGATGCTTATAAGGACTCAAAGAAGTTGGTGGAGATTCAGTCTAAGAAGATGCTGAAGACGTTAAGGACCGACAATGGCTTAGAAATTGTGAATGAACCATTAATAGATCATATTATAAACTTGGAATTTTTAGACACATAACCATGAAAGGACCTTCTTAACAAAATGGTATTTCTGAAAGGATTAACCAAATTTTATTTGATAGAATGAGGTGTTTGCTTCTGACAGTTACAATGCCCCGAAAAGTTTTGGAAGAATTTGTCAAGACATCTGCATAAATCATCATTATGAACCCATTTCTGGAAATGTAATCAAGTTTACTTAAGAGGGGTGGAATAGAAAGAAACCACTTCTGATTGATTCGAGAGCTTTTGAATGTGTTTTTTATGTACATGTGAAGCAGGACAAGCTTCATTTGAGAGCACTAAATTTTTTGTTTTTCAGATATCCAGAATGCGTGAAAGGATATTGGTTGTAGTGTCGAACCTGGAAATGAGAATACTTTATTTAGGATAGATGTAGTATTCAATAAATTTGATATGTCAATGCTCAATAAATTAAAGATTACACCTATTACAACCGACGGTGAAATTGTAGTTGAGCTGAAGTATGAACAAAGTAGTGAAGTGGATGATATTCCTGTAAAAATTTGTTCCATACTTGGTATAGATTCGGCTAATGCAGATAAAGTTCAACTATATGATGGGTTTAACTTTGGTCAAGAGTTTGATGTTTCAAATGATTTGGATGTTTGGAATGAATAACGACAATAAGCTATTGAAATTTATTAGTTGGTGAGATATAAAGCATAAAGACATAGTAAGTCTAAAAAACGTTACGACTATGCTGATATTATAGGTTATAGTTTATTTGTAGAAAAGTAGATAAATATTCTTAAACCCGACATTTATCACGATGTTGTGAGGAGTACTGATAAGCTGAAATAACAAAAGGTCATGCGAGAATATATGAATTCTCTAAATAATAATAACACCTATATTATTGTCAAGAAACTGAAGGGTCACAAGCTTTTTGGATGTAAATGAATATTCAAGATTTAGAAATATTTTTATAGGATTTTAATTATCTAGGTACAAAGATAGGTTGGTGAAAAAAGGTTTTACGCAAAAAGAGGGTGTTGATTACAATGAATTTTTTTACCAGTTGTGAAACAAACCTCTATAAGATTTATGTTATAAAATTTTGTTAGATTTAACCTTGAGTTACATCACATGAATGAACCTATTACCTTATTACATGGTAAGTAGATGAGACTATCTATATGAAACAACCTCAAGGTTTTGAAGAAGGTCATGAAGGTAGTGTGTGTTTGTTGAAGATACCTTTATATGACATGATACAATCACTGAGACAGTGAAACAAGAAATTTGAATCATTTACATACTCCATAAATAATGTGAGAAGATTGTATGGTAACTGTTAAGTTTTAGCTAGAAATAACTTGAAGCAAAATCTTATATTTAAATTAATCTCTTACATTAATTTAGACCTTTATATGACATGATACAATCATTGAGACAGTGAAACAAGAAATTTGAATCATTTACATACTCCATAAATAACGTGAGACGATTGTATGGTAACTGTTAAGTTTTAGCTAGAAATAACTTGAAGCAAAATCTTATATTTAAATTAATCTCTTATATCAATTAGATATCTTATTAATTTGGTCTTTTATATTGATTATATTTCTTATTAATTGAGTCTTATATATTAATTAGATTGTTATACTACTTATACTTTCTATATTAATTATATTATTTTATATTAATTAATATTCTATATCAATTAGATTTTCATAATTGATTTGGTGTTTAATTTTAATTAGATTTTTTATTAATGAGGTTTTCTATATTAATCAGTTAGAAGTTATCACAACCGTCCTATAAATAGAAGAAGATACTGTTGTGTAAAATGTGAGGAAATTCGCGAGTATCATGTTTTTGAAGAGAGAAAAATAGCTCTAGTTTTTGTAAAATAAGTGGAGTGACAGACGAATACTAAAGATAGGATTTTGTGAATCATGTCATATTTCGTTAGAAAAAGTGATTGAGTCCTTTGTGTTTGAGAGTCTTTCTGTAACATACTTATTAATAAAAAGAGTGTTTGTTTCTTGTGGATGTATGATTATTTCCATAATCCGAACCATATTAAATTTGTATTGTGTGCTTCGTTTTATTTATTTTTCCTTTTATTTGTTGCTTGTCTTGAACATGGTTGATTGTTTTCTCCAAAGGTTCGTTAATCAATACATCGGTTCTTGCCTTGTTCAAACGATGATTTTACCGCAACGATAACTCTATTCATTGTAATAGGGAAACACACATAGAAAAATAGATTTTGTTGTCGTACGTTGATGACATACTTATAGCTTAAAGGAACATAATTAAGATTAAAACTATGAAGATACAACTTAAGGTAGAGTTTAAAATGAAATGAGATAAGCTAAGAAGATTACTTGAATAAACATTAAGATGAATATAGTTGGATTATATATATTCATATCTCATAACGAATATATACATAAGGTGCTCAAGAAGTTCGGAACATTCGAAGTCAAATCTGTTGAGACTCTCATTGGTGCTCAATTCAAACTTAGCACAAATCAAACACTAGCCGAATTAAAGTATATGTAGTTCATGCAAGTCAATGTAATTATCATATATGTTATGATAAGCACCAGACCCAACATTCCATACTCAATTTGTACTTTGTACAAATTATAGATAATCGAGGGAAATCCAATGAATGCTCCTAAATGGTTCATGAGATACTTGAAGACTACTTTAGATATTAGTGTGTTATTATGAGAGGTATGAATATGATGAAATGATGATGGGATATGTAGAATTTGATTATTCAGTATGCATTGTTACAAGGAAGTCATCTTCGGGCTATTATTTTACAATGTTTGTTTGGTGGAGTGGTTAGTTGGAGAGCTAGTCTAGAGAAAGTTGTATTATCATCAACATAACTTGAATATATGGTAGGTGTTAGATATATAAGGGCTAGGCCCATTAGCCCATATAATGTGTTTATAAATCAGAGCTTTATACTCTATGTAATTGATACGCTTTCTAAATAATAAAACCATAGTCGTCTTTCTTTGTTTATATTTTTTACATGGTATCAGAGCTTAGGTTTAGATCTTGAAGTTATTTTTTTATTCTTCTAAGAAGATGTGAATTTGTTTTAGATTTCTTCCGGAAGAAAGAAAAAGAGAATTGATTGTCTTCCGCTTTTTTGGTCGTCACAAAATATTCGATTTTCGGATCAGTAGTGTGCAGTCATAATCAACAGACCTGATCAAGAGGCAAACGATGTCGATTTTTATTGAATTTTGGACAATGGGTTTGAGACATATAATCCTTAAATCTTACCGGTTGGATTATGATTCAATGTTACCGTTCGGGAGAAATCGCTACTGGAACAGTGCAACAGTTTTGTTGGTAAAACCGTGATTTTAATTGGGTATTATATTTGAATTTGGAGTTGGATTTGGTATTTGGATTTTGTATTTGATTTGGATTTGGTATTTAGATTTGACATTCAGATTTTGTTTGGTTTTCGTTTGGTGTTTAGATTTTGTTTGGACTTTGTCTAACATTTTCTTAGATCGACGTTTGTTGTTTTGATTCGTTTGGATTTGGATTTGGTATATATTTTGTTTGGATTCGTTTGGATTTGGATTTGGTATAGATTTTATTTGAATTCGTTTGGGTACGTTTGGATTTTTTTAGATTTTGTATGACTTCGTTTGGGTTCATTTCGTTTGGATTTGTTTGGCTTCGTTTGAGTTCATTTCGTTTGGATTTTTTTGAATTTGTTTATGTTCATTTGAGATTGGAGATTGAAGATTTGAGATTGAAGATTGAAGTTTGGAGATTAGAGATTGATTTTGAAGATTGGAGTTTGAAGATTGAAGATTGAAGATTGAAGATTGAAGATTGAAGATTGAAGATTGGAGATTGAAGATTGGAGATTGGAGATTGAAGATTGGAGATTGGAGATTGAAGATTGAAGATTGAAGATTGAAGATTGAAGATTGAAGATTGAAGATTGAAGATTGAAGATTGAAGATTGAAGATTGAAGATTGAAGATTGAAGATTGAAGATTGAAGATTGAAGATTGAAGATTGAAGATTGAAGATTGAAGATTAGAGATTGAAGATTGAAGATTGAAGATTGAAGATTGAAGATTGAAGATTGAAGATTGAAGATTGAAGATTGAAGATTGAAGATTGAAGATTGAAGATTGAAGATTGAAGATTGAAGATTGAAGATTGAAGTTTGGAGATTGGAAAATTGGAGTTCAATTTTGGGTTTTGACGTTTTTATTTTGATTTTGGTTTTTTGTTTTGATTTTGACTTTCAATTATGGTTTTGAAGTTTGGTGTTTCATTTTTGCTGCAATTTTGGTTTTTATTTTGTGTAACAAACTCACGATGCAAGAATAAACATTGCGAGTTTGAGGGAGGGTGTTGGAGATATAAGACTTAAACCCGTTAGCCCATATAGTTTGTCTGTAAATAAGAGCTTTATACTCTATTTAATTGATACACTTTCTAAATAATAAAACCCTAGTCGTCTTTCTTTGTTTATCTTTTTTTACAATAGGAACATATACAATGAACGATGCATATGGCTAGAAGGACTACTAAGCGAGATCACCGGTAAGAAACATAAAGTTACCTTGTTTAATGATAATGATTGTGTTTTTCACTTGATAAATAATCCTAGAGTCCATGATATATCAAATGAGATTAATCCTTCGGATACCCTTGTAAATATACCATGAGTTTTAAAATGTGCCTGCTATATACGAGACTTGATCAAATCTGGAATACATGTTTTGACTGAATGTATCGGCTAAAAATAATTGAAATATTAGAGCACTGAATTTATTGGTTTAAAGCTTAACGAGAAAAATGTCACACTTTGTGTGCGTTCTATCAATTCATCTTTCGATGCTGAATACAGTGCTACTTAATTTATTATAAGTTCATTCAAAACCATGCTCGATGCACGTTCCAAGGTTGCGGCCACCCACGCTGAAACATGCCATTTTACATTTTCACTAACATGTCATTAATTGCAAGCAAGACACTCCACACAATGCTGAAAAAATTAACGCCCTTCGGCCATGTTTGACCCTATCAACGCCCTTCCATATGAATGCTCTATTACACATCCCAGTCTGACTCTCAGTTCTTATTGCAGGTCGATTGATTCGTCCTTCCGTTCATTAATACGTTGCCTTTGTATAGCTAGACTGTAACTACCACTTTCCCACTCAACAGTTGCTTATTTAATTACTACTTGATTCTATAGACTAAAAACTACCGTTTCAAAAAATTAAAATTACTAGACATTTTGCTCGGAAACTTTTACAGTCACAGTGTTGTGCCGAGATATCACATTATCGTTACATTGTCGGTCCCGTCAGACTTTTTAAATTTAAGGTAATAAAAACATTGCCTTTCTATTTCGTTGTACACCATTTTGATGCCAACTGAAATATGATAAGACAAACATTGTTTCGTGACTGATTGATCATATGAGTTGGGCAGTTATGCATATGCCTATCTAGTGATAGATTTTATAAAGCTGACTATACAAGAACAAAATTGGGAAAGAGAAGTAACTCAAAAATGTAAAACTTGTAAGATAACTTTCTAAAGCATGGGCCACTTCAATGCTTAGTTATCTACTCTAATGGGCACACAACCATGACCTTGCTTAGCTGTATGGATAATCACATGTCTATCCTTTAGATTTATTTGTCTTAATTCATAAGCGTGATTCAATTATAAATAAATAAATGATTAAAATTTAATATGTTGAGATTACGGCTGTTTTTTTGAAAAATATTAAATTAAGTAAAATGTTTCGTACAACTACACGTGCCTAAAAAAAAATATAAAATTATTTTATTTATAAAAGTGGATTAACTTAGCTATTAAAACATATAGCAAACGAAAATTGACAAAACTGCAAACGCAAACGGAAACGGACACGAACACAACCATCAAACGGGATAAGGTAGCTGCATACACAACACGCAATAATGCAAGTAAGTAAGTGATAATTTTAAAAATTACCTAACCAGCCAATTTTAGTGTCAAAAAATCTGAACCGAAGGTCAGAGAAGATATGGTATGAGACCGTAAAGTCAAAATCGGGGGAGCAAACAATTATTGCACTCTTCTCCATCTATACATGGTAAATTACCGCGCCAAAATAAGAACGCCAAAGATGACGATTTCGAGTTGAACACTAATTTAACGCCTCGCTAAACCAAGATTGCCAACTAATAGAAGTTGGCGGGAAACCCACTTTAGAGCTAGCAAAGCTATAGAGACTCTCAGTGAAACTACAATCATAAATGATATGATTGATAGTCTCAAAGTTCGAATTACATAAGACATAATCTGGTAAATTGTTATACTTGCCATAGATTGCAAGTCAAAAAATAAAAAGAAATGATGAAAAATGTTATACTTATTCCAAACTGAACCTGCCCACCTGGCACACGGGTGGACATACGGATGACGTTTATATGTGTCTTTTATTGTGAGATTTAGATTCCCTCTCTTGGCAGTCCAGAAGTGCACGTCAAAGAAGTTGATATTTTGAGGAGGAATATAGATGATGAGATTGTTAATCTCCTGAAGATTGATATGGTTCCTTGCGCGCGCCGATCTAATGTTACATGACATTGTTCCAGAGACCATTTAAAGTGATATTTGAAACCTTAAGATTCTCCCCAAGCCTAGAATCTTTGATGATATTTTTTCTATAGTGATTTACCAGAGAGGTGAGAATGAGTCAACGATCATACAAGAAGGAGGTATCAGCCCTGTTGTCAATCGCCCCCTTGTACAAAGTACTCGCAAGAGGCCTAATGCGTAATATATTCCTTCTATGTCTAAGAAGGAGAGGAACATAGATCTAAATTCCAAAAATAAATTTTTTTTATTTTTTTGGATTTGATCCAACCGCACGAGATAAAGTTTTTGTTATAACTCATTAGAAACCATAGGTGTTTCGGGATACCGGCTTGATTCTATATTTTTAGGTCTAGAATCTCAAGGTCTCCCTCCATTGTGGAAGAGGTAAGTTTAGTCCAAACAATATTTTCCTCTGAGATCTTCATCTGAGGTCCCGACCAAAGGAAATAACGAAGATACTAGGACAACTATTTGAGGATCGTAGAGAGAATGATGAAAATAAATGACCATTAGGCTGGACCCATAAATAAAATAAATTTGGTAAGTTGGAGCCGGATCGCATATGAGAGGTGTTTAAAAGTCTATGAGTCAATTCACAATGTAAATTTATGAATATGAGGACACAAATCAGTATGGATGACTCATCTTGTGAAAAGTGTAACACCCAAATATTTTACTAGAAGGGAGTCTTCTTACAATCCTCAGATAATCACTTAAGTATTACAGAGTGTGGGGTTAACTCTAGAGAAGAAATATAGATTTTTTCAAGACGAACTTTTAACTCTAGAAGCGGGGAAAAAATCTACCAAACCATCTTTAATTAGTAGGTTTTTGAGATGCTATTATAGTTTATAAATTTAATTATCATAATTGATAAGGAAAGATATTCTTCAGGGGCCTAAGTGCAATTGATAGGGACTAAATTGATAAGTTCTGTAAATATAGAGTTAAATTAGGCTTTAGGAGAAATGTAAGGGCTGAACTGTAAATATTCCATTATGTAACCATTTCTCTAACTAACTCACTCAGTCTATTTAAAGAGGCTGAAGAAGTTAGTTATGCCCATGAAATAATCAGAAGCGAAATACAACTTTCACTACCTAGTATTCTCTCTGTGAAAACTAGTATTCTCTACTCAACATTTATTCTTACCAAATTGGCGCTAGAAAGAGGGGGACGAAGATACCTTGATCAACAGATCAAAAATCGAAGTCTCGAGTTTTCGTTTTCTAAAGTTTTTCGTTCGAGTTTTTTTGAAGTATTTTTGTTTAGTTCTTCGCTGATTGAAGATGGATCCAGCAGAAGGTGACAATCCATCCGTTCGAAAGGCTATGGAAACATTGAAATCCGATCTGCAAGAGGCAGATAAATCGATTCCAACTCAAGCAAACCAATTTGATTTCGAAGGAAAAATGAATGAGATGATAAGGAAGGCGGCAGAGCTTGATGAATTGGTGAAAAAGAAGGAAAGTAATGACAGCACTAGACTTAGGTCTAAAATAGCAAGAGGCGATCAAGATAATCAATCGGATCAGTCAATGGACGATGGCGACGTTCAGTATGAACAGCGTAAAGCACGTTTTGAGCGAAAAAAGGAGTACAGTGGGATAAAAAGGAAAGGAAAACTGCAGAAGCGACAGTATGTGAACTCTAGTGATGAAGAGGATTCCGAAAATTCGGAGTCAGATGAAACACCGAGGTATGAATATTCTCGAGGCCATTCAAGAGGAGCAGAACGTGAACTCCGGGCAGCTAAGGTGTATAAGGAAGGGAGGAAAAAGAAAGATAGGCGAGTATATTCACCTCAGAAATATTCGCCTCGGAAATATTCGCCTCGAAAGTATGAAGGTGAGTCAAGTTTATATGCTACTGTAGGGATGAGAAACGAAGACCAATATGTTCAAGGAGTCGACTGGAGGGACTCGCCATTGATCAGGGAGATCAGATCTGTGCCGCTTCCGAGACGGTTCGACATTTCCAAAGTTGATAAGTTTGATGGGACTCAAGATCCCGATGATCAAATAGAACAATTCAAAAACTATATGACTAATTTCGAAGACGACGATAAATTGGTGTGTAGAGCATTCTCTCAGACATTCAAGGGAACTGCGCTGAAATGGTTCAACAAGATTCCTAAGGAGTCAATTGCAAATTTTAGAGGCTTCTATACAGCTTTCCGAAGACAGTTTGTGGGAAGCAAAGAAATGAGAGCTAATGGAGATACAATAATACAATGCAAGCAGGCTGTGGGAGAGAAGCTGAAGGATTATACTAAGAGATTTGTATCAACCAAAGCTGAACTAGATGATTGTGAAGAAAGTGTGGCTATGGTGGCGTTTAGACAAGGACTGTTGCCAGGAGATTTAGCCGATGAGACTACGAGGCGTAGGGCGTTAACATTTGGATCTCTCATGGCTCAGGTTGAGGATCAGATTAAGGTCGAAGAATCGACGCGGGTTCGAGGAGGAGGCAGTACTATTCAGAAAGGGAATGGTCAAGCTAACACTTCGAATAACAACTCATCGCGCCCGAAGAATAATCAAAATGTTTCTAACAGAGGAGCTTCAAACTCGTATCAAGGGGGAGTTAATCAACACAATTCTAATAATCAGCAACAGTTTAGATCCAGATCGAATGTGTGGGTAAGAACAGATTATTATGCGGATTTGACTGAAAGTGTGGCTTCAATATATGAGAAAACCAGGGGAACAGTAAATTTCAGAAAGCCACCAGCGATTAATAGGCCAAGAGAGGAGCGCAATAACAAGTTCTGCAGGTATCATGAAGATATTGGGCATGATACAAATGATTGTATTGCCTTGAAGAAAGAGATGCAGATCCTGATAGAAAATGGAAAGTTGTTGGAATATGTCAGGAAGAATGCTAAAGCTGCAGCTCCGAAAATTGGTAATCCTAATTCTAAGCAGGAAACTGCGCTGATGATTTTAGATGCTGCAGGTGACGAGTTTGATGTGGCTTTGGAATATGTCGACCCAGACCCTAGTCGACTATTGTTAATGTCAATAGATGAGCCGATGCGTCAAGGACGTGTTCGAGATTTGTGTGCCTTCTTTGAATCACTGACAATATTTGGGGGAGATTCAATGACTAACAACACTAATAATTCGAGGAAGAGGCATATAGTGAATTTAACGCGTCAAATTGAAGGAGGAGCATCGACACACCTAAGCAACAAGAAGGATGTGCCCTTTATAATTTTTGATGGGGATGATTTGAGGCGGATTACTGGGCCACATGAAGATGCAGTGGTCATAGGAGCAGAGGTGTGCGGGGTGGAGATTCGACGAGTATTGATTGATACCGGGAGCTCTGCCAATGTACTTTTCAAGTCAACTTATGATAGATTAACCGCTCCACCTCGAATAGAAAGGTCAGAGAGAACTATCATTGGGTTTACTGGCGCAACAGCAAATGTGATAGGGGAGTTCGAGGGACAGATTTCTTTGGGAAATGGGCCTTTCAAGAAGAAAGTACAAGTGCTTTTTGTGGTGGTGGATTGCCCATCGAGCTACAACGCTATTTTTGGAAGGTCGTGGCTGGCTAAAATGTATGCTGTAGTCTCTACGGTTCACCAATGTTTGAAGTATGTGATCGAGGATCGAGTCGGTGTAGTTCGAAGTGATCAAAAGGTGGCAAGAGAGTGTTACGCTACTGCGTTTAGATTACGAGGCAAAAATACTGATGATCCGATGGAGAATTAGCAGTTTGGGGGGTTGTCTTCTGGTGGCACAGATGAGGGAATTGATGATCCGAGGTCAACCCCGAGTTCTGTGGTGGTAAATGAAGAAATAGAAGAACATGTTTTCAGTAATGGCAGGGTACTTCGAATCGGGACTCTGTTATCTTTATCAATGCGAGAAAAATTGTTGAAATTTTTGTCTGAGAATTTGGATGTATTTTCTTGGAGGTCCGAAGACGTAGTGGGGGTCCCAAGTGATATCATATGTCATAGCTTGGCGGTAGATCCGAAGATCAAACCAATAATTCAAAAAAGAAGAGCTTTTTCGTTGGAAAAGTCCGAGGCCATAGTTGCTGAGGTGGATCGACTATATAAGATTGGGCATATCAGGGAAGCCAATTATCCGAGGTGGACGGCTAATCCTGTGGTGGTGAAAAAGAAGAACGGAAAATGGCGAATGTGCGTGGACTTCACAGATCTGAATAGAGCTTGTCCAAAAGATCCTTTTCCAGTGCCTCGAATCGATCAGTTAGTGGATTCTACTTCGGGAAATAAAATCTTGACATTTATGGATGCATTTTCAGGGTATAATCAGATTCGAATGAATCCAGATGATGAAGAAAGCGCAACTTTTATCACTGACAGAGGTTTACACTGCTATAGAGTGATGCCGTTCGGATTAAAAAATGCTGGGTCAACATATCAGAGGCTGATGAATAAGGCGTTTGCTTCACAAATAGGGAGAAATATCGAAGTATACATCGATGATATGCTTGTTAAAAGCAAAAGTGATGATGAACACATTGATGATTTAGAAGAGATGTTTTTGAATCTCAGAGCCATACAATTGAAGTTGAACCCAGAAAAATGTACATTTGGAGTCCGATCCGGTAAGTTTCTGGGGTACATAATTAGTGAAAGAGGAATCGAAGTGGATCCAGAACAATTGAGGGCTCTGATATCGATGTCTTCACCTCGGAATATCAAAGAAGTGCAAATGTTAACGGGCAGGTTAGCAGCTTTGAACAGATTCATTTCTCATTTTTCAGATAAGTGCTTCCCTTTTTTCCAAGTGCTGCGTAGACCTAATAATTTTGAGTGGACTTCGGATTGTGAAGAAGCTTTTGTGAAGATCAAAAATATTTTGTCCTCACCTGAAATATTGTCAAAGCCTCGAAAGGGTGAGCAGTTATTTTTGTATATAGCGGTATCAGATTATGCAGTGAGTGCAGTTCTGGTCAGTGAAGATATGAAAATTTCGAAGCCTGTTTACTATGTCAGGAAAAGTTTGGTTGATGCTGAGAGACGCTATTTGAAGCTCGAAAAATTGGCACTGTGTATAGTAGTGGCAGCGAGAAAAATGCGCCCTTACTTCCAGGCACATACGATTGTGGTTCGAACTTCATATCCATTAAAAAATGTGTTGCAGAAGCCAGACATTTCAGGAAGGATGACTAAGTGGTCTGTAGAGTTAGGAGATTTCGATGTGTTATTTTCTCCTCGAACAGCTATCAAAGCTCAAGCCTTAGCAGACTTCTTGGTTGAGTTCCACTCGAGTAGATCCGAAGAGAAAGATGGCGAAAAAGTGAACGAGAATCCGACGTGGACGATACGAACTGATAGGGGATCCAGTAATAAAGGGTCAAGTGCAGGAGTTGAATTGGTGGCACCAACAGGGGAGTTTATGTTTCAAGCTATAAAATTTGGATTTCATGCTTCGAATAATGAAGCTGAATATGAAGCTGTGCTAGCAGGATTACGGTTAGCAAAGATTTGTGGAGCAATATTTGTGCGCTTGGAAACAGATTCGCAGTTGGTAGTTAACCATGTTAAGGGAGTATCAGAAGCTAAAAAGGAACGTTTGGTTTTGTACTTACAAGAGCTACGAGGAATGATGGCACAATTTGAAAATGTCGAGGTGGAGCATATTCGAAGAGGTAGCAACACAATGGCTGATTCTTTGGCAACAATGGCTTACTCTGAAGAATATCCATGGATCATGACACAACCATCGCCCTCGATCATATCGAATTCTGAGCAATGTGAAGTTGTTAATGAGATAGTAAATGATCCGATGTGCACTCGAGGAGATTTGAGGTTTGACTTGTTAAACTTTATTTCGAAGGGAATACTACCTCCTGATAAACACTTGCTCAAGAAAATAAAGTATAAAGCTCTTGGCTATGTGGTATTGGATGGGGTATTGTACAAAAGGTCTGCGTCGAAACCTTTGCTACGATGTTTAAGCAAACAAGAGTCTCAAAACATTCTATCTGAACTGCATGATGGGGTTGGATCAGCTCCTTGTGGATTCAAAGCTTTAACGCGTAGGGTATTATTGGCAGGGTATTATTGGCCTACCATTTTGCAGGACGCCAAGTTGTTAGTTCGAAGTTGTGATACTTGCCAAAGGTATGCAAATTTAATACATAAACCAGCAGTACCCCTAATGACAATCTCAGAGGCGGTTCCTTTCGATAGGTGGGGGATTGATTTAGTAGGACCATTACCTATGGCTTCTGGTGGAAGACAGATGATTATTGTTGCGGTTGATTATTTTTCGAAGTGGGCAGAAGTAGAACCTTTAGCTGGGACAAAATCTAAGGATGTAATCAAGTTTATTCAGAGTAACATCTGCTACCGTTTTGGAGTTCCTCGAAAAATAACGACTGACAACGGTCCTCAATTTAATAACAAGGAAATGGACTCTTTTTGCTCTTCGAAAGGGATACAGCAATGCTTTTCTACTCCTTTCCACCCCCAAGAAAATAGACAGGTGGAAGTTACGAATAGATCTATTTTGGATGGCTTGAAGAAAAATTTGGCAGGTGCAGCAGGGAAATGGCCAAATTATCTTCAAGAAGTGTTGTGGGCATATAGAACAACCCCTAGAGAGGCTACAAAAGAGACTCCTTTTTCTTTGGTATATGGAATGGACGCTGTGTGCCCTGCTGAATCTACATTGCCTTCCTACAGATTACTACGATATTCCGATGAGGATAACGATGAAGCTAGAAGGGTTGAGCTTGATTTGTTAGAGGAAAAAAGGGTTAAAGCGCACTTGAATGTGGTCCATTATCAAACATTAATGAGAAGCAGGTACGATGCAAAAGTTAAAAGGAGAGAATTCAAAATTGGCGATCGAGTGTTACGAAAAGTATTTCTTCATACTAGGGACAAGCACCTCGGAAAATTGGCTCCGAATTGGGAAGGTCCGTACGAAGTTAAAATGAAGGTCAAGCCAGGTTCCTACAGGTTGTCTGATCGAGAGGGGAGGATGCTCAAACATCCTTGGAATATAGAGCATTTGAAATTGTACTGTGAGTAAAATCGAACTTTGAATTTTTGTAAAACAGACATACTCTTTCCTTATATGTTGGCCCAGAAAGGTTTTAATGAGGTGTCTGGTAAATATTGAATCTTTTAATAAAATTTCTTTTGGCCATTGGTTGTTTACTATGATGGGTGATTTATTATTTTGGTGACTTGGCAAAGATTGATCATCTTTGAAAGTTGACCAAGAATAATTTTCCGAAGCAATTGCTTTGAAGAAACAACCAAATTTTCGAGGTGCCACGTCTTATGAGTGCATCTAATTTTCGAGGTGCCACGTCTTATGAGTGCATCTAATTTTCGAGGTGCCACGTTTTATGAGTGCATCTAATTTTCGAGGTGCCACGTCTTATGAGTGCATCTAATTTTCGAGGTGCCACGTCTTATGAGTGCATCTAATTTTCGAGGTGCCACGTCTTATGAGTGCATCTAATTTTCGAGGTGCGACGTCTTATGAGTGCATCTAATTGTTGAGGGGCCTCGATTTATAAATACATCTAATTTTAGAAACGACAAGTTTAAATAAGTACACCAGAAGTTTAAAATGTTTAAAAAAAGGGTGTTGTTCGTCGGATAAAACGCAAAGTCTACAAAAAGGAGGAGAATTACTTAACAAAATACACAAAAAACAAAGCATGACACGCTTAATCCATTAGGCATCTTCTTGTTCTGATGACCCGTCAGTAGCATCGCTTTCTTCCGAAGAGCTTGAAGGTACTTCAAATGCCTCTTTTGGACGATCTTTCTCGGGGACTTGTTTCCAAAATTCTGTTAAGTTTAGCCTTGGATAGGCAGCATGGATTTCTCGAAGAAGATTGTTAGCTGTATCAATTTCAGCCTTTCTGATTCCATTAAGCATCACAGAACCAACAGCAGCCTCGGCTTTTTTAACAGCAGCTTTCTTTTCTTCTTCGAATTCTGTTCGAAGAGTCGTCATTTGATTTTGACAGTTACTTATTTTTTCTTGGAATTCTTTAACAAGTTTCTCAGCATCAGTAGATTTTTTCTTTGCCTCGGAGATAGCAGTGGAGTGTTGAGAATTTAGGTCTTCAATAGCTTGCCGATGAGAAGTCTCCAGAGCTTTGATTTTTTCTTTGTGTTCCTTAAGAAGCTTGTCTTTCTCAGCTTCGAATTTCTGAAGTGCCTCATTTTTCGAAGTCTTTACAGACTCTGTTTCTTTTTTGCTCTTGATCAATTCTTGTGCAAGAAGCTCCAATTGTGTGTGTGAATTTTTTACTTCTTCACATAATTTATTGGCTGCAGCACTTAAATTATCAAAAGGACGAAGGATTGAAGCTACCTCATCGGATTTGTCTGAATTAGGAAAGATTGATGGGTGGTGATGAACAGGAACGATGTCGTTAGATGTCGAAGCCACAGCAGCCCCAGTAGAAGTTGATGGAATAATATTGGTAGGTTGGGAGCCATTACCAGTAAATGCAAAATCCCCGCTTGAATTGAAATCTTCGAGGTTAAGGTAATCGTCTACTTGATTATCTCCTAGTGTCAGTCCTCCTTCAGGGTTTTCTTCAATAAAAGTTTTCCCATGCACTTCGGAAGCCAGTACCTCCTCGAGTATGTCAGCCTCGTTCTTTTTCTTTGGCGTACTAGACTTGCTCTTTTTCTTCTTTGGAGAATTGTCTTTTTTCTTTTTCAGAACAGGTTCATCCTCCTCGGATATTGGGGGAAGTTGAGAGGCGGGCACTTTTCTTTTCACTGCACGCTTCGAAGTCTTGGAAGGGTTAGCCTTGCTTGTACTGGCCTTCTTGTGGGTCAACTTTCCTTTCTTCTTTAGTGGAAGATGGCTGTCACTTCGGTTCCTGGTGGGAAGATAAGTTTTCCCATCTGGTGCAAGTATTCTTTGAACTGCTATAATGGGATCTGGAGGGGTCATCGGATCTTCAGGGAAGTCAGCTCCCAGAGTGATGCGCCACAGATGGCTGTTGACAAAGTTGATTGGTAAAAAGGCTGAGTGAAAGCCATTTCCCCAGGCCTTATCTGCCCATTCAGCCATTTTTTGGAAAATGTCCTTTGCAGCTTCTCGACGACCTTTGAACCGCCTCGAAATTTCTGAAAAGAGAACAAGCAGTTAGACAAGAGAACTTCATTAATCTGGCTAGGTTTAATAACTTAGAAATGTTAACAATACAGTAATAATTCACTTACTACTGTCTCTCCAGGTGAGAGTTAGCTTTGAGGGGTTCTCATCGGAAATCTCTTTCCCATTTTCCCAAGCGCCTGATAGAAAGACAAACCTTTGTTTCCAAAGTTTGTCAGCTTCGAGGAGGTCATCGATAATCTTCAGATCATCCTCCAGTGTTAGGTAGTAGAATGGTAAGACTGGCCCGTTTGAGACCTTGGTCAGTGAGATGAAGTCCTCAATTTTGAGGGGGATGCCTCCTAGCCTCGACACCATGATGGCGGAGAATAAAGTGAATAGTTGGTTTGGGGTAACTTGTGTTGGGCACAACTTGAGAATTTCAAAGTACCGCACAATCATGGGATCGAGGGGAAATCGAAGTCCCTAGTTGAAGAGCTCAGGATAGACTACCAGTTCATCCTTTTGACAGCTCAAGGGTGTCTCTCCTTCCACTGGTAGTCGAAGAATCATCTTATCTGTTAATCCCCATAGCTTTCTGAGTTCCTCTTTCTCTGATTCGAGGTAGTAAGTATAGGGTACATTCTTTAGGGCAAGAATGTACCGAGGAGAAAGTGATCGAAGATTTTCTTGAACCAAAGCAGCAACATCCTCGGGGAGTGTAATGAGAGGTTTCTTTCCTCGAACTTTCTTCGGAGGGATCACCCCGTCAGCCTCGGATTCCTCTTCGGCATCAGATTCAGTAGCTTCAGAATCATTCTCTTTGTTGTTGTCCTCATCGGTGGCTTCATCGATACGACTTCCGATTTGAGTCACAAGAATTGGTTGACTACTTTCTGGTGTAGTGTCAACCACTTCTTGTGGGGGAGGAGGAGAAGAGATTTCTGCTTCTTCACCCATTGCTAGAAATGTTGATTTTTTGGCACGTTTAACTTTGATAGCTTCGAATTGAGGAGGAAGTAAGTTGGGTTGAAGATTTTTAGGTGCTTCGAATGTGAGGACAGATGATTTGGTTTGTGGTTTTTTGTCAGTTGATGGTTTGTCTAAGGTAACTCCTTTAGATTTTCGATGAGGTCTTAGCAGTGGAGAAGTAGGTTGATTTCGAGAAGGAAAAGTTTCTTGATTGGTTTCTGGGTTTGAAGCTAAGGATGAAGACGAAGTGGCAAGATTGGGGTCGAAGTTACCATATTTAAAAGTGGTAAAAGAAGAATGAGGACCGTTGTAGATCAATCCAGCAACCTTGTATTCTTTGGCTCTTTATGAAATACAAAGATAATCGTATGCACCAAATACTTGATTGCTAGAACCAAGGAAGAGAGGTTTCTTTGATTTTACTGGTTTTCTGGGTTTAGATCTTTTGTATTTAGGATATCTTCTCATACAATGGGTATTGATCTGAGAGGTTGCTTTGGTGGATGAAAAGGATGAAGTGATTTAAAGGTTTATGAAGAACAGGTTGAAGATGGCTTGAAGAGCAGGATGAAGATGAAGAACAGGTTGAAGATGGTTTAGAAGTGATTTCTCTAAAAAGTTATTAATGAAGGAAGAGTTGGCTATTTATAGTTTAAAGGAAAGACGTTGAGAATTTGAATAGGCAAAACCAGTGAGTTGCTCTCATTGGGTGGAATGTGAAACGTAAAGGAAATGTGCAGTGTCATAAATCTATCAAGTAGGGTCTAATCAGTTTATCAAGAAGTGTCAGAAAATTCGAAGCTACAGCAAAATTACGTTTCTAGTAACGAAATTCAAAGTGAAAGAATAGTTATATCTCAAGTTGAGAGATTCGAAGTGAATAGGAAAGTTTATTTACACTTATTCGTTGCTTCGAAGAAAGATTGCAAGTCATCAAGCCTGATCGTAATGAAGAGGATGGATTCAAATGAAGAGTAATCTTCGAAGAGTGGATAGTTCTTATAAATGTCTGTATAAGAACTAGGGGGGCTACTGATAAGGAAAGATATTCTTCAGGGGCCTAAGTGCAATTGATAGGGGCTAAATTGATAAGTTCTGTAAATATAGAGTTAAATTAGGCTTTAGGAGAAATGTAAGGGCTGAACTGTAAATATTCCATTATGTAACCATTTCTCTAACTAACTCACTCAGTCTATTTAAATAGGCTGAAGAAGTTAGTTATGCCCATGAAATAATCAGAAGCGAAATACAACTTTCACTACCTAGTATTCTCTCTGTGAAAACTAGTATTCTCTACTCAACATTTATTCTTACCAATAATGAAACCAGTTTATGAATTATTTAAGTTGAAATTATGTTAGCAAATATTAATAATCATTAGTATTCATCTTAATTTATATTTTTTAGATTACAAGATAAAAGATCAGATGTTTTTTATTTTTATTATTCTTCTTTTCTAAGACTTTAACAAAATTAAATTTGTATTGTATTTATCTTTTCGTGACTTAATACATTAAAAGCATAACATAATCAGTTATGTTAATAAACCTCTTATTTTGATTTTTTATGATTTTTTTTATTTAACTTGTTGATCAGAAAAAACTTGACTTTTTTCTTACAATTTAGTGAATTAAAAGTGATATGATGAAAGCAACATAAAATATTGATCAAAGTCATCCAAAAAACAACATTTAATCCACTTGTTTTTCAAAATTATAATTTTTTTGAAAAAAAAAACTTTTTTTTTATTTCTAACAAAAAATAACTCTAACTCAATTTTTTAAAAAACACTTAAAAGGAAAATAATATTTTATGGATGAAATTAATACTTCAAAAGAGATATCAAACTAATTATTACTTATTAACAACATAATTTGATAAAATTTTCATATTTAAAAAAAAACCGTAGTGTGTACAGGTGGTACGAGGTACGTCTACCACTGGTACGTTGCATGTGCTATGTCGGTGCCCACTTGCAATTTGGCGTTATCAGTACTGTGGAAACATACCATATACTTGCTGTGTTAAGCTCTGAATATTGGCTTTTCTTGTCAACAGGTCGCATACCATTGATCCAATGAATCACATATACTGCCTCACATGTATAATGAACGATTGTAGTTATAACATATCAACCATACTTCTTCACATATTGATCATACCAAACTATTGTTCTTTTTACGGTTTCTGGCCAATGGACGTGTCATATGGTCACAATCAAATAAATGGTTACACAATTATCACTAAGTCTACCTATGAGTAATATATCGGATGTGGTCTAATTTCCTAATAAACTCTTTAGCTTATTGAGGACCCAACAGGTGCTCTTGGATCCGATTGAAGTTCCGCATCACTCGACCTGATATCTATCCTTTAGTTGTAAGCTTAATCTGAACCCGATCGAAGTAGAGTATGATATATTGTTCCATAAACATTTCTATTAAATCTGCATATGTTTGAAATATAACTTACAAACAAACACATAAAAACTAAAATACAAAATAGGTTTGATAAAATTCAATAAAAAACGTTTGTGCATGTAAGCTTATTCGACAACTAGGTAATAATCTTGGATTACAAATCATATACTCACGGTTCATCTGAGGGAAACAAATAAAGGAAGTGGTCGTGGAAAGAACAATCTAACTAACAAATCCATAGAGTCTTTATCGACAACGTTTACACTTCTTCCATACCTCTATATACCCATGGAAATGGGCATGTACCCCATGATATGTCACATAATCTATCCATGTTATCCAGCGAGAAATTCTCCCTCTACGGTCTTCTATTTGGTAGCACTGAAAATGATGCAGCCAAAAAATTACATCAAATACGCACGCGTAGCTTGCACGACCATATCACGAGCACGATTCTGATTTTTCATCCAAATGCAGGTCAGAATAAAATATTTTCTAAAGTTATTTAAGACCAAGCCCGACTCCTTTCTAAAATTCTAACTCTGTAGTAACATTGGCCACTGAAACCCCCAACAACTGAGCATAATATGCATATTGATCATTAAATTTATCACTATGAACATGGTCAATTATTATCCTCACTATCGGGAGGCCATTAATGATGAACACCTCTTAAAACTTCGAAGAAAAGTTGTCATTTATTTAAAGATCTTGAAATAAATCTTTTTAGAGCTATCAATTTACTATAATTTTATGGAATTTTTTGTGTTTCTTGATGGCTCTATCACAACCAAGTTTGAGAGTGGATACAAATATTCTTTAGTGATTTTCTCACTGACCATATAACTAAATAACTTTATCGAACGTACACCGAATATACACTTATCTAGACTTGGCTTTAGATTGACCCTTTTGTGGTTTGAAAATGTTTCAGTGAGGCAAGCTAAAAAATCTTTGTATCTAGTGTTTGTGACCAACATATCATTAATGTGTGCGTTTAAGTTGCGACTGTGTTGTATTATGATACCTTTGTTGAATTTTTTTTATATGTCGACATAGCATCCTTCAATCTTAAAGGTACTAATTGGTAACAATGAAGCCCTCTTTAGGTTATGAAGGTGGTGAGCTTCTGATTATATTTATGTATTTGTATCTATTTGTATCCGGAATAAGCATCCATAAAGGATAATATCTTATTCCATAAAGTTTCATCCATTGGTTGATCAATTCTTAGGAGTAGGAAAGGATCTTTTGCACATGTCTTGTATAAGTTTTTAAAATCTATGCACACCCTCCACTTGTCTATACAAGGTAATAGGATTCCCATATTTGGCTCACGACAATGAGTTTGTCTACTTCGTCAACAACCACTATTATTTCTTTGTTAGGAGTGTGATCTTATATTTTACTTTATCGACTAATAACTGTTGTTCATGGAAAATTTATGGAACATAAGTTTGGTCGTGACTATTGTGAGAATCTAGGAATTCTAGTCAAATAGATTTTCAATATAAAAAAATCAAGTAATTTGTATCTAAGAGCGGTAGGTATGTCTCGACCAATTCATAATACTTTATCTCCTTCCATTTTGACATTTTGTACCTCATTATATAAATTTATAAAGTGACGAGATTCTATAGGATCATCCATATCATCAAGGATGATCTAGTCCTATGTTAATTGTTATTTATTAAGGTTAGAGAAACTGCATAGAATCCATTTGAAGTCTTATGATTCTCTCTGATTACTCATATAGTTTCCTTGATTGGGAACTTGATGTATTTATGGACAGTATAAACATCAACGTCCATTTTATCCATCCATGATATTTACAAGTATAAATTATTATAGGAGGGTGAATTTACTATCATGAACATGAAACATGTTTTCTTCTTGAACACATGTTTACCAAGAATGGCATCCAAAGTGATCTCTCCAAATATGGTTGCATCTGCGGTGATAAATCCACTTATAATCCTCTAAGAAAGAATCGGTACTTGAGCACCTCTAATTTAGTTATAGGTACTATTGTATAAAATGTTGAGCGAGATTCTGGTCTTTGTCACTACTCTTTTAAGTTATACTTTAACTAATATTATTGTTATTAGTATGTCGTCATTGTGCATATTGAGTATGCTTGTAATGTTTGACTTTGATGTTATAACTCTAATTCATCGATGTATATTTCTTTGATTCCTACTAATCCCTTATAATAGATATCCTCTCACATTACACATATGCTATATCTGTTAGGTCAGTATTCTAGATACTTATTCTCTTATACCTTAAAAATTGCATTGTTATCCAAGGTTCTCGGCTTTTCAGCGCCTTCTAGTGATGAAATTTCATTTCTTACTGGTGGGTCTTGGCTAGCCACAACCTACTTTAGTTGATTTATATTGTTCTTTATAACAAACTCCTAAGATTTTAATATCATCAACTATATTATAGACTTGATATTGTAGATACCAACAATCCCTAGTGTAGTGTTTAATATTATTATGGAGAACTTGTTCTTATCATTGTGTTTTATGGGACCTTGGGGTTTCCCCGATCATCGACGCTTGAGTATTTTTTTTTCTATCATAGATAAATCCTATCTTGTCAATTAATTTAGTATATGGCCCTCTAGTCGGAGGTTCTTATCTTCTGCTACTATTGTAATTATTATTGTATATGTTCCCGAGCTTCCCTCGTGAACTCTTTCGTTGATTATAGTGTTTTGGTTAAACCGAATCTTCATTGTTATTGTTCCTACATACTTCATTATGGATTTTTGAGTAAAATTGTGCCACTATAAGTGGCTTGTTATTGCGCGCTAATGGATGCTAATGCGGGTACGTATTTGAAATTATTATCTCCATCCATCATTGCTCTTACAATCTCATGAACTTTAATATGTATCCATACTTGACCTAAAATGTCTCCAAAATTAAGTTATTACTTCTTCACAATGGTATTTTTTAAAGGTACCAACAATAACCTTTGCATATACGTAGCAAATGCCACAAAGCCATAGTAGTCCTACAACCCACTTTCTATGCAAACAAACCTTTGAGTATATTATTTTAAGATTTTCTTTGGCCTTTGTGTGTAGTGAATGATGTAAAATCCTTCTTATTTTGTCATTTTAAAACCAATAAAATGGTTTCCAAAGGGCATGTTAAAATATGTGTATTTTTTAAGAATGTTTTTTTAAAATAAATTGTGTTCTAGTTAAGTAAATACATACAATTTGGTTGTGAAAAAACAACTTTGTTCAGTTACAGAATTACGTACAAATGTGTTGCGTAAATATGAAGACACAAACATAAATATATTTCAGTTGCGAAATTACGGGTAATTTTATTGCTAAATATAAACTATGTTCGAGTTGCGTAATTAAGTGTAATTTAGTTTTAAAAATAAATAAATTCTTTAAAAATATAGTCATGGATTTTGTTTTATCCGTCTTTGAAAATAGAAGTATATGTTTTTTTAAGATTTTTGTTTTTAAGTTACGATTTGAAAGATGTGATGTTTTAAATATTAAATAACTAATTGTTAATGTTGTATGTGTTCAAACTTATTGTTAGAAGTATTTATGTTGTAGGTGATTTTCGGTGAATTTTAAAGTCTATATGGTTATTATATATATATATATACAAGTATTTTAAATAATAATAATAATTATTATTATTAATAACAAACTAAGTTACTACTATTATAATATATGTTTTTTGAGAAATAATATATTGAGTTTTTCCTATAAAAATCAAACCATTATTGAAAATAAATTGGGTACATCATAAGGCACAAAGCCTTCACATTTGAGTTTTGGAAACTCTGAATTGAAAATTTAGATTTGGGGCATCTTTTGTAGATTCAAATCAAAGATATAATATCAAATAAATTCTTTAGGGGGTCTTCTATTTCTTATGACTTTTGGAATCAAATTTATCTTGCTGATTTTATTTTTTTTTTGTTCGTGCTTTGAGTTATTGGATGAAGAGAACAGAAGTGTATGAACTCATGTAAGTTTTGTTGATTTTATCTTCTTGTTCGAGATTTAGGGCATTGGTTGTTGGATTTTTGCTTGTGATTTTGTCTAATTTACAGAACATTTTTTCCTTATGATTTTGATGTTGTTTTGAATAAATTGATTGAGGTTTCATAATATAAACTCAAACTTTCCAGCATAGGTAGAACAAGCTCCGGCTAAGCACAAGTATGACAAGTTAATGCCAGCTACTTCAACAACGTCTAGAATGAAAATGATTTTATAATACTTCCAACTTTTCTCATTGCCTCGTGTAGACGGATCAATTTGACTTTGTAGGTTGCACTCATTGATGTAATTGCATTTTGAGTATATTTGAGGCCCAAAGACTTTGAAATTCGGTTGACAAATCTTCACGATGATGAGTAAAGATCCTCTTCTGCAATAAGGTATAAGCTTGACAAGTCAATATTAATGACATCCGTTGATTAATTGATTCTCTTCAGTCAATAATTTGGAGAACTTCTAAGTTACATTTTCTAATTCAAGTCTGTTCAAAGATAAAATCAGCTTTTCCGTATTTCTATTTTTCTAATTAGATATTTGATTAAGAAACATGTATTCAAATGTTAAACTTGCAATATGACTACTTTCTAGTAGCACAAAAGTCAGGTAAAACCTGCTTGAAAATTTCATAGTAGAACCTATATATTGCGTTGCTTCTATTGGTAGTTATACATTATCTTGAAATCTTGTAACTTAAGTCAATTTAATTTAGAAGTAGTGTAAGAGTATTTAAATTCCCACCAATCTTTGCTTTGAACTTTAGAACATAATAAAATAATAAAAACCCATAATTTACTAGGATGACTGTAGATAGTCTTTAACATTAATGTAGCAGATTCCCATACTTTCTAAAAGATCTAGGAACCTTCTCCATACTATAAACAACAATTATATGTTCCTGGAGAGCAACAAAATCCTTTCTTGATTGATTTTATATTGCTTTTGTAGCTAAGTTACTAATACCCCATATATTCCTTTGATAGCTATAGAGACTTTATATTTGACCTTAGACTTTTTTAGTTTTTTCTTTAATATTTTCTTGAAATTATTTCCCAGTTGTATCTTGCTAATTGTAGGAGAGGAAGGAAGACTACCTATGTTCTTTTGCTTAGGAGAATAATGATCCGAGTCAAGGTTTTCATAGTCACTTGTGGCTAAAAACATAGCTCCAATTTCTATCAATTGAATTGCTTTTATGATTTCAGATTCTTTAATCTCTACATTTTATTTTGATACTTTATCCAATATGTTTTGTTTCTTGTTGACTTTTTTGTTGTCATTCTTCATTATAGATCTAGATTTAAATGTTAATTTAACAACAGATTTTTTTTTTGTAGTTGAACCTCTTTATAGCCATGACTAGTAGACATAATATCTTTTTTGTTTACTGATTCCATATATTTTTCTTTTAAGATTATAGATTTCACTTTAAGTCTCCATTTTTCACTTTGGTTATCAAATTTAGCAATGATTTGAACCAGTATATTCTTTTGTAACTAAGTAGTTTCTTCTTATGAAGGCTTGTCTAACTGAATATTATTTGAGTTATTAGTTTTCATGAACTTTTTACAAGTTGATGCATTGTACCCTAAATGAAAACATATCGTACAATATAAAGATATATCAACATAAGAGATATCTACCACGAAACCATCGTTGTCTCGAAATCATATACATACCTTATGGATTAGTTTTCATGACACATCAATTTTAATCCACACATTGCAGCAGTTATACTTGGACCTGTGCCTATCAGGGACCCAAATCTTTAGAACTTTTCCTACTGAAGAAGTTGCTGCCCTAATAATACTTTCATTGTATAAATACTCTGAAATATTTTGAAAAGAAATCCAAACACGAGTAATTGGACATTCAATCTTTGGATTGAAGTATGGTCTTCATTTGAGAAGCTTCATTGAGTATTCTCCTATGGACCACATGTTTCGATTCTGAATCTTGTGCAAGTCTTCTTGGATAGAAAATTCAACCAACACATGCCTTACACCCTAAGAATAGATGTTAACCTTACCTATAAATTTAAACAAATTCACGAATTTTTGAATATATATGAGTTGAGTTTTACCTTTATTGAATTTGCTAAGAAGAGTAGTGTTTTATGAGTTTAACAACTCTCTTATCCTTTAAGTTAACTTTATAACCGTGTGATCATTTATTTATTAAATGCAGACATGTTCAAAATTTGAAGACTTTGAAATGCAATTGATGTTTTGCTTGATTTCCTTGTTGGTTGACAATGCCGAAAATTCTACTTCATTATATTATGTCTGTTTCTTTCCTTGTTGGCGATGTATTCCCCTGTTTTGCACAACAAAATCTAAAAAATATTGAGTATCCATATCTATCAAAATATTTAATCCAAGAAAGATTTTTCTTTATTGCTTTAATCTCCATGAATCTCATATAGAAGCAATATGAATCTTGAATAATTGATCTTGAATAATTGATTGAGATTTCCAAAAAAGAAATCAATTAGTTTTTAGAACCTGTAATACACCTCAACTATTTTATATTTCATGATGGGTCATATATTAAATATAATTTTTATTTTATTTTATATTTGATCTATTTTTTTTATTATGATTAATTGTTAGCCGATAGATTTTAGATTTTTTATAGACAATTTTATTATTTTAGTTATTTTTAAATAATTAACTCTAAATATTTTTAGTGAGATTCTCATATAAGTACCAACATGTGTTCAAAATCAGTATTTAATACCAAATAAGATCCTTATCAATATTTGGTATCAAACACAAGGCAAAATACTCTAACGCCCTTGGTTTGTAATATTCTATAGTATCTTCTAAACAAAAAATTGGATTTTTTTATTTTTTTTAGAAAATCCGTATCTTTTTAAATATAATTCTATTTTTTTTAAACTATGTTTGTGTTTCTTTTCTCGAGACGAATTAAACAAATGGTACAATAATATGTATTGAAAACTTTTTCAAAACTATTAAAAAACTTAAAAATTAAAACTGTTAAAATTTAATCGAACTATATAAAACTGTTCAAACTACTAAGTAGCAGAATTAGAAAATCTCTCATAATTGATATATTTTAATCAGTTTTTCTTTAAATAATAGACCAGCCCCGTCGGAACTACTGAGACTATATGTAGATTTTTTCATGAAGTCAGTCAAATGAACATCCTTTGACGTTTTGATGTCATGGCCATGGGCAGAATTTGGCTTTGCGTCATGTTTGAGGATAAAGGAAACAAAGACAGCAAAGCAAGCATGTGAATATCAGAAAGATGGAAAGAGAACCAGTCACGCTAATAGAGGAACATAGAAGGTAATAATGTTCAAATTCATGGCGCTTACCGTTATTTGGTATTTTGTGCATTGTTTGTTCTCTTTCTCAGTCATTACTTTTTGTATTTTTTTATAATTGCAAGGAATTTTATTAAAGTAACGAATAGTGAACAACATTGAAAATTAGAGGCCCAAAGCAAAAAGGGGCACTAAAACATGAGACTAAGCCTATGACAATTCAATAAGCTAGCTTCTAATGGAGGACAATAGCTAATTCTAATCAAAACTTCGTGCAACGCTTGTTCAATAATCATATAAACTACTCAACTAATTTTAGTCAGAGATCTAGATAGGATAGAGGAGAGGAGCCCAATCGAATTTGAAGGAATCATGTCCAAGGAGAATAGAGCTTAAATTCAGGAGTTTGAATAAACTTTATGTCTTCCAAATGTACGATGAATTGCTTTAAATGCAGAAAATGAAAAGAGAGGCCATAACAAAAAGAAGAGCAGCTAAAACAGAGCTAGGTAATGTACTTAAGACCGGATGCTTATGATTTGAATCTGTGAAAAATAATCAGTTTCCTGCAAACTTAGAATTTAGTGAGGATTTTCCTACTAATCAAGTTAGTTGCTATAAGATAAATAAAAGTGATAGCATCATGAATTATTAGAATTGTAACCAAGGCCTAAGTTTTCAAGAAAAACAATTGCATTAAATTGACCAGAGATTTGATTATTAAAGAATCCATTTTCATATTACTTTAGTTCATTTCGTAAGCTAATCAACAGCTTGTTTTTGGACTCTGGAAATTTGAGAAATAAGATCTCTCCAACACTTTAAGATGGGAGATAGGAATCAATGATGATTGCCTTTAGCTAGAAGATTTACAAGGATTAAAGAGTTTAATTCAGTATCCACCTTTGACCAACCTCTTTTTCTGCAGATGATGAGGCCATCGAGTAAAACTCTTGTTTCAGCCATTAATGGAGTCATTTTACAATATAAGTTGCCAGCACCAATAACCCAGTCTCCAGAGTGATTACGAATACAATACCTCCACCAAAATCTCCATTGTAGATACAGGAAGCGTTAGTGTTCATCTTGAGCCATTGTGAAAAGGAGTAATCCATTGAAGATGGAAAGGCATCTTATTAAACTTGAGGTAATTCATACAACCAAGAGCTTCAGCAGCATTCGTGTATTTTCCTTAATGTTTAGGCTTGAAAAGATAAGCATTATCTAGGCTAAATAAAACATGCTTGATATAGTTAATAGATGATATAACAGAGTAATGCTTGTTTTTTTTATCTTGGCTCTGTTTTTGTTTCTCCAGATAACCCAATTTATCTTTGGTATAATGTATCTGATATGAACTTTGGTTTCAGATGACCAGAACAAGTTTCTGGTCATATGGGCAATAGTCATGTCTATATATCTTAATTTTCAATAAATCAGCAAAAAAGACCATATATGCCAAACATGAATGTATTAAACAACAAGATGATTAAGAGTTTCATTTTATTCAGAAAATTGATATTTGGAGACAATGTTAAAATGTCTCTTTTGCATTATGGCATCAACATGTAAATAATTATGCAAGATTTTCCATAAAAGAAAGGAAAATTCCATGGGAGTGGTAGTATTCCACGTCTTTCCAAAAATCTTGGATTGATTATGATGATGTCTTATGATATTCTAAGTATCTTTAATGTTGAATTTTGAGTCATTAGAAGCTTTCCACATAATAGAATCCTCCTTGTTGATATTGATCTTAGAAGCATTAATGATATTAATTCTATCTTGAAAAAGAAAACCCGAGGACCTATTAGTATTCCAGGAATTGTTGATCTAATAAGAGCTAACAGTTTCAGCTATAAATCAGCTATTATCTTGATTGTCATCGAGAATGATAAAAGGACCATGATCATGTCAGTTCTCCAACCAAAAGTCCATCTGATTTTTTCCTAAATTCCATCTTATATTAGAATCAACAAAGGTTTTAATACCAGTTAACATTTTCCAAGATATAGAACCTTTCTTGTTATAATTAGCAGCAAAGGGATGGGAATTCTTACAACAAATATTATGCATTAACTTAACCCATAAACTTTTCTTTAAATGAAATTAACCCACATTTTGCAGGAAAAGGCTTTCTGGATGCCACTTAGCTTCCTGATGTTGAGCCCTCCTTCAGCATAAGGCTTATAGATAGCAGGCCAAGTACACCAGTGAATCTTTTGCTCGTTTGTTGTAGTTCCCCAAAGATATTTATTGAAAGATTTTTCAATCTTGTTGATGATGCTATTTGGTAAAGTAGAGCTCTGAATCCAATGCATGGGGATAGCCATAAGAACTGAGTTGATGATGACGAGTCGGCCTCCATATGAAAGGTGCTTATTCTCCCAATGTTTGATTTTACTATTGATTTTTTTGAGAATTCCGTTGTAATTTCTAGCTTTATTGTTAGAATTAAGAGTAATTCCCAAGTAATCCGTAGACAGATGGTCAGAAATGAAACCAGTAAGATTAGTGATAGTAGATATGCTAGAATTAAGAAATCTGGCGCCATTGAGAATCTTAGTCTTATCTTTGTTAGTAACTTGACCTGATACGTCTTGATAAGCTTGAAGAAACCTACTAAGTATGTTTATGGATAGATTGAGACCATTAATAAAAATTAGCAAGTCATACGCAAAATCTATGCAATGAATTATATAATCAGATCTGGAAGAGTATTTCATAGACTTGTTCGAGATGAATAACTCAGATAGACCTCTTAAAAAGACTTCTTCAACAATGATAAAGAGATTGGGAGAAAATAGATCTTATTGTCTCAAGCCTCTTTTGTGTTAAAAATAACCAGTAACATTACCATTTATAAGAATATAAATGTAGACATATTTAATGAGTTTGCTTATGATTTTTACAAGACGAAATGAGAGTCCAAATAGAATCATGACTTTAAGATTGAAGAAATGATATATTTTATCGAATGCTTCAGATATATCGATTTGAATCATAATAGTTCCAACTTTGATTTTCTTGTTAAGATCATAAACAAGTTCTTTAGCTATCAAGATGTTGTCATAAATGGTTTGTTTTTAACACTTCCATCCTGACTTTCTGAAATTATTTTGGGAAGGATAAACAAGTCTATTGTTAATTAGCTTAGACATGATTCTCTTAAATACTATACATAAACTAATAAGTCTGAAATCTTTCCAGGTTATAGGGTTAATAATTTTGGGGATCAGACACGGACCTGTGGCTATAATACCTTGAGGATAATTATGGTGAACCAAGAAGAAGGATAAAGCTGAACACAGGTCATTTTTATGATATGCCAGCAAGTCTTGAAGAAACAGTTGTTGAAGTCATTCATTCCAACTGAATTAAAGGGTTGAGATTATTGATGATGCTGAATATTCCATCTTCAGAGGGAGGATTTATAAGAAAATCGTTGTCTTCTTGAGATATCATTTTGGGAATGCTGCTGAAAATATTATCCTTCATTCTGTTATTCTCCACTTTCTTATTCGGGTAAGGATTAGTGGTAAGAATCTCTTTAAAGTATTGCTCAACAGATTAACCAATCTTCTTGTTATCAAATAGCCAGTTATCATCAACTATAATACTCCTGATAGTATTATTTTTCCTTCTCTTAGAGACATAAGCGTGGAAGGTTTTAGTATAATTGTCACATTCTTTTAACCAATTAAAGTAAAATTTTCTGTACCAAAAGGACTCTATCATTATAAGAGCTTGAATGTAAATAGAATTAGCCTTAGACAACTTTATTTTGGTGACAGTATTGCTAGTTTCTAGATAATCCAGCTCTGCTTTCTTAACTTCCTCCTCAAAAACCTGGACTTTATCAAATATATTCCCAAAATAAGATTTATTACACACCTTCAAATATTCCTTTAATCTTCTGAGCTTGTTCCAAAAAGAGTAGAGGGGATATCCTTCAATTCTCTGATTCCAATTGGACTCTACAAAATTTAAAAAGTCAGTATCCATAGTCCATATATTTAAGAACTTAAAGTTATTTTAATGTTAAGGCTATCATTAGATATAGTAACGTAAATGGGAACATGGTCAAAACAAGTTATGGCCATGTGAGTCACTTTAGTCTCCTCAAAATAGCTAGCCCAAGCAGGATTGAAGAGAGTTCTGTCTAAACGCTTCAATTTGGAGTTGTTAAACCACGTGAATATAGAACATGCATAGCCAGCATCTTCTAGATGACAGTGTCTTATACATTTATTAAATTCTTCTGAACTGTTGTAGCAAAAGGTTGAGCATCCAATCTGATCCTCAATGGAAGTTACCACATTAAAGTCACCTAGAATAATTTACTCCTTGGCAGGATTAGACACATTCTTAGAGCACTCCATAGGATACTCATGTTAGGTCTTTGGCACTTGACATGGACAATTGTTAGAGAATTTGTTTTGTTAAAATTAGCATAAGATATATCAAAATGAATACATTGGGGTGATCAAGAAGGATGTCGACTGTAAATTAATCATTAAAAAAAACCAGATCTTATTAGATGTATTAGCTACAACATTAGAGAAGCCAATTTTTAAAGAAATGTTATCGACGTGACTTGAATTGATGAGAAGCTCTTGGATTGCCACCAGTTGAAGCTTTTCTTTGAGAACAATAGAATTGAGCCTTCTAAGAGAAGGTTTATTTCTTATGTCCTTTATATTCCAGGTGATCATTTTAATCATCTTTAGGAGCTAATGTAGTAGTATTGTTGGTCCCATTAAATTTCAAGTATTTGATGATGAGACTGTTTGGTTTCCTCGTCTTTTAGATGCTTTAAGTTTTTTTTTGATAACATCTTAAAATTCTTTGTCTATTTCTTTTCTTTTCATGATAAGAGAGTTTGAAAGACTACCAATGTTGTCTTGCTGAGGGGTGATAATACCAGACATCAAGTTTTCATAATCTTGAGAAGTTGGTTGGTTAAATCCATATCAAAGGGTTTGTATAGCCTCAATTGTTTCCTTTTCATTGAAAACTTTTTAATCTTGAATTTGCAGGCTTTTATGAAGAGTAGCTGAAGAAGGAAAATTTGTCTTAGTGTAAGAGTTTCTCTTTGTAGGCATCTATTCATTATTTTTGTTCTCTTTATCTGGTTTATTGATATGATTTGTTTCCGTATTCTGGTGATTGGTAATCACAATTGGTTTGAGTTTATACTGCTCCTTGGCATTACTTTTGGAATTCTTACTAGGCAAATCAACAGGATTGATGTCATTTGCATTATTGTTTGAGTCATTCATTTGATGATCATTTTCATCTTTCTTCTTACATGAATCAAGGCTATGACCTAAATGGAAACAATGTTGATAGTAGTTATGAGTGTCTTTATAGCTAATGTTTAACCAAAATCCTTGGTTATCACCAAAGCCCACCCATATATTATGTTGAAGTTTGCAAGAAACATCTAATTCAACCAGAGCAAAGCAAACATTATAGTAGGCTCTATTTTTATCCAGAACTCTAATTTTTAGAGGGTGTCCAATTGTAGTTGCTATAACCTGGATCATATTGTATTTGTAGAGGTAATCAGGTATTTTCTGGATCCTGACCCATACCAGCGTGATAGGATTCTCATATTTAGGATTGAAGTTTGCACTACTTTTAGTAGTCTCATAGATTTGTCCCCCACTGTCCAGATGGTTGGTGACCAATTTTTTTCGAAATCCTCCTTAAGATCAAACTCAAGCAGTTTATGTCTTGAGTCCCATATAGCAGTACTATAATTGCCAGATAGTTTCAGAGAGTTCAAGAGTTGATCAAAAACCTTTTTCTTTGGTATTCATTTGCTGAATTTGCCTACAAGAGTGGATTTATTCATTGAATCTTCATTCCGGGTTTGATCTTGTGTTGCATCTTGAGAGGTTTTTGCAGGCTGAAAATCAAAAAAATCAGCAATATTGAAGGCAGGGTTGTTGTAAGTAACAACACTTGCATATACAGGTGATGGCATGGAAATTGATTGCGTAGAAAAGGATAGAAGGATTGGAGAAAACTTAAATGCAGATCATTCAAGAGCCTTTCTTGGAGAGTCATTCATTTGTTCGAATAAATTTGTTTCTACCAGTAATTATTTTTTGTATGATTTGTTTTTTTGTAATATTTCAATAATTTAATGGAGTGGTTTCCTATTAAATATAATGGTATTTGAACAAATCTTAGTTTGTTATTTTAAACAAAAATAACATAATTTCAACCAAATAAAGCATATGTTTTAATAATATTTTTTGTTAAATTACTGATTAGATGATATTATTGCGATCGATGTATAAAATAAATCAAAATTGTCATAAATAAAATATTAAATGAGCAAACTAATACAATCATTAAAATGGTTATACAAAATAAAAAGATAAAAAAATGTATTATGGTTTTTCGATAAAAAAATACAGGATTCGTCGCGCTAATCGAAACATGAAGTCTAAAATTTTAGAGTTATAAACTTATTGTTGGAGCGGTCTATAATTTCAAATTATCGCCACATCGAGTTTTCTTGCCGTTGCAATGTTTAAGACGAAACTATTTTTTGAAATTTTCAAAAGATTATTCACCATGGTGATTATAATAAGATTTTTTTATCACAATGGCACTCTAAGTTTTAGTTTATCATCAAAACAAGCCTGCTCATTCTCATTTCCTTACAATAAGTTTATTCACCACGGGGACAAAATTCGAGATCTATAAAATGAGTAGCTTTTCGTGGATTTTTTTGGGTGAACCATGTAGCATATCGCAATAAAATTCGATGTGGTGGACTGACTATTATAAACTATTTCTTTGTCATGATGAGATTTTTTCCGAAAATTATATTTCTCTTAAAAAAACTTCAAACAAACGTACTTTCTAAGGGTTTTATTAAATTATATCACTAGGTTTCGAGATTGAGAAATATAAATAAATAACATTCTAATCATTTTTAATCTTTAGACATAGTATCTTCCTCATTTACCAAAATTAGTCAAGTCAAAGCTTTGCTTGTATAAATCTGAAAAATCTTGTTATATTCCAAAATAAATTTCCAAAGAAATCTTAGCATTATTGAAACGAAGTCAATTCTTTTTTAAAACCATAATATAATATGCATATCAAATTTTATCGTATATGTTATTTTTTTGATACTTTTAACAAACTTCTTATGACATAATTGTAAGCTACATTTATGTTATACTAGATACCTAACATTATTAATCGTATTTATTATAATGTCATAAATATAAATAATAAAACTTTCAAAGCATATTCAAAAAAAATTAAATTTTAAATCAAAATGCAAAAAAAAAAGTAAGTTAATTAAACACAAATCTTACATAAATTAGACAATCTAAATATGTTTTAAATAAGGTATTATTTAATGTTGGTTTAATTAATTTTAGGGATCCGATTTGAGGTTTTGAATTTTTAATTGTTTGATTATGGTTAGGATTGCAAGAGAATTTTGACTAATTTGAGCAAGACTAATTTCAGCAATTTTAAATTGATCAAAATTGTCAAATTCTACTGAAATAATCTAACCTGTTGGTATTTTTTTTTTCAAGTTGCAAGAGAAATATACCACACAATATCTTCGACACAACATCTTCGATTACAACTCTTGTTTGGAAACATTGTGTGCTTTTTCCTTTCCAATATGGCGAATAAACATGACTTATGACTTGTCATTTGACAATCTTTAGTGGAAGAGGCATAATCATGAACAATCTTTCACAATTTTTTTATTGATGTTAAACTATATTCTAGGTGGTTATATTATTGTTCGTTTAAATATTAAAATATGTATAATATTAAATCACAAGTCTCAATTATTTTAACGAATATAAAATATATCAAATAAAAAATGTAAACTTCTTACAAATTTGGTGTGTGAAAATGCAATATTAATTTTGATACGTTGTTTACAAAAATTGATAAATACATGATATATTTTATAAGAACAACAACATTATATCTTTTGCAATAACGAGATGTTTTTAATATGTTGTTATAAATAATTAGAAACTTTTATGTATTAAATAAGTAATATTATATATTATTTTGTCAATTAATACTATTTTAAGTTGATAATATTTATATATTAAATAGATAATATATTATCTATAAATATTTTTATAATATCTTTTATTATATTACTTGACATATTTTATTCACGTTGTAGTAATAAAATATTTGATTATATGTGGTATATTCACACATAAATTTTAAGTTTTTGATAATAGGCTCATGTTTTGATTAGTTTTAGATTACATTTATTTTTTAAAAATTAGCAATATATTTTGTAATTTTAGCGTAATCAATAATATAAATAAAATAATTATAAAAATATGAGTTAAATGTATTCCACTAAAAGTAGGGTGAATCAATGATCACTTTCGATGATGTTTATTTACAACACCCAACTAAAATTTACCTCTGAAATTTTAAGGATCCAAATAAATTACGAAATACATTTTTGATCGATTTTTTATTTTTGGATGTTGACCATAATAAAATAGTGATGGAAATCAAAATTATTATATTTCCTAATATTGAGTTCAATTATATATGTAATGCTCGATACTCTGACAATAGATATAAACTAACTGACCACATACGTGCAGCACATGTGTATTCGTGTGTCCGTTTTACATGTTTGGATGTACAATTTTTGTTGAAAAATAATTATATAGTAATGAAAAATATGTGTCATTGTTATAGATGGTTTTGCACTATACACTTATTCGTGAGATTTTTATGTTCAAACAATTGTACAATTATTTAGTAAACATATTTGTAATTTTACTACATTATTGTTGTATGGGGAGCATGAATTATACATTCAATGAGTCAAATATTTCAAGATGAGATTTACGCAGGAGCGTATGAGGAGATAAACGTAGGTTACTATCTAGATTTAGTATTCAATATTATTGTACAATTTTATAATGGAGTATATCTAAATTAGTTTTTTTACGGGTAATGTTCAAGATATCCGTGGGATTGCGTGAATTTTATTTTTCAAAAAATACGGTGACATAATTACAACATCAAATATTAAGTGAAAATTGATTATCTGAAGCAGATTGTGTGCTAGTTTGACAATTTATCTTTGCCGTCCAAAATACTTCTAAATAAATATACAGAAAATTATTATGTACAAGGAAAATATTTAATCTTTGACTCCTGATATTAGTTCTTTTTGAGTCTCGAGGATTTTATTTTTATATAAAAAAATCGATTGCACCATATCATTTATTTGAGTACATGTTAACCGTTGGTTTTATATATCCAATCATGTCACTTACGTACTAGAGTTTGTATTTTTTTATTTTTTTTATATTGTTAATTTTTTCATAGTCACATATATTTGAAAATAATCTATAAGTTCCATATTATATAAATCATAGAAACTTTTAATCGCTGTATTTACCATTTAAAATAAACAATTATTTTTTTATTATTTATTGATTATGATTTTGATTTTGATTTTGATTATATATTTTCTTATAAATTCTAAATATATTATATGAGTATATATATACCTCCACAATTGGGATAATAGAACCCAAAAATATTTAAAAATATATGTTGTTTACCCCGTATTAATGTCTAATTAAATCATAAAATATTATAAACATTCACATGTGTATTAAAAAAAAAACTCAAAACCAATGTGTTTGATGTAGATTTTTTAAGTATCTATCTTAAAATATGTACATAGAAGATCCCACATTATTTGCTTTACTTTGTTTCAATTGGGAAACTTTGCTCTTATTATATAAATTTTATAATAATATTCATTCATCACAGTTTTGATTTTTTATTTATTTTTTGGTCAAAACAAAATATTAAGTGTGAAATATTTTTTATCAATTGATATTATTTTATATAATTTATTATCTAATTATTTAAAAATGAATAATATACTCAAATAATTGTTTAATATTGGATTTAATAAATATTAATAGTAAACTGAAATTATCAAGAGAAAAAATAAACTAAATTAGTAGACAATTTCATATTAAAATTTTAAAAGAAAATATATAAAGATGTAAAAGATAAAACTTGAAATTTTGGTTTTGTTCTTCTTTTACTAGAGAAAATAAATAAATATTATATATTTTAACTTTTAGGCTATAACAAATTTTATTTTCAAAGTAAACGATTATACATTTGTATCTCTTGAAGCACGACTTTCATAATTTCATAATGCTACGTTATGGACTTATTTGTCTTTTCGTTTTAGCATGATTGTATTTACTTGTCCGTGTTATATTTTGTGTTACTGGGCCAAGTTTATTGAATTCTCGTTATCATCATTGAGTGTAGTTATCTTAACGGAACTTCTAAATTTTTCAAGCTTGCATCACAATTTATAAATGAGATATCGATATTTTTCTGCTCAATCTTCTCAAATCAAATAGTAAATGATTTAACAAACTTTTATGTAATATGTATATAAAAAACACTATATATGGGTGCTCGATACGCAATTTTGTATACAAAGAAATTAAAGGAATTCTAAAAGCTTCACTATATATGCCCGTATTAACAACATCACATTTGCCTCAGTTATTATTATCAGAATAGGCATGCTTGCCGGCCAAGTTTACGGGGTATTCCAAAATTTTGGTAAGTTTGGATTTCAACTCCAAGGGTAGCTGTAATAATTAATATGCCCCATACCAATTGGCTGTTAATATCAAACCATCACCAAGATGGTGTTTGAGCCAGTCGATATGGATGATGGGGCTTGGTCTTTGGTTGTTGATGATATAGAAGATGTTGCTGAATCACCCTGTTTTGTCGAGGAAGAGTTGGTTAAAGCAGATTGATCACCTTACTTATTTTATAGAGGAAGAATTTTGTACATCCGAAACTAGAATGCGATTCACCATGTTTTGTCAGGGAAGAGTTGTGTAAAGGAGAACTAGAATGCGAAGACGAATCACCGTGTTTTATTGAGGAATAATTATGTAAAGGAAAATTAGAAGGTGAATCACCCAGTTTTTTTAAGGAAAAATTATGTAAAGGAGAACTAAAAGGTGAATCACCGTGTTTATTCGAGAAAGAATTATGTAAAGGAGAGCTAGAAAGTGAAGTCTGCTAGTAGCGCCTGATCGAGTGAAGTCAAAACAGCATCCCAATCTCCCAATCTCCCAATCTTACTGGCCTAACTCGCTCATCTACTAGTTTTGACGTTATCCCAATCCCACATTGACTAAATGGTACAATTTTTTACGTTATATAAACTAACACAATCCTACCGGTAGTGTAAAGTGAATAATGAAGATTCTAATTAGCAAAGTTAATTTAATAATTTTTTATTTAAATGGGTTGGGTTTGTAGATGGGCCGGACCGGTTTGTTGAATGGGTTGGGTTATTAGATGGGTCGGATCAGGTTATTGAGTGTGTTGGGTTATTAGAATATAAGTTAATAGAGTAGATTAAAGTAAAATATTTTATTACTTTTTTTTACTATTACCACGTCATCGATCCACGTGGGATGCTGATGTGGCTGATCAAAGTGTATTTCTGGCAGAAAATATGGGATGAGGTCAATAAGGACTTATTCGTTCTGCTTTTTGAAACACAGGGACCGGTTTAGTACATCGACAAAGAAAAAAGACTAACTTGTCATAAGTGGAAAACATGGAGGACCTATGAGGTTTTTTATCATCACATTTTCTTTAAAGGTTGCTTTTTTCTCTAATTTCTCCAAGTCATTCTATTTCCAAACATTGTCGTTGTTCTTCCAAGAAGGTTTGGATTCTACCTTCTACCTGCTTGATTATTATTAGAAAAATAAGGTTTATGCCCTAATGATAGTTACTCACATATCTGGCATCTTTAGATTTTGTGAATTCATTTACTATTGACAAATGAGACACGTTGATATCTGATACTGCAACCAAATTTATGTTCAATTGGTTAAACTGTTTCTGAAGCACTACTATATTTGTATGTATGACAGTCTCATTGTTTAGTAGCATACATTCTAGGCCTCTTACTTTCTTCAGATGCATAGTTGTTAGGACAAACACTCCAATAATTTTTATGCTTCATATGGCGTCTTGTTCATTAGAGATCCTCCACTTGCAGAATCAATCATCATTTTATTATTCCCTAATAATCCATTATAGTTTGTTAGACAGTTATATCAGAATGACATATGGTGATTGGATACAAATGTAATTAAATATTTTGTAGAATATTAAATGTAAATCCAATAAATAAGGGTCAAAGTCTTCTTTGAATGACTCACCATATTTTTCTAATATAAAAATGTTACACCATATTCATTTTATATATTTATTTCAATTCATTACTTTGGCTAAATCATCTGGAGAGAATTTTCCTTAAAACATTTTGACGTCGTATGTGGGAATTGTTTTCTTTGCAAAGTTTTTTATTTCATTTACCAATGGTGATGACGTGATCTTGATTGAAAAAGAGAATCTCGCAGAGTTCATTCATTTCAAGGTAATCCGATGGTGATTCTAGGAATGATGAATTCGCATGTTAATGAAGAAATGTCATGGTTACAAAATCTGACTTCAAGTTGATAAAGAAGTGGAAATCTAAGGACTAAAATTTAAATAATAAAACATTATATAGCAGATTGTAAAATTAGAGGAGGAATTTAGAACTATGTTAGTTAGGGACTAAAGTGTGATTAGCCATTTTATGTAACCATTTTCAGTTATAAGCTAAGTTTTTGTGCCTCTATATAAAGGCCAAGGTTGATCTAATAAAGGGGTTGGATTTTTGACTTAGAAAATTTGAGCACTTTGATTTTCTCTCTCTAGGATCTATTTCTCTCTCTAAAACTTACTTCTTTCATTTACTAAAACAATTCAGATAATCATACTTATCAAATTGGCGACTTCACTGGGGGCGATTAACAATCAGTGTCTATTTTGCTAGATCGAATTTCATCCATCTTGAAAACAATATCAAAATTTTGTAATGAATCCAGAAAATGATCTGTTGGTTCGATCAGCTGTCGAAACGCTAAAAACAGATTTGCAGAGGACATATGATAGATGATAGAGCATAAGGATCCAACCCGATCCACCAAACCCAATCTGAGATAGAATTACGAATGAATCAGCTCTTGGATAAGATAAACGCTTTGAATGAGAAATACGATCAGAGAGAGCAGGATATTTGGTTAGCAAGGCGGAAATCCGAGGTGAGGCATATGAATGAAAAAATAAAGTGGAAACCAATTTGATTAATCTTGCACTGATAGTCAAATCAGGAGTGAACTGAAGAAGGCGCGCTTCAAAGCCCCAAAAGAGCGTCATTCATCTCGTAAAGAAAATAAAGACAATCAAAAGTATTTCACATCTAGTGACGAGGAGGTTGAGAGATCTGGATTAGGGTTTAAAATGTATAAGGGTTCTTTGAAGGAAGATAGGGTTCAACCTCGAAAGTATAAGAAAGAACACAAATCCAAGAGAGATAATGTACCTCGATGTTTGAGGGAGTCTAATTGGTGCGAGGGAAACGTATCGAATCAGTATGATGGAGCTGATCAGAATTTATATGCGGTAATGGAAACTGAAGATCAGTGTGCTCAAGGTGTCGATTGAAGGAATTCTCCACTGACAAGTGAAATCAGATCTACTACGCTTCTGAAGCGTTTTGACAACGCAAAAGTTGAAAAGTTTGATGGGATGCAGGATCCAGACGATCACATCGAACAATTCAAAAATTATATGATGAATTTCGAGGACGGTGACAGACTGGTATGTCAGGCTTTCTCGCAGACTTTTAAAGGGACGTCTTTGAAATGTTATAACCGAATTCCAGGGGGATCCATTTCAAATTTTAGAGATTTTTATACCGCCTTTCGAGGACAGTTCGTTGGCAGTAAAGAGATGGGAGAAAATAGTGACACAATTATCCAATGCAAGAAAGTAGTTGTAGAAAAGTTGAAGGACTACACGAAGCGATTTGTTTTGACAAAGGCAAGTTTAGATAACTGTGAAGAGTCGGTGGCGATGACATCTTTTCGCCAAGGGTTATAGCCATGAGATCTGGCTAATGAGACAACACAAAAGAGGGCTTTAATTTTTGGAGCATTGATGGCTAAGTTTGAAGATCAAATCAAAGTTGAGGAATCAACTAGCGTCTATGAAGCATTAGTTAACGTTCCAAAGAATTTGGGGCAGGCGCCGCATAACCAAGGGAAATCTTCAAATGCTAATTAGCAAGCATGTCCGAGGAGCAACAATTTACAACCTCGAATCGGAGGATATTTGAATCAAGCTCCATCTTATCAATTCAACAGGTCGAGGCCGAATCTGTGGATAAAGCCTGAATATTATACGGATTTGACTAAAAGTGTGGCTGCAATTTTTGATAAAACTAAGGGATACGTAAATTTCAAGAAGCCAACTACAATCAATAGGCTAAGAGAAGAGCAAAATAACAAAAAAATTAGATATCAAATGACATTGGTCACTACACCAATAATTGCATTGCTCTGAAAAAGGAAGTCCAAAATTTGATTGAGAATGGATAGCTACTGACTTATGTGAAGACACTGCATAAAAAAAAACCAGCATCAAATTCACAAACAACCAACTGAAATGCGCAAACTGAAAATTTGATGATTTTAGATTCAAAGGTTGATGAATTTAATGCTGCCTCAGAATATTTAGATTTGGATCCAGATAGATTAATTTTGATGGTTGTGGAAGAGCCAATAAAGAAGGGGCATGTTTGAAGTTTGTGCGAGTATTTTGAGTCACTAGCCATTTTTGGGGGTGATTCAATAACTGGTAATACTGATAGCTCGAGGAAAATACATATTGTTAGTTTGGCAACTCAGAAAGAGGGAAAATGTCTACTCATGTGTATGGAAAAAGAGACATGTCTTTTATTCTGTTCGATGATGATGATTTGCGAGGGACTACGGGGCCATATGAGGATGTAGTGGTCATTGGGGCTGAAGTTGCTGGCATTGAGATTAGGCGCGTGCCTATAGACACTGAGAGTTCTGCGAATGTCCTATTTAAAGCAACGCATGCTAGGATGTGTAATCTTTCTCGAATTTCTCAGTCAGAGCGCACATTTATTGGATTTACTGGAGTGACTGCACGGGTAATAGGAGAATTTGAAGGGGAGGTAAGTTTTGGGAAAGAGACTTTTCAAGAAGAAGGTTCAGGTGCTTTTTATGGTGGTGGATTGTCCCACGAGTTATAATGCCATTTTTAGAAGGCCTTGGTTGTCAATGATGTATGGTGTTGTGTCATCAGTCCATCAGTGATTCAAATATGTTGTTGGAGACCGCGTAGGGGTCGTTCGAAACAACCAAAAGGTTACAAGGGAATGCTATGCGACTACACTTTGGATTCGAGGATCCAGTAGTGGTGATATGATGAATGCATAGCAATCTGAGAGGTTGACCTAGAATTTTGATAAAAGGGTTGACGATCTGAGGGAAACCCTAGGGTCATTAACAGTAAGCGAATAAATTGAGAAGTATATTTTTTTTCTGAGGGAAGAGCACTTCGAATAGGAACCTTACTGACCTCATCTTTACTTCAACAATTGTTACAATTTTTGTCTCATAATTTGGATGTTTTCGCTTCGAAAATAGAGGACGTAGTATGAGTACCGATCGAAGTGGTTTATCATAATTTAGTTGTTAATCCGAGGGTGAAGCTTGTAATTCAAAAGAGGCGGGTATTTTTCGTTAGAAAAAGTAGAAACAATTGTTTCAGAGGTGGATCGTTTATCCAGGGTGGGACATATAAGGGAATCACAATATCTGTTATGGACGGCGAATCGAGTGGTAGTAAAAAATAAAAACGGGAAGTGAAGAATGTGTGTTGATTTTATAGAATTAAATCGAGCTTGTCCTAAAGACCCATTTCATGTTCCTCGAATAGACCAATTAATTTATTCCACTTCGGGAAATAAAATATTGACTTTCGTTGATGTTTTTGCGAAATATAATCAGATCCAAATGGATCAGAAGGATCAAGAATGTACTACTTTCATCACTGACATGGGTTTGCATTGTTATAAGGTTATGCCTTTTGGATTGGAAAATACCGGAGCCACTTACCAAAGACTAATGAATAAAGCATTTTCCACCCAGATCAGAAGAAACATTGAGATATAAATTGATGACATGGTGGTAAAAAACTTAGTAAGCGCACTTGAAAGATTTAGAGGAAACATTTCTGAATTTAAGGGCAATAAGGCTAAAGGTGAATCCTAAAAAATGTACTTTTGGAGTTCGATCGGGGAAGTTCGTGGGTTATGTTATCAATGAAAAAGGGATAGAAGCTGACCTAGAACAATTGAAAGTTGTGTTGTCTATGAAATCGCCTCGAACTATCAAAGAAGTATAAGTTTTGACAGGAAGGTTAGCAGCACTTACCATATTTATTTCTCGATTCTTTGATAAATGTTTTCATTTCTTTCAAGTGTTTCGAGGGCCAAAGAATTTTGAGTGGACTTCGGATTGCGAAGCGGAATTCACAAGAATCATGAATTTGTTGTCATCACCGGAAATATTATCTAAGCCTAGAAGTGGAGAACAACGCTTTTTATACATTACGATATCAGATTTTCTAGTAAGTGTAGTATTCATAAGTGAAAATTCAGATATTACAAAGCCGATGTACTATGTCAACAATAGTTTAATGACAGTAGAAATGAGATATTTGAAGCTCGAGAAATTGGCGTTGGTATTGGTGGTGGCTGCTAAAAAGATGCACCCATATTTTCAAGCCCATACCATTAAAATTTGGACTTCGTTTCCACTGAAAAATGTTTTACAACAACCTGATATTTTGGGGAGAATGACTAAGTGGTCAGTGAAATTGGGAGATTTTGATATCACATACACACCCCGAACTGCAATTAAAGCACAAGATCTGGTAGATTTTCTTGTTGAATTCTATTCAAGCATATCAGATAAAGAAGATAGCACATATATTTTACCAAAGAATTCGACGTGGTTTATTCGAAATGATGGCGGATCCAATGTTTTGGGATGCAGCACTGGACTTCAATTAGTTGCTCCATCTGGAGAAACAATGTTTCAATCTATTAAATTTGGTTTTCACGCTTCGAATAATGAAGTTGAATACGAAGTTGCTTTATTTGGTTTGAGACTTGCAGATATATGTGGAGCAACTTCAGTGCGATTAGAGACAAATTCTCAATTAGTAGCAAATCAACTATCTCGAAATTCCGAGCGAAAAAAGGATCGCTTACTTTTGTATCTTCGAGAACTTTAAAATTTGATGCTTTTATTCGATCACATTGTTTTGGAACATATAAGTCAAAGAAGTAACATAGTGGCTGATTCATTAGGAACTGTTGCTTATAAAGAAGAATATCCTTGGATCTTGCTGCAAAAAAGTCCTTCAGTTTTAACTCAATCAGACCAATGTGATTATGTTGAGGAATTTTTTGTCACCACATATGCAGTCTGAGGCGATTGGCGAACTGATTATTTGAATTTTTTGATTCGACGAGAATTACTTAACGATGCAAAATTGGCCAAAAAATTTGCAAGGTAAAGCTTTTGGATACATAATTTTGGATAGAGTTTTGTATAAGAAAGTGTTGAGTAGGCCACTACTAAGATGTTTGAATAGACAAGAGTCACATAAAGTTTTCTCAAAGTTACATGATGGAGAAGGATCAACACATTGTGGGTTTAAGGCATTATCTGGTCGAGTTTTTTCTTGCAGGGTTTTATTGACCTTCGATTATGAACGATGCCAAGAATTTGGTTCGAAGTTGTAATACCCGTCAAAGGTTTTCTAATTCTATTCATGAGCCGGCGGTTCCACTTATGTCTATTACCGAATCCATTCTGTTTTATAGGTGGGGAATAGATTTAGTGGGACATTTGCCGATGGCATCTGGAGGACGACAAATGATAATTGTTGCAGCGAACTATTTTATAAAGTGGGCAGAAGCAGAGTCGTTATCTGGAATGAAATCGAAGGATGTGATTAAATTCATTGTAAACAGTATTTGCTGTCGTTTTGTATTACCTCAAAGAATTACTACGCACAATGGTCCTCAATTTAATAATAAATAAATGGCTTCGTTTTGTGCGTCGAAGGGAATTAAGCAATGTTTTCAACACATTTTCATCCCCAAGCGAATGGACAAGTAAAGGTGACAAATAGATCTATTTTAGAAGGTTTTAAGAAAAATTTAACAGAGGCGGCACGAAAGTGTCCCAATTATTTGCAAGAGGTGCCTTGGGCTTATAGAACAACTCCTAAGGAACCTACTAAAGATACTCCTTTTACCTTATCATATGGAATGGATTTTGTTAGCCCTGTGGAATCAACATTGTCCTCTTTTAGAATAACCCAATATTCTAAAGAATCCTATTACAAAGCTAAAAGAGAAAGTTTCGATCTGATTGATGAGAAAAGAGTTCGAGCTCATTTAAATGTAATGCGTTATCAAACTCTTATGAGGAATAGTTACAATTCTAGGGTAAAATGAGGGAGTTTAAAGTAGGTGATAAAGTGTTAAAAAATATATTCCAACACACCAAGGAGAAGAGCCTCAGGAAAATAGCCTTGAAGTGGGAATGACCTTATATGGTTGTTGAAAGGATAAAACTAGGATCTTATCGTCTTTGTAAAAATCAGGAGATGATTCTTCAACATCCATGGAATATAAAACATTTGAAGTTATAGTAGGAATAGCTATGTTGTATTTTGAATTTATTTCTTTTGATTGATTAGCGCACTCTTTCCTACCTTGTTGGCCCAGGGAGGTTTTAACGAGGCGTTATGTACATATTCAAAATTATCAACAAAATGCATTTTTGGCCAATAATTGTTTACAAGTATTTATTTGAACTACTTTGGTTAGGCATGGGCATTTTAACCGGAACCGAAAGAACCGAACTGAAGCAGATTCAGTTTCTTCATAATACCCAAATGGTTCCGGTTTAATTACCCACGGTTCTCGATTCGGAACTGGAACCAAACCGAAGAACCTTGGTACTCGTTAAGAATCAAACATATTTATTAACCCTAAATTTAACATTATTTGAAAATATATTTATCTTTCCCAAAGTTAGATTCCTCTAAATCTGTTATCTATCACTAACCTCTGATTATATTTTCTTTAATAAATAACATATCTATAAACAATTACGTGTATGGGAAAAATAACAAAATATCAACCTTTATATAATCTAATAAACTTGATATCATCTCTCATTTTTTTATATTACTAATATTTTTATTTAATATATTAATTTTGGATCTCTTATATATTTAATATCTAGTTTTCTTACAATCTAACACAATTTTATAGTTTTGATTTATAAAATGAGTTTTATATCTCTTGATATTACAGAAAGTTTAAAGTATCCAAAAATATTCGATTGGAACCGAATTAAATACCCATATTGAATCGAACCAAACCAAGGAGAACATAACCAAATCAAACAAAATTTTATTTGGTTCTTAAATGGGTACCAGTTTTAAAGAACCGAAAAAACCAAGAACCGAAAGAACCGGACCAAACCGTATCGAAGAACTGAATGCCCATGCCTAATTTTTGTAATTGATCAAAGAATGATCATATTTGAGGTTGACCAAGAGTAAAATATTCAGAAATGTTGAATACACTTTTCAAAGAAACAACCATGTTCGAATTGTTACATTCATTGAACACTTCATGATATTTGAAGTGTTGCGTTCAATAAGCGCACGATGGTGCTCGAAGTGCTATGTTCAATAAAAGCACTATGAGTTTCGATATGCTACGTTCATTCAATGCACTATAACATTCGAGGTGTTACGCATTGTAATGGTTATTTAAAGTATTTTATTATGTTTTTACCTCAAATAATTAATATAAATAGCGATTAAACGTGAATATAACTTAATATAAAAAACATGAAGCGTAAGCAAAATCCTTTGTCATTCCTAATTATTCGACGAGTACAAGATATGTAATACTGATACGACATGTAAAAAAGACAATAAAAATTCAAAATATAGTAAAATTATTCGTCTTGAGAGCCCTCTTCGGTTGACTCTTCGAACGATGAGCTAGGAATATGATCGAAGGCCTCGTTGGGGCGCCGTTCGATGGGAATTTCATTCCAAAAGCTGGAAAGATTTATCTTAGGGTACGTGGCGTGAATTTCTCGAAGGAGTGTGATGGTTTTCTCTTTTTTTCCATTACTGATAGCTGCCAGCATATCTTTGGTGCACTCATCTTCCGCAGCAGTGACAACAAGTTGTTTTTCTTTTTCAAAGTCATACCTGGGAGTATTTATTTCATCGTTTAAGTTCTTCTAGTCTGTTTTACTCTTGTTGAGAGAAGTTTGAAGGTCATCAAATTTTTTATTTTCAGCAGCTAAGTCTTCAAGGTGTTTAGTCTTGAGTTGGTCAATTTATCCTTAATATGTGGTTTTGATTTTTTCCTTGTCGATTCGTTGCAGTTCTTAGAGATACTTTTAACATGAAGAATTCCTCGGAGACATTCAGACCTTGCAATATGAAATCCATGGAACTAATCCTTTATGTGATCACCAAAGATTGCTTTCATCTATTTCTCAGCTTCAATAGCACGTTTGTAGCAAACCATATATTCAGCCATACTTTTCAGGTGATTTTTAGAGGCTTCGATTTCTTGAATAAGTTTTTTCAATGCAATATTAAGATCGGAAAATGGTAAAAGAGCAGCTATGACCTCTTCGGAAGGCTTCTGAGGAGGAAAACCAACTAGTATAGGCCGAGAAATAAGATCTAAAGATCTTGTAGGAACAATAACTTCAGGAGATGCGGCTTCGGAGGAAGTAGGCGCAGATATCCTACCAAAGTTATGCAGATGAGTTTGAATCTTTTGAATAAGAGGATCTTGAAGTTAATGAAACTATTAGGATCGAAATGATCAGCACCTTGATTATCTTCTACAACTACAGTTTCCTATTGTTGGTTGATGACGTTGGGAATGTTATCTTCATTTTCGTTTGGCCCACTTTGCTGATTATCCACAACTATAGCTCCGTTGTCATCGGTGAAGAGTTTTGAGAATGTCCGGGGGTGAATTTGTGATACGAGAATATCTTAGTGTCAATATTATCTGAACCACTTTGTTTAGGAGCCTTTTTAGGGAGAGAAAGTGAGAGCTTAGCTTAAGTAGAGAGAGAAAGTAATATTATATTCATCTTGGGATCTGTGAAGTGTGTGTGGTCCTTTTATATACAATTGCGGGTCCCACATGCTTGAATTCTCGATTATTACACTTTTGGTCCCTATATCTTTTCCTCTTCTCATTTTAACTACTTCTTAAATAGTCTATACATTTTCCCCTAACATAATTTCCTCTTTACATTTTTCTCCTACCATACTTCTTCTTTACAATTTTCTCCTGTCAGACTTCTTCTTTACAATTTTCTCCTGTGAGACTTCTTCTTTACAATTTTCTCCATGTCTTTTATTCTTCCTTATCAGTATCCCCCCAGTCCTAGTAAAAATAGTTTTTACTGGGACTGTAAAGAAGTCTCTATTGCCTCCTCGAACGTCTCTTCTTCGAAGAACTTTTCCTCAACCGCAAAGTTTCCTCCTCAAAAATGCTTTAGACCAATACTTCAAATGCTACACACTCCTTCGAAAAAGCATCTCTTCGAAAAAAACATCCCTTGGACTATAAACTTCTTTTACCTCATATTAACCAGTGTAGCCCCCCAATCCTTGCATTGTCTTAGTAAGGACAAGCCTAGTACGTGAAAACTTTGCCCCATCGGAATTTTTTCTATGAGTATATCGCAGCCACTGTAATTCGACGATGAGACATTGCAATGATCGGCTGAAAAAAGAGGGCATGACATCAGCAATCATGCTTTCGTGTCAGAGTATCTTTAGAGAAATCATGGCCCTACAACTTCTCCCACACCTCTGTCAGCAATCTTTGACCTAGGGTACCCATAATTCCCCTAGGCAAACAATAGGAAATGTTTTCGAGGAAAAAGAAAGAGACACCACAAAGACAAACATTCGCAGGAGCGCAAGCGTTTGAAAGACGTACCACCAACCACCCCTGAGGCTCCTCGAATTGTGGCAGTTGACCCTCCTCTTCCGAGGACCGGAGATCCTGTGTCAAGCCTTCCAGCTACTCCATCCATAACAGGAAATGGGACTCCCCGGTTTTCTCCAAGACAGACCGTGGCTACCGAGGCGGAGATTCAAGAGTTGCGCAACAAAGCCCTAGCTGCTAAGGGAAAAGCTATCGCCTCGGATAATCCTGAGTCGTCTATTCAAGCCACTCACGTTGCAGATAATAATAAGGTCATTGAAATTCCTGCTGAGTCGTCTGATGAACATCGTACCGCCCCGAGCAATCTTGATCCAAACACTCAAGTCATTCAAACCACAAGTCCAGACAAACACGTTGAAGTCCCAACAGAGTCCTCTAGCCAAACGCCTACTCCTGCTCCAACGATATCTGAAGAGCAAGCGGAATGTATTGCCCCTAAATCAAAAGTTGATGTAACACTTCCCTTAGAACTCGATGCCATCATGGGCAACAATATTCTCCCTCAGAAGAAATGTTACTTCGTACTCGTTGGTGCATTCCTTCCTATATCGACATCAGATTCCCCTCTGAAGGAGAGAGTCCACTATCCATTAGGGATCATGAGCTTGTTGTTTACACTGAAATCATGAATTGGGGACTAAGATTTCCTTTAGACCCCTTCTTCATCGACTATTTTGCTAAGATTGATCTTTGACCTTCTCAAGCTGGACCCAACATGTGGTTCACATTAATGGCATGCATCATTGCCTCGAGAATTTCAGGCCAAGAGTTTTCCTTGGAGCAGTTCATCGGATTATCCGGGTTGGCTAGGAACCTATTCTTCCCATTCTACTCATTGACTTTTAACCGAAGGCAGAAAATGCTAAAATATTTGCTAGAGGCTGACAAGAAATGGAGACATCAATTTATCTTCTTCTCAAGACACTGGGAGACAGGCTCTGAAGCGACCCCTTCGAGCCCTCACAAATTATCTCTTCTGTGGACCAATAATTGTAAGTCTTCGAACAACTTTACTTATGATAGTACTTCGAATAGTGAGAATCTAATTTAACATTTTTGTAGCTATGACTGGCATTTCCAAGCCATATGCTGATCATGTGGAAAGTGCCACTACTATTTTTACCAAGCTCAGTGAATGGGCCAAAGAGAAATGGGAAAACCGATTTCGCTTGTGCTTCAGGGACAACAATATGGCCCTGAGCAGACTGTGGAGGTTAAATCCCCTTGATCGACTGTCTCTGAAAGAGTTGATGACCCCTCCTTCCCAAGATGAGGTGATGGAGCGAGTAACAAAGAAGGATATAGTGATATATCTTCCGAAGCGAGCTCGTGCACAGAGTCATCGAGATGGATCCGATGAGGAACTTCCTGCTAAGGAACAACAACCACCGCTAGAAGTGGCCATTGTCCCGGTTTCAGCCTCCTCGGACAACAGAGTGACTCTCAATCCTGACCCTTCCCCAAAAAAGGCCATTCACCCTCGGAAGAAGAAACGTTTGAAAGCAAAAGGGAAAAAAGGCTGCCTTAGAGCCTATCCAAGAGCTGTCCGAGGACAGCAGACTTCAAAATAACGCCCCCAAACCGGCCGAGGAGATTGGAGATCAAAGGGCACTGGGTGAGTCAGAATATAAAATGGGAGATTACTCTCCCAAACAGAACTCCAATTAACACCTAGCACTCCTCGTACCCAAGCTTCACATCCAGCTCCCCTAGAGGAGCCCCCAATACTTGCTCCACTGCCCATGCCTCGAAGTAAATCTCTCCAACATGTTGATCTTGGAATTCTCGAGGGGGAGACATCAGATTTTGACGTTGTTGGCCTTGGCTCTCCCAGCAGCTCCTTCGAAATTCCCCATGATGACGAATTCTCACTAAGTATGCGTAGCCTGCTGCACACCTCTGTTATTAGGGGAAATAAGATGACACACTTGGAGAACAGAAAAAATAACTACAAGTTCAAGGCTTCCTTGTTAGTTGCACAGCTTGAAGAAGCCAAAAAGCAACATGTGATTGTGGAGAGCCAAGCAGATGCACTATATGAGAGATTATCTGCCTCAGAAAACTATGTCATCATGCTGGAGAGGTGCTTCCAGGAGGAGAGGGACCTCTATCAGAAAAAGACCGAGGGCCAAGAGAAACTCATCATGGAGTATCAAAAGGTCGAAGCAATAGCGCACAAGGGTTTCAATGACTGTTGCAATGACTATGAAACAGTCTACAAAAATAGAGAGCACTTGGCAAGGCGCATCGAAGATTTTCCTCGGCAGGTAGAGGAAGAGAAACAAAAGGTTGTGAATGCCTATTTAGCCAAGTGTACAAGCAACCTTGTTGATCGAGATGCAACAGTTCGAGCAGGTCTGATAACTCAACTTCATGCAGAGCACCCCGAATATGACCTTGGCCGTTTTTGGAAACTCGTGTCCCCGGATCTCCGTCCTCCTCATATCGTTGTCAGTGAGAGTGAGTCATCAGATTCCGAGGAAAGTGATTCCCCGGAAAAATCTCAGCAATAGGTAATCTTGGTGGCATAGTTTTTGTGTATAAGACCTTATAAGGCGATTTTTGTTTTCCCTCGAATTTGATGCGAGGAGATGTATTCCTTGGACTTTGGTGTATGTCCCAACCTATAACATGTAACCCTGCAATTCTCTAGTGTGGCAATTTATATCGTTGTATTAATCCGAACTGTGGTGTTAATTAAAAACTACCTAAAAATATGCTAAGGCATGGCATGAATAATAACAGATTATATCTCACAAAATAATTTGAAGGGACTCAAATTATAATTCAAAAAGCGAAACAACTTGAGGCACAAATTACAGTAATTCCTCGGATAATAATTCGAGGCATAAGTTGCTTTAACTTGAATAAGAAGTTTAAGATAGAAAATAACTTCGAGGCACAAGTCACTCTGGCTCAAATCATAAGTTAAGTCAAAGAAAAATTCGAGGCACAACTCCTTGTGACCCAAATTATAGTTTAAGGCAAAGCAAAATTCGAGGCACAAGTCCTTGTGACCCAAATTATAGTTTAAGGTAAAGAAAAATTCGAGGCATAAATCATTATGACCCAAATTATAGTTTAAGATAGAGAAAAATTCGAGGCATAAATCATTATGACCAAAATCATAGTTTGCGGTAGAGACAAATTCGAGGCACAAATCATTGTGACCCAAAAAATAGTTTGAGGCAAAAAGTACGTCATATTAAGCAGCTCATTGGACACCTCGTTAAAACCTTCCTGTGCCTATCAGGGTAGGAAAGAGTATGCCCTCACTATGTTTGGAACTTTCTTGTACAAAAAAAGACAACTAATTTCTCATTCAAGATACAACTTTAAGTGTTCAATGTTCCATGGGAGACGGAGATATCGCCCTTCCTTGTCTTTTAACCGATACGTGCCCGGTTTTACTTTCTCGGTGACCTCATAAGGGCCCTCCTAATTTGGTCCCAACTTACCCAGACTCTTGTCTTTAGTATGCAGTAAAACTTTACGTAGTACTTTGTCTCCCACCTTAAAGTCTCTGTTCTTTACTTTAGACGCATACCGACTCCTCATAAGAGTTTGATAATAGAGGGACGTCAACTGTGCTCGTTGTCTTTTTTCTTCAACCAAGTCTAACGCCAGTGCTCTATTTTGGTCATTCACATCTGTTGTATACGTTGCCACACGATGTGAAGGGAAAACAATCTCTAGAGGGACAATGGCATCCATGCCATACACTAAGGCAAATGGAGATACAACAGTAGCCGTTCGTGGAGTTGTCATGTAAGCCCACAATACTTCCTGTAAATAATAGGCCATTTTCCTGCCTTTCCTTCCAAGTTCTTTTTAAAACCATCGAGAATTGTGCGATTAATCACTTCCACTTGCCCATTAGCTTGAGGATGAAATGGGGCAGAAATACATTATCGTATGCCCCTGGAGATGCAAAAAGTTTTGAACTCCTTGTTATCAAATTGTGGCCCGTTATCCGTTGTGATCTGCAATGGCACGCCAAAACGACAGCAAATATTTGACACAACGAATTTGATCGCATCTTTGGCCTTTGTCCCTGCCAATGGTTCAGCTTCTACCCACTTAGAGAAATAATCCACTGCTACAATGATAGTTCGCCTGCCACCGGATGCCATTGGTAAAGGCCCAACTAGATCAATGCCCCACCTGTCGAACAGGACTACTTCCGAAATACTCTCCAATAATACCCCAGGCTTATGGATCACATTGGCATAGCGCTGACACGTGTCACATTGTTTTACCAAATCTTTTGCATCTGAAGCGATAGTCGGCCAATAGTAACCAGCAAGAAACACCCGTCGAATTAATGCCTTATACCCACAATAGGTAGAACCTTCCCCATCGTGCAATTCGGATAGGATGATTTGTGACTCATCCTTGTTTAGACATCTTAGTAATGGTCGACTCAAAGATTTCTTATACAGCACGCCTCCCAGCATGATATACCCATGAGACTTGAATCTGATTTTCCTAGCCTCGTGCTTTCCGACGGGTAAAGTATCATTTTCTAAGAAGTCAATGATTGTTGACCTCCAATCATATTTGATCACATTTCTCTCCTCGCTAACGTTCATTGCATGCTCCGCATCAATCATGATCGAAGGATGTTCCTGAATCAAGACCCATGGGTATCCCTTCGTTCGTGAGGCGGAAGCCAAAGAATCTGGGACAACATTTGACTCCCTTCGAACATGTTCATATTTAACTACCTCAAACTCAGATACCAAATCTTTTAATGCTTTCAAATACTGTATCAGCTTATCTTTTCTGGCCTCGGATTCTCCCAAAGCTTGTTTTATCACTAACTGTGAATCGCTGATCAATTTAACCTTTTTGGCCCCACATATCTGAGCTAAACGCAAGCCCGCTAATGCAGCTTCATACTCCGCTTCATTTTTGGTTGCGTTAAACCCAAATCGAATAGATTGGAACATAGCTATCCCTTCTGGAGAAACCAACTGAACACCCGCCCCACTCTGTCTGAATGGAATTCGACCAAAAAATCAGCTAAGACTTGAGCTTTTATCGTCGTTCGAGGCTCGAATGTTATGTCAAAATCTCCTAGTTCTACTGACCATTTAGTCATCCTCCCATAGATATCAGGCCTCTGTAACAAACCCTTTAGGGGAAAAGTTCTCCGAACAACTATAGGATGTGCCTGGAAGTAAGGTCTCATCTTTCGAGCCGCCGTTACCAAATCCAACGCTACCTTCTCCAACTTAAGATATCGCTTTTCCGCATCCAACAAACTCTTACTCACATAATAGATAGGTTTCAGAAAAAATTCTTCTTCGCGAAGTAGAACAGCACTGACCGCACAATCTGACACTGCTACATAGACAATCAATCTTTCTCCCAACAATGGTTTAGACAGTATATCAGGGGATGTCAAATATTCCTAAATTTTGCGAAAAGCTGCTGAGCACTCATCAGTCCAATTAAATTGTTTGGCATTTCGTAATACCTTAAAGAAAGGTGCACATTTGTCTGAGGATCGAGAAATGAACCTGTTCAATGCTGCCAATCTCCCTGTCAAGATTTGGACTTCCTTGATATTTCGAGGTGGAGTCATAGTGATTAATTCCTTTATTTGATCTGGGTCAGCCTCAATACCTCTCTCACTGATCATATACCCGAGGAACTTACTCAATTATTGAAAGTCTCTTCCAGGTCAGCAAAGTGATCCTCGTCCTGCAAACTCTTGACTAATATATCATCGATATATGCTTCAATATTCCTACCAATCTGTTCCTCAAAGGTTTTGTTGACCAATCGCTGATAAGTTGCCCCCGCGTTTTTCAAGCCGAATGGCATAACCTTGTAGCAGCATAATCCACTCCCGGTAATAAACGAAGTGCTTTCTTCATTATGAATGTCCAACCGGATTTGATTGTACCCAGAATATGCGTCCATGAAGGACAACAATCTATTGCCTGAAGTCGAATCCACTAACTGATCAATACGTGGCACCGGAAACGGGTCTTTGGGACAAGCTTTGTTTAAGTCTGTAAAGTCAACGCACATTCTCCACTTGCCATTCTTTTTCTTAACCAGGACCGGATTCGAGGCCCATGCAGGATAATGCGACTCGCGAATGTGGCCTATGCTTAACAACCTCTCCACTTCCAAAAGAATAGCTGCATCCTTTTCCGAAGAAACGGGTCTCCTCTTCTGGACAATGGGTCTAACATCAAGTCGTACTGCAAGTTTATGACATATGACCTCCGATGGTACTCCCATGACATCCTTTGCACACCAAGAAAACATATCGAGTTTGTTAGATAAAAACACAATTAATCTTTCTCTGAACTCTGAAGGAAGTTTTACTCCGATCTTCAAAGATCTGTCACTCTCAAATTCATGTGCCTCGGAATCTTCTTCCGGGACCAGAAATCCGGGGGTCTCCCTCGGATCATCACATGGGATGACTTCGGAGGAAGGCCCCTTTAATTGCTATGCTTTATCTGACACTTATCCTCGAACTCCCTTCGTGGATACAGTTATCTGGTAACATTCGCGGGCCATTTTCTGGCTACTTTTGATTATCCCGACATTGTTCCCTACCACATACTTTAAACACTGATGTACTGTCGAAATTACACCATGCATTCGGGACAACCAAGAGCGACCCAGAATAGCATTATACGAAGTCGGTGCGTCAACAACAATAAACAATACTTCCACCTCTTTCTTGAATGGCTCACGGCCCAACTCGACCATACACTGAAATTCTCCAACTCCTACTGCTGTGGCACCGGTAAAACCCACTATGGTTCTCTCAGAACGCCGTATGACTGGTGGGTCAGAAATTCTCTTGTAAGTGCTCATAAACAAGATATTTGCTGAGCTTCCTATATCGATAAGTATCTTCTGAACTTGATCCCCAGCGATACCTGCAGCAATCACCACCGCATCCTCATGCGGACCCGCAACATTCCGCATATCATCGTCGTCAAAATAAATGATGGGGGAGGGTAATCGGTGCATTTGTGCGGACACCCCCGCTTCGATCTGGGTAGTCAGGTTGACCATGTGCCTCTTCCGCGAGCTATTGGAGTTCCCTGCAATAGTATCTCCTCTAAAGATTGCCAATGAATCAAAGAAAGCGCAGAGGCTGTTCATCTTCCCCCTCGGAATAACCTCTTCCACCATATTCACATTGTTCCTCCCCTCATTGGGATCCAAATACTCTTGTTCAATGTCAAAATCATCGACCTCTTCGGAAATTACCATGGCTGTATCAGTGTTCTTTGGAACAGCTTTCACCACCGCATTTTTCTGGGAGTGCTTTTTGACAAAATTCAACAACATTCCATTCTTGATTAGAGCTTGCACTTATTTTTTTTCAAAGCTATTGAGTCCTTGGTGTCGTGCCCAGTATCCTCGTGATACTTACAATATTTGTTAACGCTTCTACTTTCTCTCGGAGTCTGTATAGGGAAAGGTTTCCTGAATGATACTGTGGATCTCGCCTTGTCAAATATAGCAGCAATATTTTCCGTTAACTCCGCAAAATAGTCCGGTCGCACCCACTTATTCGACATTGGTCTGGTTCCTTGATTGTAATTTTGCTGGTTGCCGTAGTACTGTGGGTTTGTTTTCTGCCTCGGCGTATATTGACCCGTACTTTTGGCCCGAATATTGGCACGAGGCCCTTGGCTGCTCGGCTCAGATCTCTGAAACTGATTCTGATCCAATTGATCCACGGATCCTTTCTCTGATGCCTGAGTCTCCTCCACAAGAATTCTCTTCTCAACCTGATCTAGCAATGCTCCGAAGGTCATGGCCTGACTTTCTGCCACCGTATCCTTCAATAATCTGGGGAGTAGGCCCATCCTAAAAGGTGCAAGTGCCACTGAGTCTTTACAATACTCCATGTCCGTTTTTGTTTTGATAAACCGATTGGTGTAATTCTTCAAGCTCTCCCCAACCTTTTGTCTGCAATAGATTATCGTGTCTCCGTTAGCTCTGAACTTTTTGCTCCCCACAAAGTGTTGTCTGAAGATATTCCAGAATATGTCGAAATTCTTTATCGAGCCTTGCGGAAGCCTATTATACCATTTGGAAGCTACCCCCTTGAAGGTCTGAGAAAATTCTCTACAAAACAATTTGTCATCGTCGTCGAAATTAATCATGAAGTTTTTGAATTGTTCGATGTGATTATCTGGGTCTTTGTGTCCCATCGAACTTTTCTAACTTCGAGATATCGAAATTCTTTGGGAGGTTTCCCACCAAGATGTCCGGGGACAAAGGAGAAGCTCTCCAATTGTGACCCGTACAATAAACATTGGATCTTAAATTTTCGTTGCTCGGAAAGTACAATCCTTCCTCGGATGGTAGAGTATATTGATGATGCCCCTCCGAATTCCGCGGGCTCATATCTTCTTTTCTAACAGGAAATTTTGCTTGGCCATAAGTCCGCTCATCAACCCGAGCACGGTAACTCTTCTCCCTCGGAGACTTCCTATCCGAGCTTCTTCCATTTGGGTAATCAGCGTGTCCTCGACCGTATTGTTTCTTTATGTGATTTTTCCTAGGAGATGACTCCGACGAACTATATCGAGAATAATCGCTCGAGTCAGACGAATCCAAATGTCTCTTTTCTCTCCTCCTCGACGATTGCCGCTCGTATCCCCTGTATCTATCGTCCCTGTTTTTAGGACGATAATCGGTTTCGCGCTCCTCTTTTCCACTAGCTGGCTCCATCCTTATCTCGGAACGAAGATTTGCCTGTACGGTTTCCTTTTCTGCCTTCAATCTTTCAATCTCTAGCAACAGTTCATTCCTTCGAGCCAATAGGTCTGAGTCATCGAAAGTGTCTCCGACTCGCTGGCCCCCATGCGCCTCGTACTCCATATCATTCCGATAGTCATCACCCACTAGGTTCTCCTCGCAATTGTTGACAAAATCGTCCCCTTGTTTTTCCATAGTTTTCCTCAGAATATGAACTATTTCCAAGAAGCGATTGTCGTCAGAACGATCTTTGTTTCCCATAGACGGTGCCACTGAAGAGTTTTGAGAATGTCCGGGGGTGATTTTATGATACGAGAATATCTTAGTGTCAATATTATCTGAACCACTTTGTTTAGGATCCTTTTTAAAGAGTGAAAGTGAGAGCTTAGCTTAACTAGAGAGAGAAAGTAATATTATATCCATCTTGGGACATGTGAAGCGTGTGTGGTCCTTTTATAGTATAATTGCGGGTCCCACACGCTTTAATTCCCGATTATTACACTTTTGGTCCCTCTATCTTTTCCTCTTCTCATTTTAACTACTTCTTAAATAATCTATACATTTTTCCCCTAACATAATTTCCTCTTTACATTTTTCTCCTACCATACTTCTTCTTTACAATTTTCTCATGTCAGACTTATTCTATACAATTTTCTCTTGTCAGACTTCTTCTTTACAATTTTCTCCATGTCTTTTATTCTTCCTTATCAATCGGACAGTACTTTTTCGACAACCTCCACTACTTTCTTTTATTCTCTCTTTTAGGGACTTGCTCTTGTAGTGTTTTAATTTTTTGAAGGTGCAACATTTTTTCATCTTTTTTGGAGAAGGTCCTTCTTCTATTCCTTCTTCGATGGTGGAAAATGTGTTTTGTTTTGTTTTGTTTTTTCTTTTCGAACCTTTTAGCTTCGGATCTGTTGAAGGGCTAGCAACGGATGTACTAGCTTCCTTTTTATTCTTTTTTACCTTTTTTTTTCTTTAACAGATGGTTGTTTGATCTATTACGGATTGTAAGAACACTTTATAGTCGGGATGGACCAACCTCTTCACAACTTGCCGAGGATTGGGAGGCTCCATCAGGTTTTGGAGGGTAAAGGCTCCAGGGTTAATCGGAAACAAGTGATTGTTAAGGAAATTAATGGGTTCGAAAGCCGTGTGGAAGGCGTTATTCCATTCCTTTTGAGCTCAAACAACAAGTGTTTTGAAAGTTTGTTTAGATTTTTCTCACAAATGGCATCACTCCTTGAAATTTATATTAGGATTGTATAAATTGATAATGAATAAGGATAGTACAAGTTTAAAATTGAATTCAGAAACATAGTATTAAGAGACTTACGGTTACTCCTCCAGATGAAGTCGTTGATGATTTTTAAGTTATCAACCAAAATAAGATAGTAGAACGAAAGTACTGGTCCCTTTGACAATTTGGTTAGGGATATGAAATATTCGACGCAGATTAGAATTTTTTTATAGTCGAGAGGCCATGATTACAGAAAGAAGCGTGAATCATTGGTTTGGTGTTACTTGGGTCAGACACAGATTTAGGAGTTCGTAGTAATCCACTATCATAGAGTCTAGTGGGAATCGAAGCCCCATTTGATTATTTTTGGTAAACAACTAGTTCGTCTTTTTTGCAGTCTAGGAGTGTTTCTCCTTTTTTGGGAAGAGGAAGTGTAATGTTGTCTCTCATTTCCCCTTGATTCTTTAAATCACTAGTTTGGTTGTCCTCATAGTATATGTATGAAACATTTTTAGAGCCACAACGTAATTGGAATCAAGAGTCCTTAAATTTTCACCAATTTCCGCTCTCTCCTCTTTGGAGATGGTAATAAGAGCTTTCTCTCAGTGTGCGGATTTTTTCATGTTCAGCATTTTCTGATTCTTTTGAAGCTTCCTCCTTGGTATCAGCTTCATTGTTTGACTGAGTAGCATAGTGATGTACTTCTGCTTCTGACGCTTCGTCTATCAGTTGAGGAGGATTATTCGAGGGATTTTGTTGAAATAATATAACTATCCCAACAATTTCCCTCGGGGGAGGAGACTTGGTAGATGGATTTTATATAACATCAGCATTGTCCCCCACAGCTATAAAACTCCTTTTTCTAAGAGCTCCTGAGGGTCAAGATGAGGAAGGGGTTGCTTCAGTTTGTTTTAATGAAGATCTTCTTATTTCGCAACTAATTTAAGGTGATGATTTACTAAGAGAAGGTTAGATTCGAGGTGTGTTTTGGCGTTCGAGTTTTTAAAGATTGACTTTCTTCTGTAATAGCTGAAGTCGAAAAGGAAGGAAATTTAGAAGGATCGAAATTACTATAATAAATGGTCTTTGTGGATGTTCCAAGGGGAGAGTTGCTTATCAACCCAGCAGTTCTATATTATTCTGCTCTTTCGCTGATGCGGAAATAGTAAGCTCCGAAGAAGTTGTTGTCTGACTTTGGAGATTTAGGTTCTTTGGGAATTATGACCTTGGATCTTCTGGATTTTGGGTGCTTTCTCATAAAGTGGTTTAAGGTTGATCGAAAATATGAATTTTCCGGTGAAAGTAGCCAGTAAGTTTGAAGAAATCCGTGAAGGTAGCAAAGGAGTTTAGAGGTTTTCTGAGTTTTCTATATCAAGGAATTTTATTTATGGATCAAATAATGACTTGCAAAGTAATTCATAAGAGGAGAGAAGACGTGTTGAGAAGTGGAAAACGTTTGTGACGATTGGGTAGAAATTGAAACGGTTGCGTAATTAAGGGTTCGACACCTACTACACTAAGGGCCTAGTTGTAGGCCTATCACCTATAGGGTCATGATTTACTGAGAAGTAGGTTTGATACCTAAGATAATTATTGCTTCGAATTGCGATATGAGAGGATGATTATTTGTGGACATATTTTGATGTATTTGGAGCGAATAATGATGTAACAGAATGATCGACCTACTTTAGATTGTGGAAGAGGAAATTATCATCGATTTTGTTTAGATTCAAAGTTACTTAGTTATCATGCATCTACTGACATGATAACTAAGGGGGCTACTGATAAGGAGTGGAAATCTAAAGACTAAAATATAAATAATAAAACATTATATAGCAGATTGTTAAGTTAGAGGAGGAATTTAGAACTATATATTTTAGTCAGGGACTAAAGTGTAATTAGCCTTTTTATGTAACTGTTTTCAGTTGTAAGCTAAGTTTGTGTGCCTCTATATAAAGGTCAAGGCTAATCTAATAAAGGGATTTGGTTTTTGAGTTAGAACATTTGAGCACTTTGATTTTCTCTCTCTAGAATCTATTTCTCTCTCTAAAACTTACTTCTTTTATTTACTAAAGCAATTCAGATAATCATACTCATCACAAGTATTATTAAATCTAATAAGAGTAAAAGAAAGAAGAAAATGCAATAAAATGAGGAAAAACCGATAATGACAAACTATACATTACTAGAATGTCCTTTTATTAGTGAAATCTTATAAGGAAAACTTCCAAGGAAGTTCGATTCATATCGCATGGACACTTATGATGGATCAAGTGATCCAGAGCATCATTTGTAATAATTTTAAAACATGATGATAAGATTTAACATGATGATTTATTTATGTGTAAAGCATTTTTAATGACGTTTGAAGAGAACGCATTTAAGTGGTTTAATTATTTTCATAAGGGAATGATTAAGAGTTTTGATGGCCTTTCGCACGCTTTTGAAAACCGTTTGTTGAAAATAGGTCATATAAGAAGGATGATGACGCTATAGTGCATTTTTACCAAATAAGAGGCTAGACGTTGGAGAGTTATGTTTAGCGATTTGTGCGCGAGTTGAGTGCTTTAAAAAATAGTAAAAATACTATAGCGGTTGTTGGTTTCAAAAGAGGTTTTATTTAGAGGAAAAATGTATGAAGATCTTGTTAAGTTTCCAATTGAGATTGTGAAGGATATTTTGGCAAAAGCAGATCAGTTCATCGGGGTTAAAGATCCAAAGAGTAGTTCAATACGCTCGTCTAAATTTCAAGATTCAAAAGCTATGAAAATAGATAAGCCAAAGGTTGATGAGATGAAGAATGGTGAAGTTATTAAAGCAAATTTGAAGAAGCTAATTTTCTTATTATGATAATCGAGCTCAAAGGTACATCTTGCTACAGAAAAATATTGATATTATTTATTATAAGATGAAAGATAAAGGAAGTTTTAGACCACCTTGTCAAATGTTTTCACATAATAATTGGACAATGACCATGGACATTTGACAAGTGATTATTTTCAGTTGAAAAATAAAATGCAAAGGTTAACTGATTATGGAGAATTGGTTGAATTTATTAAAAGAATAGGTGAGAAGAAGAGTGAAGACAAAAAATGAGGAGTTGCATAATGATTTGGAGTCGGGTGGGAAAAATGATGATAAAAGAAAATAATTGTTGTTTACTATCTTTGGATGCATATGTGCATCTAATTGATGAATTGCCATATCATCATTGGTGATGATTATTTTCAACTGAGGGTAATTTCGTAAGGTGTTTTAGAGAATTTCAAAGGTATTAAATGTTTGGGTGTTTTGTAGTGAGAGATTTAAGCTGTCTCGTTTTATTAAATGTTCATTACCCTCATTAATGAAAGTGGTTAGGTATTTATATCCTTAATTATGGACCCATGGGATTTCGGGTCAAGTTCTGAAACCGGGTCGAGTTTAAAGACCCATTAGTTCTTAAGGAGATTAACACCTAGCTTAGTCAAAAGTTGTTTAGTGTTTTAGTACTTTTGTCCTGTCCGGATAGTTAAGTGGGCGTCGATTGTCCGAATTACCCCTATATGGTTTTCTCAATGAGCAGTGGTGAATAATTTCGGCCTCATGAGTAGCCAATTTTTTAGGTTTTGTCAAAGATCTTTGGCAGGGCTAAAAAAGTCACTTTGATCGTGGGATACGTGTCGCACTTTGATTCCTTCTACCAGCTGTTTTCTTCCTAGAATGGTGCTCCCACTAAGCCTAAAAGCAACTCATACATTTAATGTTTCAAGAGTTTTTCTTTGGATCGTGGGATACGTGTCGCACTTTGATTCCTTCTACCAGCCGTTTTCTTCCTAGAATGGTGCTCCCACTAAGCCTAAAAGCAACTCATGCATTTAATGTTTCTTACGTCAGCGCCGCCTCCAATCATTACCTCAGTCTTTCGTTTTCTCCTAGGTATCAGTAATTTTTTGCCTCACTAGTATAAATTACTTTCCTTTACCGTTTCACCATCTTCATCATTTTGCAATTTCTTCTCTCAGAGCTTTTTACCTTTCCTTTCAAAACTTTTCTTGGGTAGGTTTATGTTCACAGCGAGAAACGCTCTCGTGAAAGGTGGTTGGCTAAATATTTCTTAGCTAGAAGAAGCAAAAAAAGTTGAACGTGAGAGACGTATTGCTGCTGGTCTTCATATCTCTCCAATCTGTCAGTCTGATTCACCATCCTTAGAAGCTGATCAAGGACCGTCTTCTGCTAAAAACACAAAACCTAAACGTTTATTCCAACCTAACCTCTCGCCAATCCCGTCAGGATCCTCGGTTCAGGAGTCTCAGCCTTCTTCCGTACAACAGAAAGCAGTATCGAGTGTTCGGAAGCCTTCTTCGTTTATCGTTATGGGATCTGGCATTGAGCAATCCCGAGAGAAAACCAACCCTCGCCAGAGAACGCGCCTGGTAAAAGGCTAAGCAGCAGGCTCACAACCCAAATCCTCCAAAACGGGGGCATCTATTAGGGGCCCAAGAGACAAACCCTCCAGATCCGAGGCAACCAGAATCACTTCTCATACCAAGTCCTTCGGAGCTGAGCCCCAACCGGACACCAGACCTTTAAGAGAGATTGACGTTCAACCGTCCGGACAAACTGTTAAGCCACAAGCTAGCACTCTTCTATCCACAACAACTGATAAACCTTCCACGATGATGGAAGAAATGATGGAGGATAATGTCGAAGAGGCTTCATTTGAGACTGAAGCCTCCGGGCAGACTGGAGATGCTGCCTCCGAAAAAAAGGGGAAAGCAAGGAGAAAGACTGCATGACCCATCCGGATCAACCGGAGAGCCTGAAAGGCAAAGTGGGACCTTGTTTTCATACGGTCAATGTGAAGTATTTGCTGGCCATGCAGAACATTAATTATGCATATACCCACACCGCTGAGCTAGGCCAGATTCAAACTAAGTGGGGGATCCCTCAATCGGTGAAGGTGAGAATACCAGTCACACCAGAAACTCCGATGGATTGCAAGTTCAACGAGATCGTCATCTATACTGAATTATTCAATTGGGGGCTCAGATTCCCCTTGGATCCAGAAATCGTCAGGTATTTCCACCTGATTAAACTCTATCCAAGCCAACTGAGTCCAAATGCTTGGTATAATCTCCTCGACTATATCATGGCGTCAAGACTGTCCGGTATTCCTCTTCCAATGGAGCAGTTCGCTGCAGTTTTTCAGCCTTTGTAAAAACCATCACATCCCATTCTACCACTATAATATGGGAGACAAATTTAAAGTGGTGGATGATCTGTTAGAGTCAGAGAAAAACTGGAAGACTCAGTTCCTCTTCATCAGTGGGACGTGGAAGAATGAGAGAAAAATCAAGGTTGGGGTGAATCCTAGTATGCTCACCAGTAGGTGAAAGAGCACAAGTAAGTATTCTACTTTGTTTGTCTTTCTTATTTTGCTAAAATTTTATTCCTGAATCACCTATTCTCTTATGTCAGTATTGCCGAAGGAGTTCTTATGTCAATTATTTAGAGGAGGGGCAGACCACATGCGCTAAATTAAATGCCTGGGCTGCTGACCATTGGGGGAACCCCTTCCACAACTACTTTACTTCAAGAAACTTGGTGAGATCCCACCTTTGGAACACTATGGGCCGGAGATATCTCACTTGGGAGGAGCTAACTACACCACCTCCTCCGGTCGTTATACTCAAGTAAGCAGAGGAGAAAGATGGAAAACTGGCCTTGCCCTCCAGATCCAAAGCCCCAAGCAAAATGAAAGGGAAGGGCAAGAAAAAGAAAGGTGCAGCAGAGGCTGTTCGGGGTGTTGTAGAGGAAATTGCTCCGGAAAGCCAAGGAGGGCAGGTCCAAGGAGGGATTGATGCTACTTTTCTTAAAGTAGTTGAGGATGAGTCCATTAAGGAGGCAGGTGAACCTCAAAATCAACCAAGGCCTCCTAAAAATGATAAAAAAAAAGAGCTAGCAGCGATGAGAGGACTGCTAAGAAGAAGAAGGTCTCCTTGGGAGATGAAGTAGTCCTCCGCTCTTCGGAGTCTCTACCTCCAGCCGATCCAACTGACCCTACCTTGGCAGAGAAAATCCCCACCGATCTACACACCAGAGAGGGTACCAAAGGAGATTTGGATGGAGTAGACATTAGTGTTCTCCAAAACATTGGTCTTTATTTCGGAGAGTTTGAAAAAGACGACTTTGCTGGCCCCTACCTTCCTCCATGATCCTCCAATATGGTGACTTTTAATGGTAAGTCTTTCACTGTCTCAGGGGAAAACGATACGGTGATTCACTCTCTGTTGGGCCATATTCAGCTAGTGCTCAAATTGGAGAGGCAAGTAAAAAGTCAGTCTGCCCTCATCAACACCCTCAACACAGACAATGAGAGTTTGTCCACTGACCTTCTTAATGCCAACTAGAGTATTGAGGCATTGAAGAAGGAGCTTGAGGAGTTGAAGAAGGAGAAAAAAGATCTGGCAACCAAGCTAGTCACTTCGGAGACAGCTAACACAGAGCTAAAAAACAAATGCTCCGGTTTGGAAAGAGATATTTCCACCTTGAAGGGAGACATGAAGACCAAGGATGATGCCATCCAAACCTTGTCTGGTGACAAGACTTCTCTCGAAGAGGCTGTGTCCAAGGTTACCAAGGAGAAATAAGACTTGGTGAAAGAGCAGGAAAATACAATCCAGGTCAAGATTGATGCGTATACCAATAAGGTGATAGACTCCGTGGAAGTAAGAGATGCAGAGGTCAAATCTGATATGGTACTTCTTGTCCACCAGAAATTTCCGAAGAGAACCCTTGGAGATTTATGGAGATATGTAGAGTATGAGGACCTCCCGTTTCATACTATGGTAGAAGTTGATCGATATGTCTATAGTAGTGGAGTAGATTCCGCTACTGATGAAGAAGAAGGAACCGGAGAGAGTTCCAGTGACGAATCCAAAGACCCTAAGACAAAAGATGATGCAGGAACATCCAAAGGAAATGGGCCGTGAGGTTTTAACTACTTTACTTTTTATTTTGTTTTTCTCAACCTTATGAAATACTAAAGTCCTAGGATGGCCAAGGCATTTTTGTAACTGCGTCCGGGTTGAGTCCGGTTTAGCCTTTCTTTAAACTCAAAGTCTGTGGATGGCCAAGGCATATTTTACGTTTTAATATCATCACCCGGTTTTAGCCGGATAGGTTTACTTTGCTAAATTTTTGCTTTGTTTCATATTTGCTTAATTTCAATGGCTGATGTTTAAAGAGCCCTTATTTATTTTACAAGTATTTAAGATGAGAGTGTTTAAAATCTCTGATGACAAATGTTAAATAGTCATCATTCCACCAGATCAATCCGATCTGCCAAAGATCCTTCGAAAACTTTAAAAAAAACTGTAAATCAAAACACTCCGAATATTTTAAGAAGGCATCAAAGTTTATTAAAAAACCCGGACACCTTATTAAAATCTCCCCGCGACACCAGGGTAGGAAAGAGTATGCCCCCCCTAATATTTACATGGACTTTAAACAAGTAAATATTTACACAACTTTCATTCCAGATATAACCGGAGGTGTTCAATATTCCAAGGGTGGTTTAATATTCTTCCATCTTTGTCTTGAAACCTGTATGTCCCAGGCTTAAGTTTTTTCGGAGACCTCATAAGGCCCTTCCCATTTTGGAGCTAGCTTGCCGAACTGCTTCTCCTTAGTATGTAAGAAGACTTTTCTCAACACTTTGTCCCCTGGTTGAAAATCCCTTCTTTTGATTTTGGAAGCAAATATGCTCCTCATCAAGCCTTGATAATGGGTGGCTCTAAGATGAGCCTTAACCCTTTTTTCTTCAATTAAGTCCAATTGACTTCTGATTGACACTTCATTAGCCTGTTCGGAAAATATTTGGACTCTGTATGATGGAAGAGTTTCCTCTACAGGAGAAATTTCATCCATCATATATACCAAGCCAAAAGGAGATTCTTGTGTAGTAACTCCAGGAGTAGTCTGGTACGCCCATAATACTTCTTATAAATAACTTGGCCACTTTCCTGCAACCCCTTCTAAATTATTTTTTAGACCTGATAGAATGGTCTTGTTTGCCATTTCAAATTGATCATTTTCTTGTGGGTGGAAAGGAGAAGAGAAGCAATGCTGAATGCCCCTAGAGGCACATAAACTCTCCATATCCTTATTATCAAATTGTAGCTCATTATCTGTGGTTATCTTTTGTGGAATCCCAAATCTGCAACTAATGTTGGACAAGATAAATTTTATAACAGCTTTTGAAGTAGTTCCTGCCAGGGGGGATGCTTCTATCCACTTGGAAAAATAATAAATGGCTACAATAATAGTTTTGCACCCTCCGGATGCCATCGGTAGAGGCCCTACTAAATCCAGTCCCCAACGAGCAAAAGGCACTGGCTCAGACATCGACTCCAGTTGGACAGCTGGGATATGAATTTCTTTACCATATCTTTAGCATGGGTCACATTTCTTTACCAATTCCTTAGCATCTGCCATTATGGATGGCCAGTAGTTCCGGCCAACAAAACCCTTCGGGTTAAAGCTCTATAGCCATAGTGTGCTGCTTCACCATCATGTAGTTTGGATAGTACAATTTAGGACTCCTCAATCCCCAAACAACGCAAGAGAGGTCTACTAAATGACTTCTTGTAAAGGATATCTCTTATGATTAAAAAACCACGAGCCATATGTTTCATTTTCCTTGCCACAGCTTTCTCCGGAGGCAAAATTCCATCAAAAATGTATTAAAGAAGGGGATATCTCCAGTCTTTGGGTTGAACCACTTGTATACTCAAACTTTCCTCCTCTTCCTTGCCATGATTGGGTTGTATGGATGGGAATTCTTGCACATGAATCCATGGGTAGGACTCAAAGTATGCTATGGTTTCCAAGGAGTCTGCTAGTGTGTTCTCTGATCTAGGTATATGCTCATAGCTAACATTTTTGAAGTTAGCTGCCACTTCTTTACGGATGAATAAGTATTTAATAAACTGCTCCTTTTTTGCCTCAGATTGAGCTTGAGCATGATGAATAAGAAGCTGAGAATCACTCATTAACCTGACTCTTTTAGCCCCATACAGAAAGGCTAATTTCAGACCAGCTATAGCAGCTTTATACTCAGACTCATTGTTAGAAGCCCTAAAAGCAAAACATATAACATGGTATAACTTATCGTCATACGGAGAGGTTAAACATATCCCAGCACCACAACCCATGGTGCTTGATCCACCATCTGTCCGGACAACCCATACCTTTTTAGTTTTCTCATCTGCAGCTTGCTTAGTAAATCGGTCCGAATGGAACTCAACCGGGAATCAGCAACAGATTGAGCTTTAATTGCAGTCTGAGGGGAAAAATCAATATCATAATCACCCAATTCTACTGACCACTTGGTCATCCTACTTGATATGTCTACCTTCTGAAGGACATTTTTCAAGGGAAAAGATGTTCGGACGACAATAGAATAAGACTGAAAATAGGGCCTCATTTTTCTCGCAGCAATCACCAAGGCTAGTACTAGTTTTTCAAGCTTCAAGTATCTTTTTTCAACATCCATCAGACTCTTACTGATGTAGTAGACCGGTCGAGGATAATTGTCCACCTCTCTTACCAGCACCGCACTTATAGCACTTTCAGACACAGCTAGATATATGTACAGTGTCTCTCCATCAACAGGTTTGTAAAGATTTTTTGGGGAAGATAAATGCTTTTTTATTTCATTGAACGCTTGAATGCACTGTGGAGACCAGTTAAAATCTTTAGCACCCTTTAAAGTTTGGAAAAATTGGGCACATTTATCCGAAGACCTCGAGATAAAACGAGTTAAAGCAGTTAACCTTCCTGTTAACCTTTCACTTCTTTAATATTCCAAGGAGGATCCATTTGTTATAAGGCATCAAGCTGGTCCGGATCAGGCTGTATCCCTTTCTCACTTATCACATACCCCAAAAACTTTCCGGACTGCACCCCAAAGATACATTTTTCTGGATTCAACTTTAAATTAACCTTCGCTAAGTTGGCAAAAGTTTCTTGAAGATTTGCTAGGTGCAACTCTTCTTCCATGCTTTTTACCATCATGTCATCAAAATACACTTCCATGTTTTTCCCAATCTGATCAGCAAATGTTTTTCCCAGCATTCTTCAATCCAAAAGGCATCACCTTGTAACAATGGAGGCCCTTATCTGTAACAAAAGTAGTGTGTTCCTGGTCCTTCAGATCCACCTGTATCTGGCTATAACCGGAGAAGACATCCATGAAGGATAATAACTTGTTCCCAGATGTGGAGTCTACCAATTGATCTATCCGGGGGACTAGATAAAGATATTTTGGGCAAGCTCTATTGAGGTCAGTAAAGTCGATACACAAACGGCATTTCCTATTATTCTTCTTTACTAACACTCGATTGGCTGTCCATAAAGGGTACTGAGACTCCTTTATATGCCCTACTTTGGTAAGCCGGTCAACCTCTTGAACTATGACATCAGATTTCTCTTTAGAGAAAGCTCTTCTTCTTTGCACAACAGGTGCAACATCTCTTCGGATGGATAGTTGGTGTGATATAACATTCGCAGGCACTCCGGTCACATCAGCATTACACCAAGAAAAAACACGTTGGCCGTTTTCCAAAAAGGACAACACTTTATTCTTCAATTATGGTGTCATCTTAGATCCAACTTTAACATTTCTTCCTTCAGCCAGATAGTGGGTTTCAACTTCTTCAATTGATATCAAAACACCAGGGGTCTCTATGGGGTCATCAATTTCACCCTTACCCCCAGAGGACCCCAACAACTGCTAATCTTTGTTTACCCGGACTGCCCCCAAAGTTTTAAGGGCAAGTGCAGTTGCATAACATTCCATTGCTATTTTTTGGCTACTCCGGACAACTCCCAGTTGTCCTTGAACATCATATTTCAAACATTGGTGAACTGTTGAAGCCACAACATGCATCCTGGAGAGCCAAGATCTTCCACAGATTGCATTGTAACACGTGGGATAATCTACCACAACGAAAAGTACCCTGACCATCTTCTTGAAAGGGCCCTTTCCCAACAAAACCTCCTCCTCAAACTCTCCGACCACATCCGCAGAGCTTCCAGTGAAGCCCATAATGGACCTGTTCAAACACTGAATCACTGCTGGATTCTTCGTCTATTTATAGGAACTTAAAAAGAGAATGTTGGTCGAGCTGCCAGTGTCAATCAAAATTCGCCTGATGTCATTGCCCCCAATTGATGCTCCTATCACCACAGAATCCTCATGACGACCAGCTATGTCCCTCGGGTCATCTTCATCAAAAACAATGAAGGGAAAAGGAATTTGGGACTGATAAGAGGACATGCCTCTCTTTAACTGAGTAGCCAAAGTGTGGACATGCCTCTTCCTTGAAGAAGGAGTCGGTGCAGTCATTGTGTCTCCCCCGAAAATAGTGAGTGACTCAAAAAAACTTATGAGCCCAGACACTGTCTTAGTATGTTCTGTTATAACACCCTCTTTATTCCGGGCTGGATCGGGATCCAAGTACTCTGATTCTACATCAAATCTTTCAATAATTACCATAGCTCCATCCAGACCAGATGTCCCCGCATTGCTTGCTGGGCCAGTCCGATTAGCATTGTCAGGCCTGTTCCCACTTCTTCTCTTGACATAAGCTCCCAACTTTCCTCTTTCAATCAGATTTTTCACCTCTTGTTTCAAAGAGATGCAGTCCTCGGTGTTATGATCAAAATCATGATGATATTGACAAAAACAAGTATTACGACTTTCCCTAGGAGATTGAAGCGCTGTCGGCTTCCTTTTATGATCAATGTCATAAATGGTTGCCACATTCTCTTTTAATTCAGCAAACCACTCCGGTTGGACCCAAGGTCCCCGTTTATTTCTAGACTGTTGGCTCTGAGCTGGAGCTGGGTGAGATTGAGTCTGTTTGGCCTTCTTGGGCCCCTGTCCGGCTTCCTTAGCTTTTTATCCGGACTGTTCTGGTTTGGTGCAGCCGGCGCAGACCTCACCTGCATGTGCACCCTAGTGTTTTTCGTTTCATCTACATTTATTTGCTTCCCCACCTGGTTCAGCAAACCACCCCAAGTCATGGTCTTTTTTCTAGTTACCGAATCGGCCAGATTCCTAGGGTTTAATCCTTGCCTCAAAGAAGTTATTGCTACCTGCTCAAAGCAATCAGCTAACCCATTCTTTGTGTTCACGAACCGACTTATATAGTCTTTCAGTGATTTGTTTGGCTCTTAGGCATAATGGATGATAGTATCTCCATTGCCTTTAACCTCCTTACTCCCAACAAACTGCCTTCGGAAGACTACCCAAAACGTGTCAAAATTTCTGAGACAACCCTGTGGTAGGATGTTGTACCATTTCAAAGCACTCCTCGTAAAAGATTGAGAGAAGGCTCTATAGAGAAATTTGTCATCATTATCAAAATTTATCATAAAAATTTTAAACTGTTCCAAATGATTGTCTGGATCCTTGCTCCCATCATACTTTTCCATCTTAGTACTGTCAAACCTCTTAGGAAGGTTTCCGGACATAATGTTGGATGACAATGAGGATTGTCTCCAATTCCGGCCACGACTAAAGAAAGTGTCTTCATTGGGTGTTGTAAAAATACCTGGCTCATCATGGAAGGCGAAGGGATCCATCAGCAGCTGATCCACATACCTGCGGCTATATTTGTGGGTGTGAGATGATCATTTTCTCAGATGTCTCTTTAACCTCCCATGCCTGTCCCTCTTTCTTGAATATTTCTTAACCAACTTTTTCTTCTTCTTGGATCTGCCCTCGTCACTACTAGATGACAAGGATTCCTCAAGCCCATCCTTATTTGAGGAGCTACTAGAGGATTCAGACTCTGAGCTTTCCACCGATTTAGACCGGTGAGATTTCTTGGAACTGACATGGGTCTTTTAGTACTCAAGTGGGTCTTTACTGATGGGTCATTCTCCCTTGGATTGTCAGTATGGTGAATGCCTGACACTTTCGACTTTTCTTTTAAACTTATTTCTGCCTTTTTAACAGCTCTCAACACTTCTATTTTAGCTTTCAACCTATCTCGCTCTTCGACTATGTACTCATCGTTCTCATCCACCACTTCTATCAAAGGTGGTGGCACTACTTGCTCATCCGGATTCATCCGAACTGGTTTTTCTTGCTGGTTTTGAATGTTAGATTCATGCACCTTCTTTCTCCCACTGTGGTCGCCAATTTGGTGATGGTTATTTTGAACTGAGGGTAATTTCGCCATGTGTTTTAGAGAATTTCAAAGATATTTAATGTCTGGGTGTTTTGTTAAATGTTGATTATCCTCATGAATGAAAGTGGTTGGGTATTTATACCCTTAATTATATACCCATAGGCTTTCGGGTCAAGTTGTGAAACGAGGTCGAGTTTAAAGACCCATTACTTCTTAAGTAGATTAGCACCTCTCTTAGTCAAAATTTGTTTATTGTTTTAGTGCTTTTGTCCTGTCCGGATAGTTTAGTGGGCACCTGTTGTCCAAATTACCCATGTCCAGTTTTCTCAGTGAGTAGTGGTGAATAATTCCTGACTCATCAATGATTATTGGAAGTCACTTGCTGATTTATCTTTCACTAATGATGATTTTCAATGAGTTATTACTCCTAATGAAGATGCATTCATTATTAGCTTGGATATCGTAGAAGTTATGGCTACTCGTGTTTTGATCAATAATGGTAGTTTGGCTAATATCATTATTAATGGTACTTATGATGGTTGGGGTACAGTCATTTAAGCCGACTAAGAAGAAATTAGTGTGTTATGATGGTAAAACTTCTAGTTATGTTGGGGAAATTAAATTGCCTATAACTATGAGGTATGGTCGTATAAATAAAACTGTGAGGACCATTTTCATGATTACTATATTCGAAGCCTTTACAATGCGATTTTGGTTCAATCATGGTTACATAGAATAGAAGTTTCTACATCAACGTTTCTTCAATGTCTTAAGTATAATATCGAAAGTTTTGTTGGGATAATTATGGAAAATCATAGAGTAATAAGGGATTTTTATGCAATTGATTTGGATTTACCTAAATCATCATCCTATCAATTAAAGGATCCTAAATTGGGTGAAGAACTTGATCGTGGAAAGAAGATTGGCGACCGTGGAGAAGAGGTGCAAGGTGATAATTGTTTGGATAAAGTTGATGAAATTGAAGTGTAAAGTGGCCAAGTGGTTAAAGTTGGAAGTTGTTTAAGTTAAGGTTTTATGGATAGACTGGTAAAGTTGTTAAGTGATAATTATCATGTATTTTCCTAAATTGCATATGATGCTACTGGGGTGAATTCACCGGTTATTTGTCATGAGTTGGTTGTTGATATGAGATTAAGACCAATCTGCCATAAGAGAATGTTTTTTTGTAATAGAAAGTTGAGGTTATTGTTAAGTAAGTTAAGAAATTTCTAAGGATAGGTCATATACGAGAATCGAAGTATCCAACTTGGGGAGCTAATCCAGTGTTGGTTAAGAAAAAGAATGGCCAGTGGCGGATGCACGTGAATTTTATGGACCTATAAGGCATGTCCTAGAGATATGTTTCCTTTTTTCTAGAATTGATGAATTGGTTGATGCCGCTTCTGGCTATGAGTTTTAATCATTTATAGATGCATATTAGGGGTATAATCAAATTCAAATGCATCGATAAGGAGCATACATCTTGTCAAACAGGAAGAGGGTTGTATTATTATTAAGTAATGCCAATACGTTTGAAAAACTCTAGGCTAATGTATCAAATGTTAATTATCGAATATTCGAGAATCAATTGGGAAAGAATGTGGGAAGAGTATATATATTATATGTGTTAAGAGTAAATTGGATTATCGGTATGTGGAAGTTTTAAATGATATTTTTCAAAATTTGAGAAATTTTAATCTTAAGCTTAATCATTTAAAAAGTTCTTATAGGGTTAAAAATGGAAAGTTATGGTATGTTGTTAACAAGAATGGAATTGAGGCTTATATTGTACAACTTAAAGCATTGTTGAATATGGAGCCCCCAAGAAATTTTAAAGAGGTGTAAAGGTTGACATGATCTTTGGCGGCTTTATTTTGATTTATTTCAAAAGCATCAGATAAAAGTCATGTTTATATGATATTCTTAAATAAGCTAAGAAATTCTATTGGAATAAGGATTGTGACAAGATGTTTCAAGTTTTAAAAGATTATTTGGTTTTGCCAAAGATCTTATTGTCGCTAGCAAAAGGTGATCATTATATATTTATATTTCTATGTATGATCATGCAGTTAGATCTGTGTTGGTTAAAAAAATGGATAAAGTGTAGTGATCGGTTTACTATGTGAGTAAAAGGCTCATTGATGCTGAAAAAAAAAATATTTGAATTTGGAAGAATTAGCTTTATGTTTGGTTATATCTGCAAAAAACTTAAGGCCTTATTTTCAGAGTCATAGTATCATTTTTAGAACTTTCTTTCCTTTGATAGTTGTATTACAAAAATATGATGTGTCGGGAAGGCTCACGAGGTGTTCGGTTGAATTGGAAGAGTATAAGATTTTTTCGAGCCTCGAACTGCGATTAAGGCTCAAGTGGTAAAAGATTGTATAAGTGAACTTGTCGGTGAAAGGATGAATCATGACATGGGTGAGCATTCAGATATAGCAAGGGATTTTGCATGGATAGTTTAGGTGGATGGAGTGTAAGAGAATGGTAAAGGTGGAGCGAAAGTTATATTGAAAGTACCTTTTGGGGAAGATATTAAGAAATGTATTAAATTTGTTTTTGATGTGACTAAAAATGTTGCTAAACACGAGGTTTTCTTAGGAGAATTCAGATTAGCTCATATATGTGGAGCGGAAGTAATTCAGACTAAGTTAGATTTTAAATTTATTGTAAGTCAAGCTAATGGTGTTTACAAGGCTAACCATGAAAGTATGAGAGATTATCTGGAGGTTTTGAAGGAATGGGTGAAGAAATTTGATAAAGTGGATGTTGAGCAAATACTTCGTCTTACTGACTCGGATGTTGATTTATTGACAAAAATAGTTATGCCATGAGATAATTCTTTGGTAATTGTTCAAAAGAGGTCATATGTTGCCGGATTAGATGAATAATTAATAGTTTTGACGGTTGATGTGGTTAATGATTGGCGACACTAATATTTATTATTTTTTGGAGATCAAGTACTTCCCAAGGGAAAAGTTGAGGCTCGTGCTTTAAGAATTCGAGCGGAAAAGTATTTGAGTCTTAACGGTGTACTTTATAGAAAAATTTATACAAAGATTTTTGTTGCGTTGTTTAAATTGGGAAGAAGCCTTATTTGTATCGCGAGTTTTGTATGAAGGAGTTTGCAGGGCTCAATATGGGTATAGAATTTGAATTAGACATTTTTTTTATCGCGATATTTTATTGGCTAACATTGGCGGCTGATGCAGAGGTCATGGTTCAAGAGCGAAATGATTTTCAGTTGTATGCTACAACAAGTCATTTGTCTAATGCGCATATGAGTATGGTCTTATTGTCTTGTCCTTTCGATAAGTGAGAATTTGATTTGGTGGGTCATTTGATGATGGATACGGTTAAGAGACAGATTTTGGTGGTGGCTTTTGATTATTTTATCAAGTGGCTGGAGGTGAAGGCTTTATAAAAAATAAGAGCTCATGAAATATATGATTTTTAGAAGGGTCATATTTTGTCGCGATTTGGGGTTCTAATGGTATTGATGACTTGTAATAGACCTCAGTTTTAAAATAAAATATTAACAATGTTTTGTTAAACATATGGAAATGAGGAACATTTTTCAATACCTTATTATCCATATTGCTAATGGGTTGGTTGATGTTAGAAATAGAACAATTATTGATAAAACCAAAAAAAAAAATTGATGTGGCAAAGCGAAAATGTCCAGTTAAACTATATGAGGTATTATGGGCCTATAGAATGACTCTAAAGGTTACTACATAAGAATTTCCATTTTCGTTGGTGTATGAAATGGATGTTGTTATTCTAATAAAGTTTTTTATTCATAGTCATAAGATTCTATATTATTTGGAGGAAGATAATGTTGGAGGTAAGCATATTTCAGTAGATTTGATTGAGGAATATTGCGATCAAGCTCGAGTTAGAGAACACTCTTATAAGAGTCTAATGAAAAAGTATACTTTATTCGAAATTGAAGCCGAAACATTTCAAATACAGTGATTTGGTTATGAAGAAATTTTCCAGGGGGAAAATGAGAAAACTTTAGGGAAGTTAGCTCCAAATTGGGATGGTCAATATCAAGTTGTTTCTAAAGGTTGTGATGGAGCATATAGATTACAAGATTTGATCAATAACGTGTTGAGGCATCCTTGGAATATTCAACATTTGAAGTTGTATAAAGAAATTTTATAAAATTGGATATGTCCTCTTTTTCCTTTCTAGTGGCGCGAGAAGGTTTTTTACTGTGACACAATGTAAAGATGTTTTATCAATAAAATTTCATTTTTCTATTTGATTTAAGATTTTCAAATCGGTTGGGAACACTACAAAGTAGAGAATAAAAAATTAAGGATATAAAAGGAAGAATCAATTCAACTAATCAATAAACGATTATCGTTAAATAACCAAGCATAAGGTTAAAAACCGAAAAGTTATGAAACAAAGAAATATCGTGTCGTGACTTAAGTGTCAGGTTAGCGATTCTGGTTGAATAACAAAGCTTAAGGTTTAAAAAAGAATGATGACGGAAGAAGGTCATACTATGGCCTGACTTAATTATCAAATTAGCGACTATGGTTGAAAAACCAAGCCTAAGGTTGAAAAATTGAACGATTATGCAAGTGACGACACTGAGCCTTAATATAAAGTATTAATAATATATGCCGACCAAACAAAATAAATATTTTCTTTTTAATATGGCATGATAGTAAGTATGAGGTAATAAATTCATGTGATACATACAAGTTTTATTAGACACATATAAATAAATATATAACCAATTTTTTGTCAAAATATATTGCATATAGGAAGAAAAACAATGAGCATGAAGCTGAAAGTCAAAATATTTTGGTTCGACAAAATATCAGAGCAAAGTAAGGAAATTTAAAAACACAACACATGTCTTTTAATATTTTATAAAAATAAAATGTAAGCACATATGATGTTAATGTTGGTGTCCATTTTATTATCTTTGTCGTTTAGGAATTTCGACATGTGAAGAGCTTGCAATGGTGAGGGAAGGGGGGCTTTCTCATTCTTGGTGATAGTCTTTTGGTGGTACTTAGGTCCAAGTACAGATGTGGTATTTCCTTTGTTTCTCTTTTTCCAAGATGTTAATTTGTTGAAGTTCGTTTGATAAGCCCGTTATTGTTGGTTTTATTCTAATTTTTTCTTTAAAAGTGGGTAGCTTGTGAAGTCAGTTATGATGTTCTTCTTAATCTAGCAATTTTTCTAGCTCTTCCAGTTGAATGGTATGATTTGCAGCTATGATTAATAAGATAATATCTTTTTGATTTTCTTGGATAAAAACTTCACCTGTAACGAATACAACTTATTCTCTCTCAATTATGATTTTGAAAATGTTACTGTCAACATCTTCTTTCATATTTTGAAATGTATGTCTTTATTTTTCTCGAGTTCGTTTAACTTTTTTTGAAGTATGATGATTTCAGAATTTAAAGCATATACTTCAGTAGTCAAAAAGTTAATTCAGTATTTAGGCTTTTATTTTGATTAGGGAGAGTAGTGTTTTGAAAGATCAAGTCTGTGTTAAGAGTTGTTAAACTATTACATTGTCTTATTAATTATGTATATTAAGTAAGTACTTATTTTTTTCTCAACATTATCATCATTTCTTTCATCTTCAAGAGTAGTAAGCAATTTTTTAACAATTTATTTTTCTTTTTGAAACTTCTTATGAGCTAGTTTCATTTTCTGAAATTATTGTTGAAAAGCAACTAATTCTAATCTTTGTTGTCTTGAGTCAACCACAATATCGTCAGGCTGAAAATTAGCCATAATGTCAATATCAGTTCGAGTCATTGCCATGTAGGCAAGCGCCATAGAATGTTAAATACTCTGGCAAGTTTGAAAAAATAAGAGGAAGAATAAATATATATTAAAAGTTATGAAAGACGATATTTTTGTATATGATGAAATAATTATTTAGTAGTGAAGGCTAAACTCTAATTCAATTAGAAATTGTTTGCATAGGATTGGAGATACACAGATTAGAGATACAATTTACAAGGCTAAACTCATGTTATTGTATTGAGCCATGTTGGGGCAGTGCAAAAGTTTACAAGAGATGAGTAAATTTGGAGATACACAAATTGGAGATCCGATGTTTTATTGGGTTAATGGTACTTAGAAACAATAAGGATTCCCAGTGTAAAAGAAGTTTCCTTTGAAGGCCTTGATTGATAGTTTCTCAGTAAGATGGGTGTCGATTTGACGTGAGTAAGAATTGTGTATGTTATTGCGGTTATCCATTTCTTTGATTCTTTGTTAGTAGGATCATGCATATAAGGCAACGTTTTTTCTAGAATTTTTGGGATATTCATTTTTAGAATTGGGAGATGGATTTTTAGGATTAGTATTATTATTTTTGTGGTTTGGCTTCGCCTTTTGTTTTTCCAAGAGGGGTTTAGTCTGGAAAATAGGGTTGGTATATTCTTCATTGACAAAATTGTCATCTTTTTTACAAGAGTTGGTATGTCAAGATTTTTTATTGGAGCTATTTTAAGTGGTGGTTGAGCTGGTTGAAGTTGTTTCTTTTAAAAGGATCTTGTGGGTAAGTTTTGGTAGTTTTTATCTCTTTTATCATTTTCTTTTTTGGAATATTCAATTCAATTCCTTGTGGATTTTAGGATTGCATGTATTGTCGCACTATGATTAGAGCATTTTCAGTAGTTAGTGGGTCTCCATTCTTGCTTTGTTGGCTTACCATCAACTGTCATTGTAAGTTCAGGTTATGGTTATAGCCCGGCTTGGATAAAATTTTATGCGGTAAAGAGATAATGGAAATCCAAAAGATGGATGGGTCGGGCAACTAGTAGAAAATTTTCCATAGGCCTATCATCATGAAATGTTTTGGTGAAAGGTTAAAATACTTTGTATGGATCTACAAGATAAGTAACACAGTTGTTAGGATAAGTAAAATAATAGATATAATAGTACATCTATATAACATAGACCTTATCTTATGTGTTAGCATCCATCATCTCTCTATTTGACCACACCCATTAAGGCCATTTCTAGATTCCGAAGCTCTAGTTACATAAAGAAAACTAGAGAAGTGTACATTGATAATCTGAGTTGATTCTTTTAAGGTTAAGAAATATAAATGGATATCGCAACGATTTCAATCTTAACACTGGATATAAAATATTGGATGTATCTAGCAGAAGCAAACTCAATACTACGCTATTAGAATTTTCCCTCCTATTTGGCTATTAATTGGGTGGGGAAACATCTAACATATTTGAAAAAATTAGTATTATAAGTATAAAAAGGCAGCCGAAAACCTCATTCAAATGGAGCTAGAAAAAATCATATGTTATCTCTTTCAATGTGATGGGGTAAGTCACCAACTTTAGGCAGACGAGTTGCTATATAGCCCGATATTTCATATTCAATAAACACTTGGTGATCTTTTTCAGACATATACTTACACTTTTTATTCTGGTTGCTAAATTATTCTTGCAAGAAGTAAGAATCCTCAATTTTATATTTTGGTAATTTTGTGGGGTAACTTTTTGTCGGTCTTTGTGGTATATTTTCTCTTAGTGCCAGCCATTATTTTAAGAAAAATGAGATGGAATATCAAGAATTTTCTGGAGAATATAGAGTCAAAGTTAAAAAAATATTTTATTTAAAAAAACATATAATCTTTAAAAATCCTAAGATAATAGTTTTGAAGGTACTAATTTTAAACTTAAGAGGTAGTTAATGATAAGGAAAAGCGAGAATGAAGTGATTACCTGTTTATAAGAAGGTTGGAGTCTGGTTCTGCAGATTTGATACAGGTAATTTGGGAGAAACAATTAATGATGTTGAGAGAGAGACAATGCTAGGGAATTAAATAATGGGTTAGAGAAGCTTGTTTTTAAATAAGTGGGTGGATGGTTAATTTGATAAAAAATGTAAATGTTAGAAATTCAGTATCCATTTATATTTCTTAACCTTAAAAGAATCAACTCAGATTATCAATGTACACTCCTCTATTGGTTATATCTCTATTGGGATTACAAAATGATGATAATTTTTTTCAGAATAATTAATTGATTTTATGACACGTTTGGTGACACATCTTAGTTTACTAGCACATGCGTCGCATGATACGTGTATGTGTTATATTGGAACAAGTAGCCTCATCTCTTTTATTTTGTATAGTCTTAAAAAAATTATAGATCTTTTGTTTTTCAAAGACTAGGGGTCTTGATAAGACTAGATTTCACTAATGAAATATATTCCTTATTAAGACAAGGTAAGTCAATTCATAGTTGTGACAAAAGGATACTTTTAGAGTTATGATGAGGATATGAATCAGAGTTATGAAGAGACGAGGGTTTAAATCAGAGTTATGCAAAATATGCAATTTAAAGTTATGATGAGGGGATAATTTAGAGTTATGAAGATGGAATAGCTCAGAATTATGACGAGGGTATAAATCAGAGTTATAACGATAGATGTTTCCCAGATGATGACGAGTGTTCAAATTAGAGTAAGGATGATGGTGCAATTCAGAGTTATGACGACGAGGTGAATCAGAGTTGTGAAGAGAGTATAGTTTCAAGCTACGACGAGAAGATAAATCAGAAACATAACGGTAGTATAATTCAGAGCCACGTTAGAGCCACATCTGACACATGCTTTAATACACGCGTCATTTCATGAAATGTGATTAAGAAAGTTTGTCAGGTGGTTATAATTGAATGACACATGTAAATTAGTGAGTGGATACACATGTAATTAAAATATTTTTATAGTATTGAATTTAAATCCTATAAACAGAGGTTAAAGTCTTCTTTGAATGACCGATCACATTTTCCTAATAGATAGAGTTTACACCATATTCATATTCTTTCTTGATTTCAATTCATTACTTTGCCTAAATAATTTGGATATAATTTTTCTTAACAAATTGTGGCACTGTCTCTATGAGTTTCTCTTTACAAAAGTATATTAATTTAATAATAAAAAGAAAAATAAAAAGTAAATTGTTTAATCCAGATGATCAAAATCGAGATTTTTTATATCAATGGAAGAAATAAAAAGAAAGAGAATATAGTAAATCAATATTAAAATAATTCTATGGTTAATTAAAACACATATATATATATATTTAAATACAAATTTTAAATAATGAAATTAGAATAATGAAATTATCTCTCGAACTCACACAACTAACGTTTTTGTATTGGTGGTTATATCTCTAGTTTCATACCTCATACAATTGTGTCATGCAATCTAAGAACCTAGTTCAGACTTCGTTGAGTGATGGTTGGAGTGCACTACTCATTCATCCTAGTGGTATTAGTATATTTCATAATTAAATTTTATCTCGTGATCTCTACTTAACTCTATCATCAATAATAAATTCGTATACTACTAATACTAAAAAAACTTTAATTCATAAAAAATGCAAATACCTAACCTTTTTTAACCCTAAAATAAATAAATAAAATAACAAAATCGAAAAAATAGCATTTGTAATCCATACATTTCCTTCTAATTTTAAAAATCTATTTTAATTTTGTATCAATGAGCAAATAAACTTTTAAAACGCTAAATACAACAAAAATAATCTATAATTAATGGTTATTAATTATCTTAAATTCTAAATTGAATGTAGTCTTCGAAATTGAAATTCCAAACTTGTAATTAATTTACATTTTTATAAGAATATAATTATAATTCTCATTAAAAAAAATAAAAAAAATCACATATTATTTTAATTTAATTAAACTTTTATAAATTATTTTTAAAATATTAAAACCATTATATCTTAAAATCCAACTCATACTCGATCTATTATTTTTCTTCTTATTTTAATTTCTTTTAAGTTTTTTTGCTTTTATCTTCCTCTTTACATGTACCTTTTTTCAATCTTAACTCTTTTTTTACTTCTTTTTGCTCTCATTTCACTAATAAATTTAAATAACCGAAATAAAATATTTTTATTCATAACTAATAAAACCTAACAATGAAATTAGTATAAAAATAATAAATATCAAAAATAAATATCATTTGATCAGACATCTATTTAAAAACTTATTGTACATACATCTTTGTAGCTGGAGCACGTGCATATAGTAGAATATGACCTTATTTTACTAGATCAAGCAAACTTACCATTTAGATATTGGTATGAGGCCTTTTCTACCAGAGTAGTTTAACCAATAGGTCATTTGATGTTATTATAAGTCATAAAACATCCTATTAAATAATATATAATAGAATACGTGAGAATTCTACGTATGTTTTACATACCTCAAATATTATTAGAATCATAAGTTTTAGTTTCATGCACAATCAAAACAAGAAAGATGATAGAAAGAGATGAACGAGATTTGGATGGTATAAGACAACTCAAGACAGTAAAGCCAGCCAGTAGTTTAGTAAAATTACTAAAGTTGAAACAATGTATTAAAAAGATTTTTTCATGTATAGCTATTTTAACTAAAGATTAAGCTACCACAATAAAAACTTCAGATTATCTCAATTAATAAGCCTATAAATGAATGAGTCTATTCGTAATAAAACTTTTCTGTAAAATAAGAAATCTTTTAAAGTATTGAAAGATGATTTTTGGATAAAAGTAGTTGCATAGCAACAAATCTGTTACAAATTTACTCATGTGAATATAGTGTATCATCCTTTAATTATTCATTAACAAGAGAAAATTTACAAAATAACAATTACTCTCAATACTCTTGTTATTTACTCCTAAAGAAATAACCATTATATATAAAATCTTCCAGAATAAAACCAACTCATGTCTCGTAACAACGGTCACACTTCTACATATTAGTTTATTGCTTTTATTAAGAGTGTCTTATATATTTAAAACCAACTTTGATAACAACAATCATACATTTACAGATTATATTCTTGCTTTTATTCAGAGTGTTTTATATAGAGTATTTGTGAATCAAAGATCACATGCCTAGTATCTTATAAATATAACTGATTAATACTAAAGTAGATGACTTGCACTTTTAGTATATATATATATAAAAAAAACTAATCGACGCTTGAGTTTATGAACCTAAAAAAATAAAAAAAATAAAGAGAAAGATATTGATATTGCTTATGGATGCGACACTGCTCTGTTTGTCTGAGTATTATTATATATTAATATTATTTATTTTTATTTTTATTTTTATTTTCATCACACCCGACACAAAATATTTTAGACTTGTACAATTTATCAAATCTTATTTACAAATTAATATTAGTTGTTGTTTTATTTGTGTATTAATTTTATAATTAAAATTATATTTATTAAAAACAAAAATATTAATCGGGTTTTTATCGGGTTTATCGGTCCAGACCGCTAATCAGTCTGGATTCAAACATTGGCTCGTTAACAGCTCGAGATACAGGTTATATCGGATCGGTCCTAGACGGGTTATCGGGTTAGTAAGCCCAGTAACAACACTATATGGGAGGATATTTTCACGACATATACTGTGAACTCATCAATTTCCTTCAATGCCATTTTGTACATGCATTTATCAAATTATAGTACTCAAAAACCAATCTATTACATTTCTTGTTCGGAGTGATAACGATTAATTTAACCAACGTGCATGTTATTATTGTTCTTCCGGTGATTGATGATATTTTAGAACCACTAGTATTTAAGATGATAAATCGAGTTCTAAAATGCTTAAAGTTAGTGTTCGGGTTCAGAAGTCATAGTTGGTTTCATTGAGTATTATCAATAATGAGGTTTATCATTTTCAATGGTTAGGGTAAATATTGAAGTTTTTTAAATATTTTAAAATATTAATCTTGATGCACCTAGCATCACATGAGCAGTCCAACAAAGTTAGCGACGTCTTTTATTTGTAATATATTTTTTTGTTAGAGAATCATCTTGAACTGGCTGAAACATAACTCATGTGTGTTTATAATTGATTCGAATGTAGCCTTATCTAGCTAAAACATCGCTTCATAATATCGAAAGATTTCGGTATTTTTTTAATGTTGAAAAATGGATTTACGATAATATTTGTAGGTTAGTCTCTTTGTTATATACCCAATACTATATCAATATATCACATATTTATAAACATTCTTTGAGTAAAATTAGTATTTGTACAAAATAAGATTATATTTCTATAATATTCGTCTAAAATAAGTATTTTTACAAAACAAAATTGTATTTCTCGGATATCACATAAGTACAAGATGGAAAAAATTTATGAAAAAAATTAATGTTCAAACAACAAATTACTAACATTATATTACTTTAACCAATATATTTTTTTTACTTTGTCTAGTTAAATTTTCCATGTACAGATGTTTACACGACTATAGATTTTTCAAATGAATTGTATTAATAGATACAACATTAACTTTTTTTAACAACGTTGAAGCGTATTATCATGAACATGTCGTTCGATATTTTGGAATATTCAACATATGTATTATCATGAGCATGTCTTTTGATAGTTTGGCCATATTCAACATATATTATGCAAACAAATACCACCAATTAAAGTAGATAGACGTACAATAGAATGATTTGGTGTGCATCATAGGTTATATATTTGTGTTTGAAGAACTACCGAGTGTTATTTTGACCGATCAGAAGTTAGCTTTAATACGAGGTATCTGATATGAATTTTCAAAAAGAGTCCATATATTATATGAATAAAATATTAAAGATAAATACGATTGTAAACACAAAGAAATCGCCAAGAGGAAACGATTATGATGAGTTTATGCATTTATAGAACAAATTAGTAAAATAAAAAACCAAGGAGAGTTAGACAAAAACCTATCAAAAATGAAATAATTATTTTTTAAAGTATCCAACCATCACCAACTCTTTTGTTACTTTTTAGATAAAACCATATAGCAAAAAAAATTATTTATCACTACACAAGCAAAATTCAATATTTGGACAACACAAGAACTAGTTGGTAAGAGATTTTTCATATTTAATCTATATTTTTTTTAAATTTATGTTATAACAGAATCTTTCGCATGTATTTTATAAGGTTGAGAATGCTCACCTGAACCTAATACGATACATCGGTTCAAGTTAACTCATTTTTGAACTTTTTAAGGTCAAAGTTCACATATTGTTTGATCTTTAACATTTAAAAATTATAGATCATCCTAACAAATCACACTTCTTGTGTAAAATTATACTTATGAACCGAAAATAATGGCCACATTTTTTGCTTTGATTCACACAAGTTTTGTGAATTTGATTTTATTTTTCGTACAAAATGTATGAATCTAGGCTGCAAATTTAGCATTAATTCTCATATCAGAAAAATGATTTCACACAACATCTGCAAAATGTTATGTTGATTTTACACATGTCGTATGACATGTTTGACTGATTTCACACATGATGTGCAAAATCATACTTCTAATCTAAAAATTAGGGCCAAATATGTTTCCTTGATTCACACATGTTGTGCGAAGTAGCAACGTTTTGTTCACACTACATGTGGAAATAAAAATTAATATTTTGGCTTTACTTACATACGAGATGGTAGAGCAAGTTTGGTACAATACACGCGATTTTAAGGTATTATTTAGTATGCTAATTTTTTCTTGTTTGGATAATATTACTTAAGTAACATCAAACCTCAAAAAACATATACTCGATAAAAATTATTATATCATACATAGTTTGGAATCTATAGTTTTAAGTTAAAAATATATTCATAAGATAAAACTATATTATAATATATATTAGTAGTTCATAGCCATATTAAAAAATAGTGAAACATACTTAAACATATTCATAATACAAAACATATAAAAAGCTTTAACCTATGCATGTGTAAAATATGGAAGCCCTCCAACAATGACCCATCTTTCTCTCACTATCTTTGGTTTATGAATTAATATTATGGCTCTATTTTAGGAATATCATGGGAATCCTGAGTGGTATTGGTCGTATCCCTACTCAAATTAAGGTTTTCACCGACATATATCTAGGGTCGAGCATACTCTGGTTGGATATTATGTACCATAAGTTTATGATGCACCAAAATGGATAAGTAAAATCAATAATTTTAAAGAATTGTGTCTTTTACTTTTGTGTTTATCATGAATTAAATGATCCAACCAATTTCTCCACATGTATCCGTTCACCTAACACTCTATTAGTTTTAGGTAAACTAGGCCAAGTTAAACATGAGATCTTTTGAATATTCCCAAACCAGGAAACACATGCTAGATAATATGCGTTGATGTTTTCGAACAACTTTAATGTTGTCTTTATCCAAGAAATAAAATCAAATGGTCTATGGATGTATAAATTTCGTTGCTCATATTTAGTGAAATAAACTTTTATTTTAATGCTTGAACACTAATATCGAGCATGTATGAGAAAAACTATAACCTCTTTTATACTCAACATTATCAAACATAAGTATTAAATTCCGAAGTTCTCGAAGATATAAAATCAAACGATCCTTTCTTGCTTCGGAAAATCCAGATACTTGATTTGCTAACAACTGAGAATCTGTTTCCAAACGTACTGAATTTGCTCCACAAATGTTTGCCAATATTAAACATGCCAAAGCAGCTTCATATTCAGCTTCATTGTTCGAAGCATGAAAACCAAATTTAATATATTGAATCATCGTCTCTCCAGTTGGGGCTATTAATTGAACCCCAACACTGCACCCTGAAACACTATATCCTCCATATGTTCGAACAACCCACCTCAAATTTACTGGTGTATCTTCTTTACTTTCTTCCACATCTGATCTGCTCGAATGGAATTCAACAAAACAATCTGCTAACGCTTGCGTCTTTATTGTTGTTTGAGGTGCAAAAAAAATATTATAATCCTCCAACTCCACTGACCACTTGGTCATTCTCCCCGAAATGTCGGGTCATTGTAAAACATTTTTCAAAGGGAATGTACTTTGAACTTCAATAGTGTGAGCTTGAAAATAGGAGCGCATCTTCCTAGCATCAATCACCAGTGCTAATGCCAGTTTTTCTAACTTCAAATACCTCTTTTCTGTTGCCACTAAAATTTTACTAATGTAGTCTCTAGCTTCGGAACACCTGATTCTTCACTGATTAACACCGCGCTTAGTGCAAAATCCGATACCGCAATGTACAAAAAAACGTTTCTCCCCATTTCAAGGTTTTGACAATATTTCTGGTGATGATAACAAATTTTTTATATTTGTGAATGTTGTTTCACATTCCGAAGTCCATTCAAACCTGTTTGGTCCTCGTAAAACTTGAAAGAAAGGAAAGCATTTGTCAGAAAATCTAGAACTAAATCGATTAATTGTTGCTAACCATCTTGTCAGAATTTGCACTTCTTTAATAGACCGAGGTGAATTCATTGTGATCAAAGCTTTCAGCTGTTCTGGGTCAGTCTCTATTCCTTTTTAACTGATGACAAAACCCAAAAACTTCCATGACCGAACTCCGAAGGTACATTTTTCAGGATTCAGCTTTAACCTGATGGCCCATAAATTCAAAAACACTTCCTCTAAATCATCAAGATGCACTTCATCCTTTGAACTTTTCACCACCTTCTCGTGTATATATACCTCCATATTTCTTCTGATCTGAGTGGAAAATGTTTTATTTATCAATCTCTGATAAGTGGCTTCAGCATTTTTCAATCCAAAAGGCATAACCCTATAATAGTGCAAGCCCCTATCAGTTATGAAAGTTGTGCATTCTTGATCTTTTGGATCCATTTGAATTTGATTGTATCCTGCAAAAGCTTCCATAAAAGTTAGAATTTTATTTCCTGAAGTAGTATCAATCAGCTAATCTATTCGAGGAACATGAAATAGATCTTTAGGACAAACTCGATTCAAGTCTGTAAAATCCACACACATTCTCCATTTTCTATTCTTCTTTTTGACCACTACCGGATTTGACGTCCACAAAAGATACTGTGACTCCCTTATGTGTTCGAACTTAGACAACCGGTCCACCTCAGAAACAATTGCTTCTGCTTTCTCCGAGGAAAATGCCCTTCTTTTTTTAATTACTGGCTTCATCTTCGGATCAATAGCTAAGCTGTGATGAATCACCTCAATTGGTACTTCTGTTACATCCTCTGTCTTCCAAGAAAAAACATCCAAATTAACAAAAACAAATCCAGCAGTTTTTGATGTAGGAGTGGGGTGAGTAAGGTTCCTATTCGAAGCACTCTCCCTTCCGGAAAAATAAACTCCTCAATTTCTTCACTTACCGTTAAAGACCCTAGGGTTTCCTTCGGATCGTCAACCCTTTCTTATAAATCCGAAGGAACCCTTTCTAACTGCTAATCATGTATTAAATCCCCACTGTTGGATCCTCGGATCCGGAGTGTAGTGTCATAACATTATGTAGCTACTTTCTGGTCGCCTCGAACGACCCCAATCCGATATCCAACCACATAGTTGAAATATTGGTGAACTGTTAATACAACCCCATACATTCTAGAAAGACATGACCTTCCAAAAATAGCATTGCAACTCGGTGGGCAGTCCACCACCACAAAAAGCACTTGGACCTTCTTCTTAAATGGTCATTTTTCCCAAACTTACTTCTCCCTCGAATTCCCCAACAGCACGAGCTGTTACACTCGTAAATCCTATAATTGTCCGATCTGATTGAGAAATCTGAGGTGGGTTAGTCATTCTATCATAGGTTGACTTAAAAAAGACATTAGCAGAACTTCCAGTGTCAATAAGCACACGTCAAATTTCAACGTCAGCCACCTCTGCTCCAATAACCACGGCATCTTCATGTGGCCTTGTTGTTCGTCGTAGATCATCTTCATCAAACAAAATAAAAGGAATATCCTTTTTCCATAAAAAAATTGTAAACATCTTCCCTTCAATTTGAGTTGTCAGGTTGACAACATGTCTCTTCCTCGAATGATCTGAATTACCAGTCATCGAATTGCCTCCAAAAATGGCTAATGACTCAAAGAATTTACATAAATCTCGCACATGCCCTTTTCTAATGGGCTCTTCGAATGCCATCAAAAGCAACCTGTTTGGAAACATTCTCCATATATTCCAAAGAAGCATCAAATGCTTCAAACTTTAAATCTAAAACCATCAAATTCTCAGCTGGTGCAGCCTTCGTAGTTGACGCTACGTTATTTTTCGAACCACTCCCCTGCGACTTCACATAAGTCAGAAGCTTCCCATTTTTTATGAAAGTCTGAACCTCTTTTTCTAGAGCAATGCAGTCATTAGTATCATGCCCGATATCGTCATGATATCTGCGATATTTGTTGTTTTTTTCCTCCATTGGCCTACTAATTAGAGCTGGCTTCCTAACATTTACGAAGCTCTTGGTCGTATCCCAAATCACAGCTACATTCTATGTCAGATCATCATAATATTCTGGTTTAACCCATTGATTTGGCCTTGGTCTATTATAGTTGTAAGATGGAGCGTGATTTGAATATCCACCAGTATGAGGTGGGAATTTGTTATTCTTTTGTCGTGTCTGTTGATTACCATTTCCATTTGAAGGTTGCCCTTGGTTATTGGCCACCTGACTCGAATTTTTTCGAGTGCTAACCGGTCCTCCTCGGACTCTAGTTGACTCCTCGACTTTAATCTGATCCTCAACTTGAGCCATCAAAGCTTCAAAAGTTAAATCTCTTCTCTTTGTAGTTTCATTGGTCAGATCCTCTGGCAATAATTCTTTGTGAAAAGCTTCTACCGCAACATTCTCTTCAGAGTTGTCCAAACTTGCTTTGGTTAAAACGAGTCTCTTCGTATAATCCTTCAACTTCTCTACAAGTGTCTGCTTGCACTGAATAATGGTATCTTCATTTGCTCTTATTTCTTTAATCCCCACAAACTGCCTTTGGAAAGCAGTGTAAAAATCGCTAAAATTTGAAATGGACCCCCTCAGAATTCGATTGTACCAATTTAAAGTTGTTCCCTCGAAAGTCTGCAAAAATGCATGACACACCAGTCGGTCGTCATATTCAAAGTTCATCATGTAGTTCTTAAATTGTTCGATGTGATCATCGAGATCTTGCATCTCATCAAACTTTTCCACTTTAGTAATATTAAAACGCTTCGGAAGTGTTATAGAGCAAATTTCACTTGTCAACGGAGAATTTCTCCAGTCAACACCTTGTACAAACTTATCATTTGTTCCCATTACTACATATAGATTTCGATCAGTCTCAGCATACTGTCCATTTCCTTCACACCACGTAGAACGAGGAACATTGTCCCTTTTAGATTTACTTTCCTTTTTATGCTTCCTCGACTGCTCTCTGTCTAATTCCTCTTTCAAAGAACCCATGTATCTTTCAAAGCCCGAAGCAGAGCTTTCTACCTCTTCATCACTAGAGGTTATATACTTTTGCTTGTTTTTTTCCCTTTGCGAGAGGAATAGCGCTCTTTAGGAGATATGAAACACGCTTTTTTATGCTCAGTTTTAGCTCGCCAATCAGCACAGGACCAATCAGATTGATCTACCATATCAGTATTGTCATTCTTTTGGCTCACCTCGGATTTGAGCTTCGTCGAGTGGATTTCTTGTTCTTGTTGTTCATATTTTTCATTTAGCACATTTATCTTGTCTAAAAGTCCGTTCATACGCATCTCAATGTCTGGTTGAGTTTGGATCAGAGATGATTCATCCAACCTATTCTCGTTTCTTTGCAAGTCATCTTTTAAAGTTTCCATCGCCGATCGAAGTGATGGATTTTTTTCAGGATTCATTTTATAACATCTGAACGAAAAAACAACAAGACCGTATTAAATTCGAACATAAAAAATCACTGATTCTTAATTTTTCCCCAGTAAAGTTTCCAATTTGGTGAGTTCAAATATTAAGAATGCTACCTTAGGAAATCGTAATAAGCGAATTCTAAATAGAGAAAGAGATAGAGAGTTTTTAGAGAGAGAAAGTCTAAGTGCAAATGAGTTCAGTGAAAAAGTGGTCCACCCCTTTATTAGGTTAGCTTTGCCCTTTATATAGAGGAGCCAAGACTTAGCCTTAAACTGAAATCGGTTACAAAAGAGGAATAATTACACTTAGTCCTTAACAATATTACATAGTCACAATTGTTCTCTTAAACTTACATTATTTGCAATTCAGTCCTTAAACTTACATTATTTACTGTTTAGTCCTTAAAATCCTACTTCCATATCATCTTTATCATCCACAAGTACTTAAGATCCTAAAATATCAACCGTCACCGTAAGAGCCATAATGTCACGTTAGGTGTCTTGTGTAACCATAAACTCACCAGACTCGTAATGGAATTAGTTTGTGTCTAAATGTCAGTGTTTGATAGATGCATATGCGAGAGAAATTTTAGTTGTTAAACATCGCATGAAATTGATAAAATCATCATATGGTTTATGCACAATCTCTTTTATGATCGTATTCTGACCATATAGGTTCTATTTTGTTAATGTCTCGTATAATGCGTGATATCACATAGATGGTTGATCCCAATAAACATGCCAAAATATATCAATAACAAAATATAAGTTTCATTAAACTAATCAAAAATCAATTATGTATATCATAACCACTTAAACCTAATCATGTTAAAATAAATTTATTAAATCTACCAACATAAATAATAAAAATCAGTTAATCAAACTCACGAGACTCGTTATGGAATTAACATTACATTTATAGACTTAGAGGTATATGTAGAGGTAATAAAAATCAGTTAATCAAACTCACTAGACTTACATATAGCATCACGTTTATAAACGCACCTAAAAAAAGAAAGGATTGCAATATTTCACCAACAGTGACTAAATATTACAAATTTTCTCAGCAGCATCACTTTTACTACCTCTACATATACCTCTAAGTCTTATAGATATATGAAGAGTCAACCTGTCAAAATAAAAAAAAACATATTAGGTTATATAGGCTTTTAAAAGATAATTTTCCAACTGAATTTAGTATAAAACTCATAAAATGCACATTATGAAACCAAACTTAAAAATCGAATGATATTACAATGCTTGCACAAACTGATGCAGTATAACATGTAAATTTAGCATATAATGTAAAATATACAAGATATTTTGGCACAACATGTGCGATAATATTTGTTTTTTTCACGCATATTGTCTGAAAATGGTTTATATTTGAAAATAGAAAAAGCTCCTATTATTGTAAAAATAACCACATATGCATCACCGAGCTACTAGCACTTAATAATATAAAAATTAAAAGGTAAAAAAAATAGAATTTTTAGTTTTTAAAAACATAAAAATAGACTAACTAATAATTTAATAGGAAAAACTCATAAAAAAGTATACGAGAGAAGCTCAGATTGATACATTAGGTTTGTAATAGATCTGGCAAAAAAATGTTTCGGAAATTATTTTTCTCTGAGATTTAAAAAAATAGTAAGGTTGCGAGGAGAATATAGGGAAAGATTTAGTAAAATGACTATTTATATGTTATTTTTTCATAAGTAAACTTGTACTTCTTTAGGTATAAATAATAACAAAATGGCAAAATATTAAATTATCGTATGTAACAACCATAGTGAGAGAAATTGATGATTTTTACTTAATTGGTAAAGTTTTGAAACAACCAATACCTTTATTATTCCATGATAGTTAACTATAAGCTTAAGGAAAAGTTATTGATTGATGCTTGCTAGGTTTAATTTATTTTCTTTCGTTTTCGCAAGTCTACTTGAAGGTTGCGGTCTTGTTAACTACACCGGGTGAAAATCATAGATGAATGCTTGTTTTTGTTATATATTTAATTTTTTTATTAGCATATTCTTTTAGGTTTTAGCTTTAAATTCGCAATTCTTTTAGGTTTTAGCTTTAAATTCGCAATTCTTTTAGTCTTGTCTCTAAAATAATGTATGATTTCTTACCACAATCTAATGTCCTTAAAACAAGTGGTGGTTACTTATCAAAATTTATTGTGGTGAAAATTCAACATAGCCTTCATGTATATTTAATTATGCAATTTAGTTGTGTTTTTGTAAAAGTGGATAGTCACTTCTGTCCAATCCTAGTTTTATTTCTATGTAGTTGGTGACGGTAATTCTAAGCTTTAAAAATTTTAAAGCTTGTAAAATTAACGATTAACAACCTTTCATAGATGGAGCACGAAAACCTTTTTTGGAGTTTAGCATTTATTTCAGAGATGAAGGAGAAGAGAGACATAAGAGAAAAAATACGATATTATATTATCTCTCTATCTCTATTTACCATGGTAGAGTTTGGGACTCTCTCTAGGCTCATATCAATCAAACTAGTATCGGCACTATAATATTGTGACATTCCTACAATTACCGTTGGTCTAATTAAATTGAATAATTATTATATATTATAATTGCACTTATATATGAAACAGGTTGAATACTCTAAATCTACATGGACGTGACATTATAGTTTAGAATATCTTTACAGTTTCCTACTTGGATTATTCTATGTATTAATATGTATCCATTAAAGTGTGTACTATATAAAGTTGTTCTTTTCACGTGTAACCCAAATAACCTAATCACTTTCGATGATCGCCAACAAAGAACTAAGACAATGTATTACTTGATGCGTAACAGTTCTCATAATAATCACATTACCAACTAACACTTATATGAAATGTTAATTCTCATGGAGTGCGACATCGAAATCATACGATCTATGAATTACTTGCTTAACTGAATTTTAGATTGATAAATTATACAAAATGTATAAACTTAATATCCTCAAAATTATTATATTATCTCAAATCTAAATTTGGAGTAGGATCCTAAAATAAATTGTTATGGAATATAATGTAGTCTAAATTGAGATAATTATTGTATCGCATTCTAGTTTCACACTACTAAGATGTAAGTGGATCATGAAATTGTTCATTGAACTACCATATTCATTCTAGTGTCGACCATGTCATATATGATATACTTATTTATTTTAACTGAACCAGTATCGTACTCCAGATTTAAGAGACTTGAGTTCGTCTGTGACCATATTGTCGACCATCGTGATCATATATGCAAATCCATGAATCAAATTTATTAAAATTTATGAATTTATAAATTATATTTGTTAAAATCTGCAAATGTATAGACTTTCGTCAAATATTTTATAAACTTATATGTATCAAAATCCAATAAATATGTATCGAATAAAAAAAAATTAAAAAAAAAATGATAACTATATTATTTTTTTTATTTAATAAAATCAATACATTTGAGTGTATCGCTAATATACAGTTGACCTTTACAACTGAAATTTCAAACTGAACCGTCAAAACAAATTGAATTCCTAGCTAGCATATGGGAGAAGATTCAAACAGAGCATTGAATTTCAATTTAATTTATTTCCTTCCAACTTCAAGGTTGCCATAATCTGAAGATCTGGTCGATAGTGAGTATCTTGCAGCCAACACACTCCCATCCAGCAGAAAGATAACAGGTAAAACTATCTTTTGAGTTATAATTCATAAATCAGTGGTCACACTATAAACACTCAAATTTGGGATCTTTTGTTGCTGACTCTTAGCTCGATTCTAGCATTTTTGCTAACTAAAGCCAAGCAACTACTTTTCTTGGACTAATCAGAATTAGGGCGGTTATCGGTCCGGTTCGGTCTGGGTTTTGAAGGAACCGGACCGGACCGCTAAGCTTATCGGTTCGGACCGTACCGGACCGTTAAGCTTTCGGTTCTAATTTTTGGAACTGGACCGAACCGTTAAACTTTTGGTCCGGTCCGGTTCGGTTCGGTTCCGAGTTCGGTTCGGTCCGAGTTCGGTTCGGTCCGAGTTCGGTCCGATCCGAGTTCGGTCCGGTCCGAGTTCGGTCCGGTCCCGTTTCGGTCCGGTCCGAGTTCGGTCCGGTCCCGTTTCGGTCCGGTTTCGGTCCGGTTCGGTCCACTTAAAAAAATAAAATCAATTAAAATTGATTTTTAATTATTTTTTTATTAAAATAAATGATATAAAAACTAAAATTTATAAGTTTATCTTTCATTTTTTAAAAAAATTGGTAATTAACTATTAATTTTTGGTACTCTAATTTATAAAAGAATAAATAATAATAATAAATAATCGGGTTTAACGGTTTTATTGGTCCGATTTCTTATCGGTTCTACCGGTTTATCGGTTTCATCGGTTCGATTCCGTATCGGTTCTTTTGGTCCTATCGATTTTATCGGTTCGGTTCCTTATCGGTTCTATCGGTTTATCGGTTCAGTTCCTAACCGGTTTTTTGTTTCGGTTTCTTATCGGTTTTCGGTTTTTAGAATGGAACCGCGAACCGGACCGAACCTATCGGTCCGGTTCTCGGTCCGATCCTTATCGGTTCCGGTCCGGTTCTCGGTTCCGGAGAACCGTCGACAGCCCTAATCAGAATTCTATTTTGTGATGAATTGATAGAATTTGTAACTCAGTTAAATCCTTCCACTCTTCATATAGGAATTGATCTGCTTGAGTTCCAGTTCCACGTGAAGCTTCATAATGCACATAACCCATTTAACAAAATGAAGAATCAGCACAATATTCTTATACTCGAAGGTACTTGAACTCCTATCCATGATCATAGTAGCTGGAAATCAGCTCTATCTTCCTACACTTTTTGAAGGATTTTTGTTTCTCTTTACAAGCGGAACTCCAGTATATGCCAAACCAATGAGAATTCGGCCTTGGAAGCTTACATGAATCAGGTACTTGATCCAATCTTTAATAAGGGTTTAATTACTCTTTTCTGTATTTCATCTTTGGACTTGAGAATCGTATGTTGTTCATTCCAAATTCCAGCTCCAAACCTTCTGGAATGAGACTTGTCCTTTCCACTCATCTTTTAGCAATCCTTTTGTTTTGTTTAGACCTGTATATCTGCAAGTAAATAGCTTGGTAGTTAGGAAGAACCTGCCCCTTATTAGAAGCAGAGTTATAAAATCACAATTTATTAAGTAAATATTGAGCATCAAGTTTCCAATTGAATATAGCCTAAATCTAAACTTATAAATGAAAGTTACCCTTAGTGAGTTAGGAGCTTGGCTTAGTGGGAAGTCCAGACCATAGTTGTCAAGTGGCGGTCGTGGCGAGACAAGACAAGGCGATATCGCCTCAGGGTGGGGCGGGCGAGTGGCGAGGTTCTTAGCGTGGTGCTCGCCATGGCGGCCGTGGTGACCGTGGCGGCTTTGGCGCTCGTCGTGGCGGCCGTGGCGAGGCGATAAGCGTGGTACTTTTTTTTTTGAACTAAAAAAATAAAAAACTAAAACTAAGTTTTGGAAAGATAAAGATGTTTTGGACGGAGTTGATGTTGGAGTTGTTGAGGTTGATGAAGTAAAGTACAATCTTTGGTCTAAGAATTTATCGTCTTCAACGGATCGCATAAGAGATCGGAGGCTTGTTGATGAAGACTCTGAAGAAGAAGAAGAAGAGACTTTATTATGGAATATAAATAGATAACATGGCGGAGATGAGAGGTGTGAAGATGTTGTCTCGGATGATGATGTATTTTAATCTATGTTTGTCATTTAACTCATATGTTTTACGAATTATATGATTGAATGTTTTATAATTGGATATTTTAGTTTATGTGTTTGTCATTTGACTCCGATGTTCTAAGAATTATGTAAATGGATGTTTAAGTTGTTTGTTAGTTTAAATGTCTAAATAGTACTATTTAAATATTATTCAGGTAATGGATCGCCGCATGTCATGTGGCTATCGCCTAGGCATGTCATGTGGCTATCGCCTCGCCTCGCTTCGCTGCGGCTTTTTTAGTCCTCTTCGTCACGGACCGCCGCACGTCACTGATAACTATGGTCACGCATTTTACATTCAATATTTTATTTGGAGCTTGGCTTAGTGTGAAGTCCAAACGCATTTTACATTCTATATTTCGTTTGGCGAGCAACCAGCAACAGTATTTTGGTTCCTATTCATGTATTTCAAAAGATATTTGAGAAAAAATTGGTTCATGCAAAATTTAAGTAAATAATCAAAAGTCAAGGGAAAGTTACCTTTAGAAATAAGATTAACGAAAGCTTTATAATTATTCGATATCTACATTATTAATATCCAGTCCTTTATAAAGGATAAGGCCATTTATGAAAGCTAAGCTTCGTTTGAACAAGAAAAGGGAGTGAGTTTACCATATGTTCTATAAAAGCCGACAATGATTTTACCCTTATTGTTTTTTATTAAACCACCAACAATAATTTCACCCTTATTGTTTTATTAAACCACCCCGCTGGTCTTACCGTTGGTCAAACAAGATTCATCCATATTCCTTTTGAATCTATTAGCAACAGGGGAAAACAAACGTGAATGTGCCTTCTTACACTTATTTAGGTGGTTGTCAAAATCTCATATAAATAATTGTGATTTCCTTAGTAATATCTCGCAAAGATAATGGAAAAAGAATTATACAAAGAATCGTGTATACAACATTATTGCCGACCTCCACCTCCGTCCATATATAGATATAACAAGAAGCTCACCATCTCACTACCTCTTTTAACAAAGATTAAAGAATCATCTAACTCCGCTGCTCGTGAATCGATAACATATCGTTTGGTCATTTTTGTTATCCCCGTGATTCCTGAACCGAAAACTTCCGTGATATAAAACCGTGTTTATTCTTTATTTTATTTATATAAGGCCAGTGTATGGATTGTAGGATTGAACAGGCATAGCTGATCCGTTAGGGTGGACACCGGCACCATACGGATTAGTGGTTGAAATATAAGGATTACCAAATGGGTTGATAGAAGAAACGTGTTGTTGTGGTACCATCATCTGCTGCTGTAACATGAACGCCTGCTGCTGGTTGGCCATTGTCGCCATTTGAACAGAAAGTGGAGCAGGAATTGTGTTCGAGTTGAAAAACGGGTCGTATGCTTGTTGGTGGAAACCAGTGATTGATGGCTGTTCCCATGGGTTGTAGCTGACCATTTGGCTGCTTCTTCTAATTGCATCATCGTAAAGGCTGTCGAGTGTAAACTTGTCGAGTCCTCCCGCCTTGCAAAACAATTAAAAGTTTAAGAAACTTAGTAAGCAATTTGTTTCTGCTTGTAAAGGATATACTATGGGGTTGTTTGGTGAGCAACTCGTAAGTTGAAACAAGCAAAACAATCAACTCTTTAAATGAAATTTGTAGGTAGTTTCGTGCATGACGAAAAAATAAAGGTTAAAAATGACCACACTTGGTAGATCAAACAAACAAACAGACAAACATTTTACTGATAAGCACAGAAGCCAAAAAGCCTGTGTTATTTTACGATTTAGTGAACGAGAGAGGCTGAGAATTTGATATTTAGATATAAGATAAAGTCGTAAAAACTCTTAAGTTCAAACTTGAGATACCAATTTGCTTGTCACTTCATTCGAGCTTGGAGCTGTGACAAGTGCTAATTCCCAACCTGCTCCGTTTGCCTGGAATGGAGCTGAAGTTGGTTGCTCACCTGCAATTGCCACCATAAAAAGATTAACTAATTAAACTTGAGAGACTTAAGGCCAGTTTGTTTTTTTGTATAAGCTATACTTAGGCCTTTATCAGTCTCCCTGTCATATATTGATGTCTACCACGTATACAACATTTCTGCTTGAGCTACTACGCCAAAATTGCCAATCATTGAAGTTGAAAATTCAAGTAAAAATTTGAATTGACCAAAACTTAAAATTGACAGGTCAATTGGTCGAAATTACTTACCACCGGGAACAATAGCCAAAGCAAAAGCATTCCTTTCGTCTAAGTCTACTGTGGCTGGTTCCGGATCATCCAAACACTGAAAAAGAGAGTGTTGGTTCTAAAAGAGAGGTAAAAAGACATAGCTTAAGTACAAAGTAAACAGGCAAAAGTTATTACCATTAAGTCAGGTTCTTCAGCAACAGGGGTTTTCACTTCAACTGGTTCAGGTGGAGGTGGTGATGCTTCGCGTGACTCCTGCTCCTCAGTTTTCTTTTTGTACTCAATCGTCAAAATTTCCGTCGGTGCAGGAATTGTAAATACACCCATCTGGTATTGGTAAGAAGCTAAACAAATTAGATAATGAAAATTCGCTTACTGATTCTAATATAGAAGTATCATTTTATATATTTTCATGATAATAAATACATAAAATCCAAATGTCAATAAGAAATTAAATATCTTTGCTATAAAATATATCACCTGATCTTTGCGGTTAGGTGAACCCTGCGGCGTTACTTTCAGAAACTCTTCCATGGAACTAAGAAAGGACTCGTCAAAGGTCTTTACAAGAACACACAGAATCAATCAATGAAAGTCGCACACAAAGTACTAAAACTAAATTCATAGGCAACAGAAATTCAGACCTGCTCAATCTTCTTAAACCTGTCTCCACGTCTAATATCAATGCTTCTACAAATTTCATAAAAATCTGTGGTGCGCGCTGCCTGAAAAACGCAATTTAAAGAACCGCATTAACACGTGTTCTTCAGGGTTGAGCTAAAACCGATAAATAATCTCAAGAGTAAAGATATACCAGTTTTCCTGCCCTTCTGTATATATTGAGAGCCTTCATGGCGTCTGGCCGTGACATCTCAAAGAACTGTTATCATTGACAGTATATAAGTAAATGAGTTGTTTGTTACCGAATATCTGTTGAAAATTAATGTCTTTCTTCCTACCTTGTCAGCCAAATTCACCGTACCGTCATTAATAGCTTGATAGATTTTAAAGCTCTCTGTAGTAACCTGTTTGATATGAGACAAACAAGCGGAGATAAGGATCGATTTTTAGAATAATTTGACTCATATGATTATAAATGCAAAGCTCATGTATGACATACACATACCAATGAAAGTGCCAACTGAATGACATGATTATTGACTGCTGCACCTTGAGGCTGCACGAAACGGGTAAAAAAAAAAAAACCATATCCCTTAATATTTCAAGTAAAATGAAATCAGAAGGCATGAAGAATTTATTATTTATTGGGACTCCTACATTTAAACAACAAAGATAACTAATGAATATATCACCTGACAACCAAGAACCCTAAGAAAAAGCAGCTGTAAAGCTGGCAAGTGTTCAAGCAATTCAACTGTATCCAACTCTTTAGTTCTCTGCAACAGAAGTCTTCACATTTTAGATCCTTTTCCGAAAGTAACTTCATCAGAAGGATAATAACATGGACAGATAAAAGATCTTACAGGGCGGTCCATCTCGACATCATAATTCAAGAGTCGAAAACATTCCAATCTCTCCTCCAAATATAAGGCATAAGCGCGAACCCAGGCAGAATAATCCCATGCTGAGGGCCAAAAAATAAGGCATGATAAGAAAGGAACTCAATCGAAACCCTTGTTAAACAATGGTTTCGCTAATTAAAAATTAAATACCTTCTGGACTAGAGTCGTCTTTAAAGTGAGCCATGTTAAGCATGTGGTTCCGGCTTCTGCTATATTTAATCATTTCTTCATGGAATGTTGGATCCACTTCTCTTAAAGCACGATGGATAACTATTAGAGATTTCAACGCAACCTACACAGTTAACATCATATGATAAGAGTCACTTAAAAATGCATCAACGTAGCACAATTTACTTACGAAAAACGAGGTTATCTCATAGAACCAGTTTACTTTTTTTCTTTTTAAACATCTTAACATTGAATGTCCGAATTATTAAAAGCCAAGGTAGCATCAAGTTACATACTAATAGTCTAAATAAAGTAAACAGGCTTAGATTCATTTACCGCCCAATTGTGAGTCTTCGCTAATCGCCTTGCAAGAGCGTGGATGCAGTATGCAACATCAGCCCGAGGCCTTGTAGCTGAGATAGCAGCAAAAATAGCTGCAAAAAAAATAAAATTTTCCAAAATTAAAATTATTTTAGTCCTTTTCATTATGGAAATACATAACTATCTTTATTCATTACACAGCCAAATGAAAAGACATTGAAACGAAAGAATAAGCACCCACATCTTATGTATTTTTCTCTGGATGGGCGCTCGACATGATTTGTGGCCTTTATAATAGCAATATCCAATTCCTGTGGAGTTATATAATACCCATTTAGCATCAAGTATCAAGATAATATCGAAGATAATAACAGCGTAAGAGTCAGCGAACGTTTTACCTTATATTCGCTATTGACCTTAGCTAATGAAACGGTGGTGGAGTCCTTGATGGCTCCCAGGTATCTCCTCAAGCTTCCCCCACTAGACATGTCTCTCTCCCTCTGATTCACACAATCTACAAATGCATGATACACTAAAGCCGTTAGATTCCGACAACCAAAGTACAAAACAAACAAGCATGTAATAAAATCGCAAATCTAGCTAACTAAGCTAATGAATTACAAATTTTCCTAATTTCCATCAGCAATAAAATTAATCCAACTTATAAATTTTATCTTTATTAAATTCATTTATTTAACTTAACAGAGTTTAGCCAACTAAATTACCAATTAAATAAACTCATATACAAAAAAAAAATGAGATGAGCAACGAAACTGTATGTGATGATGATCAACGTAATCAAAACTAAACGAATCAAATAAGAAAGATCACCGAGAAAGAAGTAAAGGGTCTACAATTCCACCACCCTTTCGTGAATCGTTAGCATGAAAGATAAATACATGTAATCGAATAAGACAGGTACGCTATACGGAAAACATGATGAAATAGAGATGAACATGAATGATTGATTTGAAAATTCAAAAAACGAAAAGAAAATCACCTTGATTCAAATCATACCAAGAGAGAGAGAGAGCGAGAAGGCACGAGAGAGAGAAGATGAGGTGGAAACAGTCTGGGTATGAGGACCGAACGAAAATTATAAGCTTAAATTCAGTCTTTATTTAGCGATTCCTACAAATATTTTCTGGCAGTATTCTATATCATCTTCTTTTCCAAAAAAAAAAAAACATTATTTACAACTCGTGTCTAGGGCTGTCGACGGTTCTCCGGAACCGAGAACCGGACCGGGACCGAACCGATAAGGACCGGACCGAAAACCGGACCGAACCTTAACGGTCCGGTTCGCGGTTCCATTTTTAAAACCGAAAACCGATAAGGAACCGAAACAAAAAACCGGTTAGGAACCGAACCGATAGAACCGATAAACCGATAAGGAACCGAACTGATAAAACCGATAGGACCGAAGGAACCGATACGGAATCGAACCGATAAAACCGATAAAACGGTAAAACCGATAAGAAATCGCACCAATAAAACCGTTAAAACCGATTATTTATTATTATTATATATTCTTTTATAAATTATAGTAGCAAAATTAATAGTTATTAAAGATCAACTTATAAACTTTAGTTTTTATATAATTTATTTTAATAAAAAAATAATTAAAAATCAAATTTTAATTGATTTTATTTTTTTAAGTGGACCGAACCAGACCGAAACCGGACCGAAACGGGACCGGACCGAACTCGGACCGAACCGAACCAAACCGAACCGGACCGGACCGGACCGGACCGAACCGAAAACTTAGCGGTTCGGTCCGGTTCCAAAAATTAGAACCGAAAGCTTAGCGGTCCGGTTCGGTCCGAACCGATAAGCTTAGCGGTCGGTCCGGTTCCTTCAAAACCCGGACCGAACCGGACCGATAACAGCCCTACTCGTGTCTAATTAACTGTTATATACTACTAGTAGTCTACTATAAAATAAACAAGTGATTGGAGATTAAAAGATTCTTGCTTTTCGGTTCGATTTGTAGATAATTTGCGGTATCGTTACGGAATATAAATTTGTTATTATCGTTTTGTTAGTTCATAATTTTATATAATTATATTTATACTTACTTGTGTGACGCGATAGCCTGCAAACCAACGCCAGAAGGTAAATCACACAAGGTGACAGGCTCGGCCGAGAAAGTGTAAGGTGACAGGCTCAGTCGAGAAAGCGTATGTAGAGAGACTCGAACTCATGACCTTTTGGTTATAAGAATGTCATACTCAACCAACTCGGCTACCTCCTTAGGAGCATAATTATACTTACTTATTCAGACAACTCTAGGTTTTCTCTCTATTTGTCACTACAGTGTGTCAAAAAATATGGTTGTTACTATCTTAAGGTTAGGGCGGCAATTGTCTGGTCTCTAACCTACTTCTAAGCGTTTGCACTTTTTTTGACGGGACCACTTTTATATTAAAGTAAGTAATAACCATTACCTTTATTAAATTGTTAATATAATATGGGAAGTTAGGTGGGAGGTTTGATTAGTCTAAACTATTGGGTAAAATGATAATATTGGTTATAAGTTAGATGGGGTTTTTAATTTATTCTAAAAAAATGGATAAGAGTTAAAAATAAATTTTTATATTTTAAATTTTTATATCTTATATTTTTTTCGTTATTTTTATTTTTATTTTTAAGAACTAAAAAACTTTTTTTCGTTATTTTTTATTTTTTTATCTTTAAAAACAACAAAACTACAAAAATCAAAGTCATTTTCTTCAATAATGAAAATGAGTAGTATCAAATTCTCAAAATACTTCATCAATGGGGTAAATCCAGCGAGTAATTTTTATTCCAATTTTTGAATAAAATTATTTTTAATTTTTTTGGTAGAATTTAGATCAAAAAATTTGGGATGTTGAAATTAGTTAAATGTAGTATTAGAATCGATTTATGAATGATATTACTGCATTCGCTGGGTTGATTTTGTGCTAGATACGATTTTTTAAAATATTTGTAGATTTTTTCGCGAAGAAGAATTATTGGATCACAACTATTCTTGAGCATGTTGTTGATATGGTATTGGCGGTGCCAATATTATTTGGGTTTTTTTAGTATCGTCAGTACGCTTTAATAGTATTAGGAAACGTATTTTTGTCACCACCAGTATCTATTAAAGCGTACTAGCAGTACAATGTATATATTATATGTTTGTTTAACTAAGTAATTTTTTGTTTGCATTGAAGGCAATAGAGTAATAAGAGGAAAAAAAATCTTGAAAACTGTAAAAGAGGCCCAAGAAAAAGTTTATGCATGCAAACGTATGCATACCTCACAACTAATATCATTTGGAAAGTGATAAAGCGACTACTAATATCGCTAAACTCTTTACGGTTCAGAAGGGAGAAGTTATTTTAAAGCCTAGACAATTTAATGGTAATGATATTCATCTCGATAACATTCATGGGAAAATTCCAACTAATAGAGACCATGTTTTATAAATTTAAGTGAGATTGTCACGTACTGAAAAAAAAAAATTAAATGGTTTTTAATACGGGAACAGGGAATAATAAAATTAATGGTCATTGTGGTATAATCCCAAAACTGCGGCTGGCCATAATGGGCAAAAATAACGGGGAAAAAACATATCAGTCATTGTTAACCATGCCATAATCGATTTTGTAAGTCATGTGGTTGTTTGGTTGTTTATTAGACCAGAAGGATTGATAAACTAATAATAGAAATTACTGAGCTCACAAGTGGTAATAACAACTATTAAAATTCTTAATGAAATTTGTTCATAAGTCAAAGAAGTCAGTGCGGTCCTCGGGATTAGGGATAGCATTTACACCTACAAATATAACCAAGGGGATATCTAGATTTGAAGTAAACATGGAATTCAAATCCAACAAGATAGAATTACGGTCGTGAGCATCAGTAAACGCATAAATGGAGGTTAATTGAAAATTAATTGATGAAATCATATAATTTATTTTACACTATATAAATTGAATAGATAATGAACGAATGGAGATTGAGAGGTCACTTGGGCTCCAAACAATCTAGATTTGACCCAGGGGTGGGAGAAATGATTCATAACATATTTCCAGAAAGGACCATTGTTTTGGTAATTAAATTATCTTGGGAAAATGAATATTGGTCTCAAGTTTAGAAATAATTGAAAACTATTGTTAAAAAAATATTCGACGATGTTTTTTCCATATTAGGTCTTTTAACCTATAAAAATTCCAAAAAGAAATAATCACAATGCTATCGTTGGTCAAAGATCATGTCTTCATGAACAATTAACTTCTTGTCATTTTGAAAACAGTCTAAAATTGAAAGGGATTCCACCTCATCATCATTGTCACACACTTCATCTCTAAGCTAGGGCCATATGCTACAGAAGTGGTAGGTTGTTAATGGTGAGCCAAGGCATAAAATGAATTGCATTGAGAGAGGTTCAAGAAGCCATCACTAACAACCAACGCCCAAGTCTGGTACTTAAAGCCATCATCACATATGCATATGATAGAACCATAGGTTGAATCAGGCTTGAGGGTTGGACAATGGTCTTTAAGGGTATTTAGGCACGATAAAGAATGGGTTGGATGGGTTAAATCCAATGCAGAGGAGAGTAACATAGCCAAATATTTTTCATTTCATGCACGATTAAAGGTGGTTCTTAATATTCCAGCTTGAGTGCAGTTAAATCAGAAGTTTCCTTAAAAACAATACAAACTCGAGCATAACCCAACCAAATTATACTATTTTTTTGTCTAAATATTTTGGAACACTAAAGGCGTTTGCGATATAGCCAAAGACGTCCACAACTCTTGAGGAAGGTTGAATAATAGTCATGGGCTCTAACTTTTTCAGCACTATCAGGTGCCCACTGAATTATCAAGAGAAAACCTCAGTGACAGCCTTCATTTAATCCCTTGTTTGGAATTTGAAAACACACACTGTGGTATATCTTACATTTCTCAAGTCCAAAATGACCCCATATATAGTTAGTATTTTCCTTTACTTGTATAGTTGTCAGCTTGTGGTCCAAAAAATAGTCGGTAAGATACTTTCAACAAGTATCCATGGAGCCGCTTATTACGTATAGACATCAAATCCATAGGCTACCAACCAACATACTAAATATGAGAGATCTTCTCAACCATCATATTCGATCGATTATTGTGAATAATGGATACAATATTGGTCCATACAAAAGGGTTATGATGAAAATGGATAGTCATAAGTATATTTTTCTATTGGGAAGCGACAGAGGTAGCTATATAAGAAGGAAAGATGGAATGAGGATATTTTTGGAAAGTAACTGGTCTGGTGCATGGAGAAGGGAGGTTGGGAGGGTGTGATAGTGGCCGGAGTAACTGGTAAGTAAAGGGTTTGGTCTGGTCGGAAGATAACAATATGAAAGAGCAGAGAGGAAGTAACGACTCTTTACTTTTATTTGTGGACCAATGTCTCTAGTTCTGTCAAAAATCTCACAAGCAAGCAGTCTCGAAATATTTTTACCCTGGATAGAGTAATGTAGTGAAAAGAAAAGGTCAAGGTTCAACTCACAAGCAAATGAGCTAGAGATAGAGGGTCCAAAAGAGGTTGGGTTTATAAAAATAAAAAATTAATTTAATTTGAAAATTTATATAACTGGAATTATAAAAATAAATAAATAAATAATTAGTTTTGCTTATATAATTGGTATTTTATACTCTATATATATATATTAGTCCTTCATACTATTTTTATTTAAGTATATAAAAACATTTTTGAATGAAAATTCATTAATACTTTACGATCGTTTCTATCTTAAATTAATATGTATAATTATGTATATTATATAATTATGTGAATCATTTTCATTTAATTATATCAAATATTGATTCGATTGGATAGAAATACAAATAATATTTTAGCATATTTTTTTAACGAAGAACAAAAGTATTAAAAAAATAGTGGACTAGTAGTATAAATGATATGTTTTTTGTCGAAATAGAAAACTCTTCTGTATTCTTCCCAAATATGGATAGTTCTTGTAAATACTTAAAATGCAAAAAAATGAGTATATGTTTGAATGAAAAGAAAATGTGTATTGTTAATGTCAAGATAAAAGAAATAATTATGTTATATATTTTTGCTTTCGTTTTTTTAAAAGGAATTTATTTTTTACTTATTTTTATTTCATAGAGAATATTTGTTTAATTTCTGATGAGTCCGGATTCTGTCGCCACATTTTATGGGAACCGGACAGGGTCAATTCGAACAATGTCCACCTTACCAGACATGGGCAGTTCGGACACCATCATCCATTGAACTGTCCGAAAAGAACTAAAGTACTTAAAACCTAATAACTTTTTGACTAAGCTGCCTGTTCACTTACTTAGAACTAATGGGTCCTTAAACTCGACCCGAATCCATTAAACACGACCGAAAGCCCATGTGGCCCAAATATAAGGGTATAAATACCCAACCACCAAAATTAAATGAGGGTAATGAAAATTAAATACAACCAGGCAGCTTAATTCTCCCTCTACATTCTACCCAGACATTAAATACTCACAAAACTCCACAAAACTCTAAACATAAATTACAAACTTACCCTCAGACAAAAATAAACCACACCAAATTGGCGACCACAGTGGGAGCACGACGGTGCCTGAATCTAGCATTCAAAACCATCAGAAAAATCAGTCTGAATGAATCCGGACGTACCAGAAGTACCACCAGCTTTGCTTGAAGTAGTGGGGGAAAATGATGAATATACCATCGAGGAGCGTGATAGATTAAAGGGCGGGATAGAAGCTCTGAGGGCAGAGAAGGTAAAGATGGGCATAAAAGAGAAATCAAAGGCATCAGGTGCTCATCATACTGACAACCCTAGAGAGCATGAGCCTTCGAAGACCCATGTGAGTACAAAGATGACTCATGTTAGCTCCAAAAAGTCTCACCGATCCAAGCCAGTGGAGAGCTCTGATTCAGACTCATAATCTTCCAGTAGCTCCTCGGACGAAGATGGAATTGAAGAATCTTTGTCCTCCAGCAGTGATGAGGGTCGATCTAAAAAGAAACAAAAGTTGGTTAAAAAGTATTCAAGAAAAAGGTATAGGCATGGAAAATTAAAGAGGCATATAGGCAAAGGATCATCTCATAGCCCGAGACACATAGACCGGATGCTGGTGGATCCTTTTGCCTTCCATGATGAGCCAGGTATTTTTGCAACTCCTAACGAGGATACCGTTTTCAGTCGTGGCCGGAATTGGAGACAATCTCAATTATCTTCCAAGATCCTGTCTGGGAACCTCCCCAAGAGGTTTGATAGCACAAAGATGGAAAAATACGATGGCAGTAAAGACCCGGACAATCACTTGGAACAATTCAAAAATTTCATGATGAATTTCGATGACGACGATAAGTTGCTTTGTAGAGCATTCTCCCAGTCTTTTACGGGGAGTGCCTTGAAGTGGTATAACAGCCTACCACAGGGTGCATCAGAAATTTTGATACCTTTTGGGTGGCCTTCCGGAGGCAGTTTGTTGGAATTAAGGAGGTGAAGGGCAATGGAGATACAATTATCCATTGTGCCCAAGAACCGAATGAATCTTTGAAGGAATATATAAGTCGCTTTGTAAATACCAAAAATAGGTTGGCTGATTGCTTCGAGCAACTAGCAATAGCTTCTCTGAGGCAGGGCTTAAACCCTGGAAATTTGGCTGATTCAGTGACCAGAAAAAAGGCCATTACATGGGAAGGTTTACTGAATCAGGTCGGAAAGCAAATTAATGTGGATGAAACAAAGAAAACTAGGGTGCACAGGTAGGTGAGGTCTACCCCAGTTGTACCAAACCCCAACCAAAATCAGTCTGGGAACAAGGCAATGGAGGCCGGGCAGAGTCATAACAGAGCTAAAGCTTAGTCTCAGCCAGCTGCGCCTGCCCAGAGTCAGCAATCTAGAAATAAGAGAGGGTCTTGGGTTCAACCGGAGTGGTTTGCTGAGTTAAAAGAAAGTGTAGCCACCATTTATGACAAAACAAAGGAAGAAGTACACTATAGAAGGCCGGCTGCACTACAATCTCCTAGGGAGCATCGTAACAATTCCTTCTGTCAGTACCATAATGATATTGGCCATACCACTGACGATTGCATTGCTTTAAAGGAAGAAGTCCAGAATTTGACTGAAAGAGGAAAGTTGGGAGCATATGTTAAAAGAAGAGGAGGAAATAGGCCTGATAATGCTCATCGGCCTGGTCCGAACAATGTAGGCACATCCGCTCCGGAGGGAGCTATGGTGATAATCGAGAGGTTCGATGTAGAGTCAGAGTACTTGGACCCTAATCCAACTCGAAACAGAGTGGGTGCCATTGAGGAACGTTGTAAAACAGTGTCCGGGCTTATTAACTTTTTTGAGTCACTCACAATTTTCGGAGGGGATACCATGACAGCACCCACAACTTCTTCAAGGAAGAGGCATGTTCATACTTTAGCTACCCAACTGGAGGGAGGCATGACTTCCTATTAATCGCAGATTCCATTTCCCTTCATTGTGTTCGATGAGGATGACTTGAGGGATATAACAGGTCCTCATGAAGATGTTGTTGTCATAGGAGCATCCACTGGGGGAAATGACGTAAGACGAATTTTGGTGGATAATGGGAGTTCAACCAATATCCTCTTTTTAACTTCCTACAAAAAGATGAAATCCTACGGTAATTCAACATTCGAACAGGTCAATTGTGGGTTTCACTGGAAGCTCAGCAGATGTGATCGGGGAGTTCGAATAGGAAGTTTTGTTAGGCAATGGCCATTTTAAGAAGATGGTTAGAATACTGTTTGTTATAGTAGATTGTCCCACTTGTTATAATGCTATTCTAGGGAGGTCTTGGCTCTCTAGGATGCATGCAGTGGCCTCAACAGTCCACCAATGTTTGAAATATGCTGTGCAAGGACAAGTGGGAGTTGTTCGGAGCAGCCAAAATATTGCAAGAGATTGTTATGCAACAACACTGGCCCCTCGGACGTTGGGGGCAGTTCATATCAATGAAGAATAGAGTTTGAGGGGCTTTCTAGGGGTGAGGGTGAAATTGATGACCCCAGAGAGGCCCCTGGAGTTTTAATACCGGTTGAAGAAGTTGAAACACATTCTTTGGAAGAGGGAAAAAATGTTAAGATATGGTCCAAAATGGCATCCGAACTGAAGGGTAAAATGTTGAAGTTCCTAAAAGACCATCAGCATGTTTTTGCTTGGTGCAATGCTGATGTTACCGGGGTACCAGCATATATCATATCACACCACTTGTCCATCCGAAGAGACATAGCACCTGTGATACAAAAAAGAAGAGCTTTTTCCAAGGAAAAGGCTGATGTCATCGTTCAAGAAGTCGACAAGCTTACTAAAATTGGGCATATAAAGGAGTCTCAGTATCCTTTATGGACAGCCAATCCGGTCTTGGTGAAAAAGAAGAATGGCAAGTGGCGTATGTGTATTGATTTTACAGATCTCAACAGGGCTTGCCCAAAGGATTTGTACCCCGTTCCCCAGATTGATCAGCTGGTGGATTCTACATCTGGGAATAAGCTACTATCTTTCATGGATGCCTTCTCCGGGTATAACCAGATTCAAGTAGATCCGAAGTATCAGGAGCATACTACGTTTGTCACTGATAGGGGCCTTTATTGTTACAAGGTAATGCCGTTTGGGTTAAAAAATGTTGGGGCTACCTATCAGAGGTTAGTAAACAAAGCCTTTGCTGATCAAATTGGAAGAAATATGGAAGTATACATCGATGGCATGATCGTTAAAAGTGTAGACGAAGAGCTACACTTGGCAGATCTCCAAGAAACTTTTACCAACTTAGTAGAAGTAAATTTGAAACTAAATCCAGAAAAGTGTGTGTTCGGAGTACAGTCCGGAAAATTCCTAGGGTACGTAATAAGTGAGCAAGGGATACAGCCCGATCCGGACCAACTTAATGTTTTATTCCAAATGGAGCCACCCCGGAATGTTAAAGAAGTACAAAGATTAACCGGGAGGTTGGCAGCGTTAAATCGATTCATTTCAAGGTCTTCGGACAGGTGTGCCCCGTTCTTTCAAACTTTAAAAGGTGCAAAGGGATTCGATTGGACTTCGCAATGTGATGAGGCTTTTAATGAAATTAAAAAACATTTGTCTTCCCCCAAGACTTTATATAAACCTGTTGACGGAGAGACTCTTCTCATATACTTGGCAGTTTCCAGTTGTACCATAAGTGCTGTACTGGTGAGAGAGGTGGATAGTTATCCCCGTCCAGTGTATTACATCAGCAAGAGCTTGATAGATGCAGAAAAACGCTATCTAAAGCTTGAAAAGTTAGCGCTAGCCCTGGTAATTGCTGCTAGGAAGATGAGGCCTTATTTTCAGGCTCATCCTATTATTGTCCGGACATCTTATCCCCTGAAAAACGTTCTACAAAAAGCAGATATTTCAAGTGGAATGACTAAGTGGTCAGTAGAACTGGGGGACTTCGATATTGATTTTGCTCCTCGAACAGCAATCAAAGCCCAGGATGTGGCTGATTTCTTAGTTGAATTCCACTCATATAGGGATACAGAGCAAATGACTGAGATGAAAGATAAAAAGTTCTGGGTCGTCCGGACGGATGGTGGATCAAGCACTATGGGATGTGGTGCAGGGGTATGCTTGACCTCTCCGTATGGTGACAAAATGTACCAAGCTATATGTTTTGCTTTTAGGGCTTCTAACAATGAGTCTGAATATGAAGCTGTTATAGCTGGTTTAAAGTTAGCTCTGATTTGTGGAGCCAAAAGGGTCAAGAGTATTGTTTTTTAGCACATACCCCGAACAGAAAATGAACGAGCGGACTCCTTGGCAACCATAGCCTATACTGAATCATACCCTTGGATCCATGTGATGGAGTGCCCTTCTATTCAACTCAATATGGGTAAGGAGGAAGAAAGCTTCGATATACAGATGGGACAGCCCCAAGATTGGAGGTTTCCTCTCCTTCAATATCTCTCTGATGGCATCTTGCCTCCGGATAAGTCAATAGCAAGAAAAGTAAAGTACAAGGCTTGTGGTTTTATCATACTAAGAGATGTTCTTTATAAGAAGTCTTACAGTAAACCCCTCTTACGATGTTTGGGGGTTGCTGAATCTCAAATAGTCCTCTCCGAATTACATGATGGTGAGGGATCAGCTAACTGTGGATTCAAGGCTCTAACAAGGAGAGTTTTATTGGCTGGTTATTATTGGCCCTCTATAATGCAAGATGCTAAGGAGTTGTTGAGGAGGTGTGACCCATGCCAGAGATATAGCAATGAAATTCATATCCCAGCCATCCATTTGGAGTCAATTTCTGAGCCTATACCTTTTTCTCGATGGGGGTTGGATTTGGTGGGACCTCTACCTATGGCATCTGGAGGACGCAGGACAATAATTGTTGCTATTGATTATTTTTCGAAGTGGATCGAAGCAGCCCCACTGGCAAGTACAACATCAAAAGCTGTCATAAAATTCATTTTATCCAATGTCTGTTACAGATTTGGAATTTCACTGAAGATAACGACACACAATGGGCCACAGTTCGACAACAAGGAAATGAGGAGTTTATGTGCCTCTAAAGGGATACAACATTGTTTCTCTTCACCTTTCCACCCACAAGCAAGTGGTCAGGTTGAAGTGGCTAACAGAACTATACTGTCCGGTTTAAAGAAAAATTTAGAAGGGGCTCCTGGAAAATGGCCTAGTTATTTACAAGAGGTTTTGTGGGCCTACCGAACTACACATGGGGCTGTAACACAAGAATCACCTTTTGCATTGGTCTATGGGATGGATGCCATAGCTCCCATAGAGGCAACTCTCCCTTCATTTCGAGTTCACAATTTCTCCGAACACGCTAACGAAGTGACAATCAGAGGTCAGCTTGACTTAATAGAAGAAAGAATAGTTAAGGCTCACCTTAGAGCTGCACACTATCAGGGTTTGATGAGAAGCAGGTTTGCTTCCGGAGTTAAAAGAAGAGATTTTCAGCCAGGGGATAAAGTGTTAAGGAAAGTCTTCTTACACACTAAAGAGAAGCTGCTCGGCAAACTAGCCCCAACTTGGGAAGGACCCTATATGGTCATTGAAAGGCTTAAACCTGGGATATACTGGCTAGAAGACAAGGATAGAAGATTTTTGAATCACCCTTGGAATATTGAGCACCTCCGGATGTACTTGGAGTAGAAACTATGTAAATATTTACTTGTTTAAAAATCCATGTAAATATTTAGGGGCATACTCTTTCCTACCCTGGTGGCGCGGGGAGGTTTTAATGAGGTGTCCGGGATCTTTTATAAAATTTGATGCCTTCTTAAAAATTCGGAGTGTTCTTACATTGTTTCTTGTCAAATTTTTGTTTAAACACCGGCCGGATTGAATTAAAGGAATGATGACTACTTAAACATTTGTCATCAGAGAATTTAAACACTCTCCCTTTAGAATATTTATGAAATAACTAGGGGTTGTTTAAACATTAGCCACCAAAATTAAAGGAATGCAAGAGCTGTGCAAAATAAAGACATCCATAAAAATAACTGAAGTGCCTTGGCCATCCAAGGACTTTAAGTTGTAAAAAAAACAGACCTGTCCGGTCGAAAACCGGACGTAGTTACAAAATGCCTTGGCCATCCAAGGACTTTAGTTCAATCAAAACAAAACAAAAGATAATTACTCTAAGACTGAGCCTTTGAAGATGGCTCAGCCTCACTCGTCTTCTTCTTCTTGAGGTTATCGTTCTCGTCATTTGGACTCTCCTCGGTGTTCTCTTCCTCATTGGATGAGTCAACACTAGAATAATCAAGCAAATATCCATCAGCCATAGTGTGGAAGGGAAGGTCTTCGTACTTTACATAAGTCCACAAATCTCCCAGATTCCTCTTCGGGAACTTTTCGTGAAAGAGCAAGACCATGTCCGACTTCACTTTGGCATACATCTCTTCCTGAGTATCTATCACATTGTTGGCATAAGCATCAATCTTAGCCTGGATTTTTGCCTCTTGCTCCCTTAGCAGATCAGCTTTTTCCTCTATAGCCTTGGACACCGACTCCTTGAGTGTGATCTTGTCGTTGGTCAAAGTATGAATTACTTGGTCCTTGGCCTTCATCTCCTCTTTTGAAGAGGTGAGATCTTTCTCCAACCCGGACTGCTTTTCCCAGAGGACTTTGATAGTATCTTCTAGGGAAGCTACCTTTGTGACCTAACCCTCCTGGTTCTTCTTTAACTCCTCGTTTTCTCTCTTCAAAACATCAGCGTTTTGGTTGGCAATAAGGAGGTCTCCGGACAATCTCTCCTTGTCAGAATTAAGGGCAATAATGATTGTTGACTGACCTCGCACTTGTTTCTCCAGAACCAACACTGGCTGAACATTACTCAATATAGATTGAGTTATAACATCTCTTTCACTTGAAACGGTGAAAGACTTACCATTGAAGGTAACAGTTTTCGAAGTGCTTGGAGGGAGGTAGGGCCCAACAAAGTCGTCTCTTGGGAGGTTTTCGAAGTAGTCACCAAGTCCCGCAATCCCTGTAATGTCGACACCGTCAATACTGATGTCTCCTCCTCCGACCTCATCGGTTTGAAAGTCACTGGGGATCTCTTCTGCTTTTGTTGGATCAGTAGGGTCAACAGGAGGGAGGGGCTCCAGAGGTCGGAGAGAAAGTTCATCACCCCTGGAGGTCTTTTTCTTCTTGGCCTTCCTGTCTTTGCTTTCTGCTCCCCGTTTCCTGTCTCTCTTAGGAACCCTTGGAGGTTTTGGAGATCCTGCCTCTTCTCTAGTACTCTCCTGCTCCACAACTTCTAGAAGATCAGCATCAATCTGACTTGGAACTGGCCCCTCTTGGTTTGCTGGAGCTTCAACCATACTCTTCTTTCCCTTTCCTTTTTCGCCTTTCATCTTACTTGGGGCCTTGGCTCGACCTGGAAAATACAGTGGCACGTCCGGTGCGTGTGTTATTTTAAGGACCACATCCGGAGGGGGTGGAGTGGTAAGTTCCTCCCAGGTTAAGTCCCTCCGGCCAGTAGTGTTCCAGAGGTGGGACCTTGCAAGATTGCCTCCGGTAAAGGCGTCGTGAAATCGATTTCCCCACTTTTCGGCAGCCCAAGTATTTATCTTGGTGCAAGTGATCTGTCCGACCTTTAAATAATCGTTGAAGTCTTTAAGCAGCACTGTTAAGAAACAAAAAAAAAGTTAGATGAACAAATTTGTAAAGAATGAAGATGGGATTCTTACCATCACTTCGCCATCTACTGGTGAAGAGACTTGGGTTGGTACCAGCTTTGATCTTCATCCCATTCTCCCAGGCACCACTCACAAACAAAAAGTGAGTCCTCCAATTTCTCTCCAACTCAAGCAGGTCATCCACTACTTTATAGTTATCACCCATATTGTAGTGATAGAAGGGAATATGGTGGTTTCTGCAGAGGCTTGCCACAGTTGCGAATTCCTCCATTGGTAGAGGAATTTTGGAGAGCCTGGAGGCCATGATACAGGCCATGAGAGTGTACCAGGCGTTAGGGCTCAGTTGACTTGGACAAAGCTTGATGAGGTGGAAGTACCTAACTATCTCCGGATCTAAGGGAAACCTTAGTCCCCAGTTAAAGAGTTCAGTGAAAATAACTATTTCACTAAGCTTGCAGACCATTAGGGTTTCAGGGTCTATTGGGATCCTTATTTTTACGTTCTCCGGAATCCCCCACTTTGTACGTATCCGACCCAATTCGGATGCGTGGATGAAAGCATGAGTAATTTTTTGTAAAGCGAGAAGATATTTAACCTTAACCTTGTGGAAACAAGGTCCCACTTTTCCCTCAAGGATCTCCAGCAGATCTGGGTGCCTAAGGCATAGTTTTTCTTTGCCTTTATCCTTCTTGGCAGCATCAGCATCACTAGTTTGTCCGGAGACTTCGGACTCGAACGGAGCCTCTTCGATGGAATCCTCCATTACTTCCTCCATTACCGAGGAAAGGTTTCCGGTTGTTTTTGGGTGAGGGGAGTTAGGAGTTGGTTCAGTCTGACTTCCGGATTGTTGGGCTTCAATGCTTTCCTGAACTCTGGCCTCCGGCTGGGGCTCAGGTGTGGTGGTTTCTCTTTAGAGGCTTGGGCTAGAGGCCTCCGGTCCGGACAGCTTATCCTTAGGAACTTTTATGGGTGCCTCTGACCCCGTGTTGCTGTCTTTGACCCCTGATTTTGAAGGTGTGCCTTTTGAAGCCTGCCCTTTTACCAGGCGACCTCTTCTCCGATCAACTAGTTTATTGGGAGAGATATATGCATCTGATCCCATGGCGATAAATGGGGAAGGCTTCTTGAAACTGGTAACTGCTTGCCCTAGTTCAACAGTGGGCTCTGATTCCTGAACCGACGAGCCTGAAACAATTGACGAAAGATTAGTTTGAAACAATCTCCTCGGTTTAACGCTCCTGGTTGAAGAAGGGCCCTGGTCAGGCTCTGTGTTTGGAATTTCTGGTTTGTCGACAAGGGAAGTAGGAAGGCCTGCAGCAATGCGCCTTTCTCTTTCGACTTTTTGATCATTTTTCTAACTCTGATAGGTTAAGCCACCCGCCTTTGATTAAAGCGTTCCTAGCTGTGAACATAAACTCACAACCAAAAAAAAGAATTTGTGTTTGAGAGAGAAAGCTCTGAGACTTAGCAAAGTAAGTATGAAGATGATGGTAAAACACTAAAGAAATTTTTAATTTATAGTAAATACAAAAAGATGCTTTGATACCTAGGAGAATTCGAAAGGATTGCAATGATTAGGGAACGACGCTGATTTCATCTTCATTAAATGAAGAGGTTACTTTTTAGAAAAGGTGGGAGCGAAATTCTAGGTGAAAAAACGGCTGAAATAACGAACCAGAGAGAGACACGTGTCCCACGAACTCTGACAAGAAACCGTTTAGTTTCAAGAACTTTTTTCAGTCCGGATAAAACTATAACACAGTTCGAAGGACCTGTCCGGATGTAACTGTCACCAGCAACAGACTGTTTTTTAGGTCTTGCCAAAGGGTTTTGAACACCACCTAAAAAAGGGGCTACTAATGAGTCCGGATTCTGTCGCCACATTTTATGGGAACCGGACATGGTCAATTCGGACAATGTCCACCTTACCGGACAAGGGCAGTTTGGACACCATCATCCATTGAACTGTCCGAACAGAACTAAAGTACTTAAAACCTAATCACTTTTTGACTAAGTTCTATGTTCGCTTACTTAGAACTAATGGGTCATTAAACTCGACCCGAATCCATTAAACACGACCCGAAAGCCCATGTGGCCCAAATATAAGGGTATAAATACCCAACCACCAAATTAAATGAGGGTAATGAAAATTAAATACAACCAGGCAGCTTAATTCTCCCTCTACATTCTACCCAGACATTAAATACTCACAAAACTCCACAAAACTCTAAACAGAAATTACAAACTTACCCTCGGACAAAAATAAACCACACCAATTTCAATGATTTGTAAAAGGTGGAAGAGAATAGTTCCAATATTTAAATGTGTTTGCATAGAAATATTAGGAGAAGGAATGTACGAGGATGTTCTTCCTATCACATTTTGTTGGACATGGTATTAGCCTTAAAATGTTGTTATTCTTCGGATAATTGAACCAAAAAAGTAATATTTTAGAAGGTTTGACGGCTACAACCTTAGTTGGAAATTATGTGGAAGCGCTCACCTAGATGGCTATTTATCCTAACGCAAAACAAATCTCCAAAAGAGTGTAAGATTTTTATCTTTTTATCCTTCTGATACATATACTTTTTCGGGAAGGTATGGAGGTTGTGCGGTTTGCAAATGTGGTTAGGAAAGAAAAAATAGTGGTGGACGATGGGGCACATCCATAAAATACCAAGAAGAAATAGGCCAAATTTATTGTTCATACATTCATGATAGATCAAGATAGGCATAAAAATTATTCTCGAGAGAAAAGATCGTTCAAAAGCGAAAGAATAAGTTAGATAATTAAAGTGGATCTTCTTTGAAAAATTTGAATAAAAAAGGCTAAAATTAGAATCCAAATTATGTTGAACTTGTTTTTGAATAATCAAACGAACATAATTATCTTATTTTATTTTTAAAAATCCTTGTTGTACTCTAAGAAGAACAGTTTAAATTCTTGATCAGATCATGCTACTATTGAAGACGGTCCCTCAAGACGTTAAAAAAATGAGTTATAACTGCCAAGACAACCAGTACACAATTAGAGCCTCTGAAGTTGAAAAAGATGATATCCAAGATGGTGGATTTAGTCCGGACATATTATATGGAGGTCGAACATCCATTTATATATATATGGAAGCTTGAAAATCGAGCTCAATATTGATATAAGTAATTTATGTTTTATGCTTTTATTTATACAAAGTATGTTTGGATTGGCCCTAATTTTTCATATCGACCATGTTTAATTTTTTTGTATGTTAAAAGTATACATGAAAGTGGCATTATGAAGATATCAGCTTTTGGTCCTTGTACATTATTTTGGTTGAGCTTATAAAATAGCATAGGTATATGAAGGCGAATGAGACTCATGTAAGGCACACGTTTGTTATCCAATAAGAGGTCGGGAAAATTTGGAGGCTTTACTTTTATCTTATCAAGAAATTATCAGTGAATTTAAGTCATAACTCTATGATTCCGAAAGGCTTCATGTATAGATCTAGATACTTATTCACCTAGTTCAAAAGTTAACATACAACTAAAAAAAATTATGTATCACGGCATTGACAGTTTCGAGAAAAACGTAATACTAATTTGCTGGAGATTTCTCACAATCTACAGAATACAGAGATATTTTAGGATAGGTCTGAAGTGATTGAATTGTAAAATGTTGGCTTTGAAACCATCAAGGAGACATGCTACAAACTAAGAGCAAACCTCGTTTTGATTTTATACTAGAATTTTATGGACCTTGACTTTGGGTATTTTATGGAATAAGTCATGTCTGATTAGTGGACGGTCAGGATAGATTTATCGTAGTGATTTCGGAAACCAAAATTGAAATGGTAAAAGAATATAATGGAGAGGAAGAAGTTTATTTTCTGAAGAAACAATAAGGCCCATTTGTAGTTCTTTTTAAAAAAAACATTATAGTATTTAAACTCTCTAGTGGATGAAACTTTTATATAGTCGAAGTCTTTTTTTGTTCTACACTTCATCCTGATTGAACATATCTTATCTTTTCCAACATATTTGTTTTACTTTAGTAATTTTTTATGTTGGATCTATGAAATATACGGGATTAGAATATTCTCCTTAACCTTTTGGGAAAGGTTCGAGAGAAGAAGCAATGTTTTTCTTAGTTTCGTTTTACATACTTTCAAACAACATAAATTCATTCCGTACTTGTTTATGATCAATTTTGAAGGTAGAGGTTAGGTGCTACGGCTCGCAAGCTTAATGCACAGTTTGGTGCTACGACTCTGAAGTTTAATATATTTTTGGTACTATAATTCAGAAACCTAATGCATATTTGGATTTTTTGTAGCATAAATATATGAATTCTCAAAATAAAATAACAATATATTTTTATTAATACAAATGTGTTCTTAAAACCTACCAGACCATCGAAGTAGAAAATAGTACACATGTACATAGATAAGGTAAACTAAATTAAAATTTTAAGGCTAGTAAAGATAATATAATTTTAATAAAGTGTAGAACTTTAAATTTTCCACATTCCATAAATGCGGTAGAGGTTGGTAATCTGCATCTAGTAACTTGTATGTTGCTGGTTTATTTTAGTAGTAACAATGTATGATCCTTCCTAGTTCAGGCTTAAAATCTTGGTATGGAGTAAAAACTTTATTAATACATGATTATCTATATGGAAATCATAAAAACGAACTTTAGAATTGTAGATGTTTAGCATTAACGTCGGTAGCATTCCATGCGTAGGTGGATTTTGATTTATTTTCCCTAATCGGGTCCAGTTTTTTCTTTTGGTTGTCAATGTTTCTTTTTTCATTATAGTTTAAAATTTGGAAGAACGACATAATTTTTTTGTCAGCACCATACTAATGTAAATAGAATTTTTTATGTTGCTTGCGCATAGTGGTTTGGTATGACCATATGAATTTTTGAAGTTTTTATGACTACTTACTTATTTCACATTCAAAGAGGCAACATGTATCTCCAAAATATTTCATATATTTACTTCAAACTTCCTATTAGCTTGTGGATAAAACAATATCAAGAAATATGGTTGAATTTCTCTAGTTTGGAAAAATAATACAGTTAATAATTTTTGAAATATTGCTCATTATAGGAAGATATTACCATAGGGACTCCATATATGAATATATGTTGATTTTGAGAAATTTGATGACCTCATTCATTTGAATTTTTGCTAAAGCCTTAGCTTCTTCCCATTTTGAATAGTAAAATACTGCTACTAAGAGTTATTTTTTATCTCCATGATACTTTTGGGAGTAGCCCAACTGAATCCAAGCCCCGCTTATACATTGGAAACTAACACATCGTCGAACAAATGCATTGACATGCTTATATAATTGGTCATAAAATTATTCTATAAGAAATATATGTATGTGGAGCATTTTGTACCCATAAGAGGCACCTCATTCTTCTTTATAGATTTATTCAAAGACAAAGGTTGACTCTTCAGGAATGAGGCACCTTAGGATTAGTCTGGTTATCCCATGTCAATATATTATATCAGCTAGTTGCACGTACCAAGGAAACCCTATTTTGATTATTTTTGCCTAACTTTTTATTTGTGGGTAACATTACTTTAATGATTTATGTCTGGATGGGGTTTGTCAGTTTGAAGGTTCTTTAATAACCATGATATCTTATGCTAATTTTGTTTGAAGACTATATTCAACATATTATAAGGAAGAAAATGCATCAACCATTCGAATTTCTGCCAAAGGTACTTGTTTGTAATTGACTTTTTCAAATTTGGAAAATTTATTACATAATTTCTTCATGTAGAGTATAAGTTTTTCCATTTTTAGCTTATATTTTACCTAGTGTATTGATGAGTCTGAATTCTGCGTGCTCCCCGGACAAGGACAGATCGGTCCAAGGCCTCCGGACCGGACAGGTCACACGAACCGAACAGATCACTTCGAACACTCTGACCATAGGACTGTTCGAACTATGACAAAAGTACTAAAAAACCTAAACACTTCTTGACTAAGTTACTTGCTCTCCTAGTTAGAGCTCATGGGTCTTTGAACATGACTCGGGTCCATTAAACATGACCCGAAAGCCCATAAGGGCCCAAACATCAGGGTATAAATACCCAACCACCTGCATTAAGTGTGGGTAATGAGAATTAACTACTACCAGGCTGCTTAATTATCTCTCTACTCTCTACTCTCTACTCTAAACACATAACACCCACACACTACTATAAAACACCAACCAAATTACTAAGCCTACCCTCGGGTGGTAATTAACGTCACCATGTATGATTGATCACTGTTATGAATGAGTGAGTAGTTTTGGATGATCAACTTCACTAATGTGAATAATTTAAAGGCCTATTGTGGTTTCTTTGTATTCAGCTTTTTTATTTGAAGCTTTGAATCCTAACTTGATTGATTAGTACATAGGGTCCTCCAAAAGAGTTGTTAGTTGTACTCATGCTCCTGAGACAAGATTGTTGGAGCTTCTATTGGTTCGAGCTACCCATATGGGTTTGGGATTATCTACCGAAAGAGCTGGTATTTCTGTTTCGAACTCATTTAGAAATTATGTCGAAGTATGGGCTTTGATGGCAGTCTAAGGTTTAAAATTTATGTTAAAGTTTCTAAACTCTACTGATTATTATGTTATTATTTAAAAGATATCAAGCTTCTTCATAACAGTTTTAAATAGGGATGATATTCTTACTATGATTGAATGAGAGTGCAAGTATAATTATATTTTTCTAGTATCCAGCATTAGTGCTATAACAAGATTCTTTATTGTAAGTACCAAGTTTTCGCATCGACGAGGGATTTATTTACATAATAAACTACTACAGAGGTGAATTTTCTTATCTAATCAGTATTAAGGTTGATGAGTCTGGAAATATTTGCCACTTACTGTAGAAATCGGACAGGGGCAATTCGGACGAAAGCCACCCACTGAACCATCCGAACTGGACAAAAGTACTAAACAACTAATCACTTTTTGACTAAGCTAATTGCTAATCTGCTTAATAAACTAAATGGGTTTTTGAACTTGACCCGGTTTCATAAGTTTGACCCGAAAGCTCATATGGCCCATAATTAAAGGTATAAATACCCAACTACTTTCATTAATAAGGGTAATGAACATTGAATACAACCAGGCAGTTTAAATCTCTCACTACAAAACACCAAAACATTTAATACCTTTGAAACACCACAAAACATCTGACCAAATTACCCTCAGTCGAAAATAATCCACACCAAATTGGAGACCACAGTGGGAGGAGAAGGTGCCTGAATCTAGCATTCAAAACCAGCAAGAAAAACCAGTTCTGATGAATCCGGATGAGCAGGCAGTGCCACCAACTTTGGCAGAAGTGGTGGGAGAAAACGATGAATATACGATCGATGAGAGAGACAGGTTGAAAGCTAAGATAGAAGCCTTGAGGGCTGCTAAAAGGGTAGAGATGGGCTTGAAAGAAAAATCAAAAGTGTCAGCCGTTCACCACACTGACAATCCAAGGGAGCATGACCCATCAGCAAAGACCCATGTAAGCACTAAAAAGACTCATGCTAGCTCAAAAAAGTCTCACCGGTCTAAACTGATGGAGAGCTCAGATTCAGATTCAGAATCTTCTAGTAGCTCCTCGAACGAAGATGGAGTTAAGGAGTCCCTGTCATCCAGCAGTGATGAAGCCCGTTCTAAAAAAAAGCAAAAGTTGGTTAAAAAGTATTCAAGAAAGAGGGACAGGTATGGAAGGTTGAAAAGGCATCTAGGAAAAGGCTCATCTTATGGTCACAGCCATGGCCAGACACATGTAGACCGGCTGTTGATGGATCCTTTCGCTTTTCATGATGAACCAGGTGTCTTTGCAACTCCCAATGAAGATACTGTGTTTAGTCGTGGCCGGAATTGGAGACAATCTCCATTGTCTTCCAAGATACTGTCCGGAAACCTTCCTAAGAGGTTTGACAGTACAAAGATGGAAAAATACGATGGGAGTAAGGATCCAGATAATCATCTGGAGCAATTTAAAAACTTTATGATGCATTCTAATGATGATGATTGATGAGTCCGGATATTTTCACCACTCACTGTAGAAACCGGACAGGGGAAATTCGGACAAAAACCACCCACTGAACTATCCCAACTGGACTAAAGTATTAAAAGCTAATCACTTTTTGACTAAGCTAATTGATAATCTGCTTAATAAACTAATGGGTTTTTGAACTCGACCCGGTTTCATAAGTATGACCCGAAAACCTATGTGGTCCATAATTAAGGGTATAAATACCCAACCACTTTCATTAATGAGGGTAATGAACATTTAATACAACCAGACAGCTCAAATCTCTCACTACAAACCACTTAACCATTAAATACCTTTGAAACACCACAAAACTCTTGACCAAATTACCCTCAATCGAAAATAATTCACATCAATGATAAGTTGCTTTGTAGAGCATTCTCCCAATCTTTTACGGTGAGTGCTCTGAAGTGGTATAATAGCCTGCCTCAGGGCTGCATCAGAAATTTTGATACTTTTTAGGTGGCCTTCCGGAGGTAGTTCGTTAGAAGCAATGAGCTGAAGGGCAATAGAGACATTATTATCCATTGTGCCTAAGAACCAAATGAATCCTTAAAAGAATATATAAGTCGTTTTGGGAACACCAAGAATGGATTAGCTGATTGTTTTGAACAAGTAGCAATAGCTTCTCTAAGGCACGGTTTGAACCCTGGCAATCTGGCTGATTTAGTAACCAGGAAGAAGGCCATGACGTTGGACGGTTTACTGAATCAGGTGGGGAAGCAAATTAATATGGATGAGACAAAGAAGACCAGGGTGCATAGGCAAGTGAGGTCGGCCCCATCTGCACCAAACCAAAACCGGAATCAGTCTGGGTACAAGGCTAAAGAAGCCGGACAGGGTCCCAACAGGGCCAAGGCTCAATCCCACCCAGCACCAACTCAAAACCAGCAATCCAGAAATAAGCGAGGGCCTTGGGTTCAACCGGATTGGTTTGCTGAATTGAAAGAAAATGTGGCAACCATTTATGACAAGACAAAAGATGAAGTACATTTTAGGAAGCCAGCTGCACTTCAATCTCCCAGGGAAAGTCGTAATAATTGTTTATGTCAATATCATCATGATATTGTCCATAACACAGAAGATTGCATCGCTTTGAAACAAGAGGTAGAAAAATTGATTGAAAGAGGAAAATTGAATGCTTACGTTAAAATAAGAAGTGGGAATAAGCCTGATAATCCTCATCGGACCGGCCCAACAAACAATACAGGGACGTCGGCTCCGGACGGGGCTATGGTAATTATTGAAAGATTCGATGTGGAGTCATAATATTTGGATCATGATCCAGCCCAGAATAAGGTGGGCGTTATCACAGATTACACCAAGTCGGTGTCCGGGCTCATAAGTTTTTTTAAGTCACTTACCATATTTGGGGGGGGACACTATAACTGCACCAACTACTTCTTCAAGGAAGAGGCATGTTCACACCCTGGCTACTCAGTTGGAAGGAGGCATGACCTCCTATCAATCGCAAATTCCTTTTCCCTTCATTGTTTTTGATGAAGATGATTTACGAGACTTAGCTGGTCCCCATGAAGATGCTTTGGTGATAGGAGCATCCATTGGAGGTAATGGCATTAGACGAATTTTGGTGGACACTGGCAGCTCAGCCAATATCCTTTTTCTTACTTACTAAAAACAAATGAAGAATCCAGCAGTAATTCAATGTTCAAACAGGTCTATTGTGGGTTTCACTGGAAGCTCTTCAGACGTAATTGGGGAATTCGAGGAGGAAGTTTTGTTCAGCAAAGACCCTTTTAAAAATATGGTCAGAGTACTCTTTGTTCTGGTGGATTGTCCCACATGCTAAAACGTAATTTTGGGAAGGTTTTGGCTCTCCAGAATGCATGTTGTGGCTTCAACAGTTCACCAGTGTTTGAAATACGCTGTGCAAGGACAACTGGGAGTTGTCCAGAGTAGTCAGAAGATAGCAAGGGAATGTTATGCAACAACACTGGCCCCTAGAACTTTGGGGGCAGTTCGGATCCGTGAAGATTAGCAGTTGGAGGGGCCCTCTAGGGGAGAGGGTGAAATTGATGACCGCAGAGAGACCCCTACTGTTTTGATACCAATTGAAGAGGTTGAAACTCACTTTCTGGCTGAAGGAAGAAGTGTCAAGATCGGCTCTAAGATGACATCAGAACTGAAGAGCAAAATGTTATCCTTTTTAACAGACCATGAGCATGTTTTTGCTTGGTGTAATGCTGATGTAACCGGAGTGCCAGCAGATGTTATATCACACCAGCTATCCATCCAAAGAGATGTAGCACCCGTATTAGTAAAAAAGAAAAATGGGAAGTGGTGTATGTGCATCGACTTTACTGACCTTAATAAGGCCTGCCCAAAAGACTTATATCCAGTCCCCCGAATTGATAAATTAGTTGATATACATCTGGAAACAAGTTTTTTTCCTTCATGGATGCCTTCTCCGGGTATAATCAGATTCAAGTGGATCTGAAGGACCAAGAACACACTACTTTTGTTACTGATAGGGCCTTCATTGTTATAAGTTGATGTCTTTTGGGTTAACGAATGTTGGGGCTACTTATCAGAGGTTGGTAAACAGAGCATTTGCTGATCAGATTGGCAGAAACATGGAAGTCTACATTGATGACATGATGGTAAAGAGTGTGGAAGAAGAATTACACTTGGCAGATCTGCAAGAGACTTTTGCCAACTTGGTAACAGTTAATTTAAAATTGAATCCAGAGATGTGTGTTTTCGGAGTGCAGTCCGGAAAGTTTTTGGGATATGTGATAAGTGAGAAAGGGATACAGCCCGATCCAGTCTAAACCTGTTGATGGAGAAATATTGTACATATATTTAGCAGTCTCCGAATGTGCCATAAGTGCGGTGCTAGTTAGAGAGGTGGACAATTACCCTCGTCCGGTGTATTACATCAGCAAAAGCCTGATGGATGCTGAAAAAATATATTTAAAACTTGAAAAGCTAGAACTAGCATTAGTAATTGCTGCTAGAAAGATGAGGCCCTACTTTCAATCTCATTTTATTGTTGTCCGAACGTTTTTTCCATTGAAAAATATTCTTCAAAAGGCAGACATATCAAGCAGAATAACCAAATGGTCAGTAGAATTGGGAGACTATGACATTGATTTTGCCCTTCGAACTGCAATCTAGGCTTAGTCTGTTGCTGATTTCTTAGTTGAGTTCCATTCGGACAGAAGTACTAAACAAGCCACAAGTGAAAAGACTAAGAAGTTATGGGTTGTCCAGACAGATGGTGGATCAAGTACCATGGGTTGTGGTGCTGGGATATGCTTAACCTCTCCTTACGGCGACCAGCTATACCAGGCTATATGTTTTGCTTTCAGAGCTTCTAACAATGAGTCTGAATATGAAGCTGTTATAGCTGGTTTGAAGTTAGCCCTGATTTGTGGAGCCAAAAGGGTCAGGCTAATGAGTGATTCTCATCTTCTTATCCATCATGCACAAGGTCAATCTGAGGCCAAGAAGGAGCAGTTAATTAAATATTTATTCGTTCCTAAAGAGGTGGCAGTTAACTTCAAAGATATCACCTATGAGCATATACCCCGAATAGAGAATACACTAGCAGACTCCTTGGCAACCATAGCATATTCTGAGTCCTACCCATGGATTCACGTGCAAGAGTGCCCATCCATTCAACTCGATAAGAGCAAGGAGGAGGAGGAAAGTTTAAATATACAAGTGAGTCAACCTAAAGACTGGAGATATCCTCTTCTTCAATACATTTCAGATGGCATCTTGCCTTCGGAAAAAGTAGTAGCAAGAAAAATGAAGTATAGAGCTCGTGGATTTTTTTATTATAAGAGACATCCTTTACAAGAAGTCTTTTAGTAGACCTCTCTTGCGATGTTTGGGGATTGAAAAGTCCCAAACAGTGTTGTCTGAACTACATGATGGTGAAGAGTCAGCACACTGATGTTATAGAGCTTTAACCCAAAGAGTCTTGTTGGCCGGATACTACTGGCCCTCCATAATGGAAGATGCCAAGGAATTGGTGAAGAAGTGTGATCCATGCCAAAGATATGATAATGAAATTCATATCCCAGCTGTCCTTTTGGAGTCAATTTCTAATACCTTTTGCATGTTGGGGACTGGATCTGGTGGGACCTCTACCTATGGCATCCGGAAGGTGCAGAACTATCATTATAGCCATTGATTATTTTTCAAAGTGGATAGAAGCTGCCCCTTAGTAGGAACTACTTCAAAGGCTGTTATAAAATCCATTTTATCTAATATCTGGTGCAGATTTGGGGTTCCACAGAAGATAACCACAGACAATGGGCCACAATTTGATAACAATGATATGGAGAATTTTTGTGCCTCTAGAGGCATCCAACATTGCTTCTCTTCTCCTTTCCACCCACAGGCGAATGGTCAGGTTGAAGTAGAAAACAGAACCATCCTGTCCAGTTTTAAAAAAAAAATAGAAGGGGCTGCAGGAAAGTGGCCAAGCTACCTGCAAGAAGTGATATAGGGCTACCGAAATACTCATTGAGCTGCTACACATGAATCCCCGTTTTCCTTAATATATGGTATGGATGCAATTGCTCCTATAGAGGCGACTCTTCCATCACATAGAGTCCACAGGTTTTCCAAACAGGCTAATGAAATAGCAATCAGAAGTCAACTCGACTTGATAGAAGAGAAAAGAGTTAAGGCTCACCTTAGAGCCACTCAATATCAGGGATTGATGAGAAGCAGGTTTGCTTCAAAAGTGAGAAGAAAGGATTTTCAACAAGGGGATAAAGTGTTGAGAAAAGTCTTCCTACATACTAAGGAGAAGCAGTTCGGCAAGCTATCTCCAAATTGGGAAGGACCTTATGTGGTCATTGAAAAACTTAAGCCTGGCACATACAGGCTTCAAGATAAAGATGGGAGGATCTTAAATCACCCCTGGAACATTGAATACCTCCGGTTGTATCTAGAATGAAATTTATGTAAATATTTACTTGTTTAAAGTCCATGTAAATATTAGGGGGGGATACTCTTTCCTACACTGGTGGCACGGGGAGGTTTTAATGAGGTGTCTGGGCTTTTTAATGAAATTTGATGCCTTCTTGAAAAATTCGGAGTGGTTTGATTGATAGCTTCTTTAAAATTTTCTAAGTATTGCTGACAGAGATCTGGTGGAGTGATGATCATTTAAACATTTGTCATCGGAGAATTTAAACACTCTCACCTTAAAATACTTGTAAAATAACTAGGGGTTATTTAAACATTAGCCATCAAAATTGGACAAACATAAAACAATGCAAGAATTGTGTAAAGTAAAATTGCCCGGCTAGCACCGGGGAATGATATTAAAACAGGTAAAAGGGTCAAGCTATATATACCCAATTCAGGTTTAAGTATACCCAATTTTGAGTATACCCAAAGTTGATCTAAGTATACCCATTTTTTTCCAAAAATACCCTTTTCTAGGTATATAAGCCAATTTTTTGTTTACTAACTTCCATCCACAACATTTTCCCCTACACTTTCTCTCACTTCCCTCAGTTCTCTCACTTCTCTCTAACTCTCAAACTCTTTTCACTCAAACACTCTCACTTCTCTCTCAATTTTTCCGGCGAGCCACCACCACCACCACTCCTCATTCTCCTCCTTCATCATGGTGAAGAACAAAAACCCCCCACCACCACTCCTCATTCTCCTCCTTCATCATGGTGAAGAACAAAAACCCCCCACCACCACCTACGTAAGTTCCCTAATCTAAATTTGTTTGTTAATTTTGTTATTTTTAGGTATGAATTTTAGATTTAGGTTGGATTTAGGGTAGCATTTAGGATTTAGGTTAGATTTAGGGCTCGAATTAGGCAAATTATTAGGGTTTAGTGGCCATTTTCCAGCCAAGTTGTCGGCTGGAAAATGGCCGGAATAGGGCACCGGTGGTGCGCCTTGGGCAACACCATCGGTGCGAGCAGGTGTGCTGCTCGGTACACCTACTGTGTATCGAGTGACACACTTGCTGTGTACCGAGCGGCACAGGCACCTGTGTCGCTCGGTACAAGGTGCCCGTGCCGCTCGGTACGGCTTGCTGTGTACGTATGGTACGCAGTTTTTTTTTAAAAAAATTGTCGAATTAGACTTTTAAAGGTTTTACTTTTGAATTTTTTTTAAAAAAAATTGAAATTTATAAGAAATTACTTTCTATATGGAGCTCGGTTGCGAATTAGAGTGTTGACGTTTTTAATTTTGTGGGTTACATCATATGTTATTGTTATTAATTTCGTGATTTGTTTTGTACTTTTGTAGGTCAGACACGGTTGAGGAGCGACGTCTTCCTCGATCTAGGGCGTATCCCCCTGGGTCACGGGCGCCACTCCCGGGTAAGAGTCTAAAGACTGTACAGGCCGTCGAGGATGAGCGGGTCCGCGATGCCAAGCGCGGACGAGATTTAGTTGAGGACCCTGAGACTATTCGTCTTAGGGAGGAGGAGGAAAGGATAAGGAGTGATCGGTCTTTGCGCCGAATCAACCATGGGAAGAGGAAAGAAAAATCAACAGAGATTGCGGTCGATGATACCAGAGGCGGAGACTCCTCGCGACGAGAGACGTGTTCATCACACTGATCACCACCTCCCACTGCTAGTGATCCATCACTTCCCTCTCCCGCTCGCAGAGGTCCGTCCCGTGCGCATACTAGTACACATCCACCACCTGTTAGTGATATGGTAGATACCATTGGGGACCCTGAGCAGGACACCATCGATGAGGAGCATATCGATGCGATCCACACAGAGGAGCAGCGGAAGACGTTTGCATTTCTCAAATGCAACAAGATACCTCTGTTTCCTGACTACAAGGAGCACGAGGCGTACCACGTCTTCATAAGACATGTAAGTACCAAACTATTAAACGTCTAGTCTAAGGTTTTACTATTATTATGTTCTTAGTTTTTTATTTACAGGGTCGCACTACATTAGGCGTACAGGCACATTATAATGTGCTTCGTATGTGGGACCTCAGTGCTCAGCCAGAGGTGCAGCGACATTTGGCACAGACTCCTTTCGGTCCTCTTATAGCCTTCTTGCCTCAGTACTTCACGCACTCTATGCTTGATGAGGTTTTTGTTGAGAGTTGGCATTAGAAGACCAACACGTTCCATTTCTCATTTGGGGAGATGACGATTACCATCGACGATGTCAGCTGCATTACAGGTCTCCCTGTAGTTGGCCAGACCTTGGATGTAGTCATGGCTCCACGTGATGAGGCATACAGCTACTATGCTAGTATGTTAGGTTTGACAGTGGATGAGGTCCGCGCAGAGATACAGTCCACTAGAGGCGTTGGCTTCAAGATCAAGTGGTTGCGGGAGACTTTTACCATGGGTCGCTACGTTGAGGAGACTGATACTGAGACTATCCGCCAGGTATCATGAGGATACCTTATGTTCTTATTTGGTTGCACTATTTTTGCGGATACTAGTCAGAAAAGCGTCAAGGCTGACTACTTGTACGGGTTGGCGAATATGGAGTATGGGTTGTGGGACATCGCATGGGGTACGAGTGCATTGGAATTCCTTTTCCGTGGTTTGGGTGATGCTTCGAAAGCATCGAAGCATAACCTTTATGGATTTGTAGCTATGCTTGATTGCTGGATTTATGACCACTTCCCCGCGTTTAGAGCCTCAGAGAATGCGGACCACGTAGCGAGGCAGCCTAGGATTGTGAAGTGGCTACCGAAGCGGATTGTTGGGCAAAACATCCGCCCCAAATCGGTTGTTCGTACTCTCCTTGCATATCAGAAGGAGACAGATGTAAGTGTTTAAATATTATCAGTCATGAACATTTTAATATTAAGTTTTATTTTTTTAAACAGTCTAAGTGTTTTACTTTTTTGGAACAAGTCATATTTGAGCCATACCAGGACATTAGAGTCCAGTTCCCCGTGCAGGAGATCCGCACCATCGTTTATCCTTTGCGGATGATGAGCACGGTCGAGGCCTACATGCTTGATCGGGTTATGCGCCAGTTCGGACGGGTTCAGGATGACCCCGAACTCCCACTTGTACTCCGACCGGGTTACAAGAAAGGAGATTTAGCCAGGTACACGTGGCGAGAAAGCGCATGGCTAGATTGGCGTCAGCACTTGCTTTCTGAGGATCGGTTGAACGTTACCATTGCCACATATAGACAGTCTGCGACGAACACCTACTGGAGGTACCTGGCTGAGTATGGTTGGCATACTATTACTCCACCATCACGTACTACGGACGACAGATTGCTAGACGATGTTCGCTCAATTGTTACTATGCCTGTAGAGCATGGGGAAGCGGGTGCACTTAGGTAGAGAGATCAAGTCCTGCAGCTCTTCTCTCCTTGGTTGTTTGTCCTCATTATTGGACTTGTTTTAGCTTTGTTGTGATCTATCTTTTTCATGGATGTGGTAGTCGTTTATCCATTCGTAGGATTTGTTAAACTATCATATTTTGTATTATGACATCTACTATGTTATTTCTATTGTTTCATTTAGATTTGTTCAACTTAATTTGAATTCTTAATTACAATTTAGAATCCGCAAATGAACATAAATCGTACCATTCTTACCATCAAACCTTTAAACCATAACAATAATTTAACAAAATTCATCAACCGTTATAAAAAAAACACCATCAAACCCACTCCAATCCATGCTCTAAGGCTTACTTTTTTAAACCAAAACAAAAAATATTCCAAAAATTTACAAGTTATTGTGCACCATTGGTACGCAGTCAGTAGTACCCATGGTGCACACTACTGCGTACCAATGGTACAACAGTGTATGCACCATGGGTACTGTAGAAGGCGTACCCATGGTGCGCTGTACCATCGGTAAAAGGGGCATGTACTGATGGTACCACCCCCTTTTACCGATGGTACCATGAACCGGTCGGCATACCATGAACCAGTAGACGGTACCTATGGTGCGCAATTGAAACTTGGAATTTTTTCCCGATTTTTTTTTCCCGCATTTTCTTTTTTCGCGCTCTTAAATTCGCGCCAAATTAACCTTTCATTTTTCTATTTAAAGAAGTCTATCTTACAAAACCAAACACACAAAACTCTCCTTCATACATAGTTGAGGTCTATGTTAATGGGTTGGAGTGTGTTCGATGATGCTCATCTACTCAAGGCTGCGAAAGCTGTAAAGTTCAAACGGCCGGACGATAATACCGATGAGTTCTTCGATGAAGTTTTGTGTATGATGTATTTCATGTACGGCGAAATGTCTACGTCTAGACAAAGGCCTCAATCTCGTACTCGTGATGAGGTAGCCACGAGGTACAAGTGTATAACTAGTGGACCGATGTTCTTGGTGTTTAACGAGCCCCCAGAAGTTAGGAACGAAGCATTCGACTCCTTCGGTTTAATGATCACAGACTATTTGTCTTTAGAAATGGCAGAATACGTTCATTCTCAAATTTCCATGAAGGAGGAAACAGTGCGTATTCTCAGCGAAAATGGAGGCTACGATTTTGACTAACTATTTGTTCAATCTCAAGTTATCTACTCATGTTTGTGCAATGTTGTTGTTTCTTGTTTGTAAAGTTTGATATTAAGTTATGAAATGATTAGTTTCTTATCGTTATAAGTTGGTAAATTTCATGAAGTACGGTCAAATAACGAATGTAAAAAACGTTATGATAAATTAAACAAAGTTCTAAACAACATAAAACCGTCCAAAAGACATAAAGCGACCAAAAGATTTAAATGTGTTCGAAACATGAACATAAATCCGACTAATAGATATGAATCGACTACTAAAATTCATCAAGATTAGTTACTTCTAGGAATGAACAAACTGGCTTTCTCCCTTCGACTTCAGTGTATTTTTTGCAACGACCAACTATTGGTAGCTACCAATACGTAGCCTCTTCACTCTTCAACTTCTGTCACGTAGGATGTATACGTGCGCAAGGGTAAAGGGGCTTGATTGATAGCTGTTTAATACTACTTAAATTAGAACGAATAATTGAGTAATATAGTTGTAAGTAAAAACATAGCCATAAATCGAATGACTTACATTGACAAAGTGGTTAGTATCAACGAATCCAAACCCAATCTCATGTCTTTGGGCCATAATAGAGGGTTTTCCGCGCAGAGGTAAAAAAGTATGACTACAGTTGTGAGACCCCACGAGTGACACAAAATGAACAATGCATTCGAACTTGGTTGCAATCGCAATCCCCATTTCAGGCATTGTCATCCAATATTTGGGTGATGCTGGTGTCTCGTAGTAGTTTATACTTTCTGCAACCTTCAAGTAATCCTCTTGACCGTTATAAATCTTGCTGTATGTGTCATAGTTTTCCATGAGTTCATCGTATATTTCCTTCCGAACACCTTGCCAACCTTCTTCATGACCATACAACCCAAATAAAACTGCTCTATATCCACAATGACCATCTGCCTTAACATCATTTATACCCAATATAAAAGGGTTGAATTGAGTCGGAAACCAACGCAAAAAACTTTTCGGATCGTGTATTAGTTATGTGACTCGATCAATGGATGATTGTACGATGTTTCTAGCACGCGAGGCAATGGAAGAACTACGGGTACGAGGTACTTTAGGCACATCTTCCCGAATCGTATTTGCACTACCAACTACAAATACGTTTGGTGGTTTTAAAGAGTTCATGACTGAGTCATGACTAGCTTTATCCTCATCTAGCTCGTGTTCCCAGGAGCATTTGTCCCGTTTAGTGGATGATGTATCGACAACTAACTTTCTTTTCACTTGTGGGCGGCCTCGGTGTTTCTGCTTCTCCAATGGCTCTAGCAATGAGGATGTTTCAAGATAAACAACTTCGAACCATTTCTTGTAAATGTGTTTTATACGGCTTTCATCTTTTGTCTCCATAACATCGGTTACTAGCTTTAGCAGATCATCTTTGAGAATTTCCATGGTTGTACGGAATGAACGAGGAATTATTTCTAACCTTGTCCAGTGGATGTGAAAAGCATCTAGAGAGGCAGAAATTCCGTCTTTACGCCACTTGCGGACCTGGTGATAGCAAGGTATACCATGGGTAGATTTTATAGCGTATATACAGACGCCATTTTCTTTAACATCCGACCCATCTTGAATAGCGACCATATTGCTATCTTCGGCCTTCTCTAATTCGTCGAAAAATAGTTCTAAGGCCATATGGTCAACCTTGCCTCGAATTTCATCAAAAAGTTTATCCGCGAACTTATGCAATGCTATGTAACGACTCTTCTCGAACGACGACCTAATGGCAACATGTTGGATTTCAACAAGCGAATGAACCCTCCCCCAAAATAACTCGAAGTTTAATTTTCTTATACGTATGTAACGCTTTAGGTTAGAATAAGCACTCTCGGCGCGGTTAGTCGTGCAATGTCCCAAATGCAAGTTATTGTTCGTCTTCCAAACAACGAATTTGTCCATGTATTTATCGAGCCACGATTTTTCAGTGTATTCAATTGCAAGAGGGTAATCTTTGTACTCAAATAGCATGTCCCGTCGGGCGTGATCGAATTCAATCTCTGATGCTGCATACGCAATCTTCTTCCAAGCAGAAACAAATTTCACATGATCGTTTTTCTCGAAGAAATATTTTCTTGTTTGCCCCTGAACATTTTGTGCTATGTGTCATCGACATAACATATGCGTTGTCTCTGGGAATACAACTTCTATGGAGTTCATCAACGCTAAATCTCTGTCGGTTAGGTTGACCCGAGGTTCTTCAATTCCGTGAACTGAAATCAACGACTTCAAACACTCTAACACCCATTTGAAGTTGTTTAACTTCTCACCGGACATGAAGGCAAATTCCGCACAGAAAGTCAATCTGGTACACGTCACACCCACTATCTCAAACAATGGCATACCATATCGTATGACTTTATATGTACTATCCATTATCAAAACTGTTGGAAATATCCGCGAAAGGTCAACACTGACTGGATGGGAAAAAAACAAATCTGTAATGATTTTTCCATCGTCTTCACCAGATTTATGCCATTCATAATAATTATGTGACTTAAGCTCCCCCAACAAGAACTGGAGTTGTGACCTACCCGCCTTTTTTAAAACCCTACTTTTCTGTCGTGCATTGTAGATCGTCTGCATGGTAGAAACATTATCTTCGTTCAATTTCTTAACACCATTCAGTATATCCCTGGGGTTAGTACCAATGAAGGTCACTCGTTCAACATATTCCATCTCTTCATCATTCAAATGGCCAGCAAAATAATGACCGTCTAGATGTTTTGAAGTCTCATGGTTATGAATACCACATTTCACTTCTAACTTCCATTGATCTGGTTCAACCATTAACCCGAGAAGCTGAAATGGGCAGTCAATCTTTTTCGTTCCTGTAGACTTCCGTTTACGGTCTTTTTCTGCTACTCTTAGAGTATATTTCCCCCCCCCCCTCTCACACTGGAAATACATCCTCGGACTTTTTCTATTGTTTACTTTGACGCGCCGACTTATGTTGATACCCATACCATAGAGTTTTCCTGTCTTCGTAACCCATTTTACCAACGCGTCGTGTGTGTAGAACTTGGTAGTGAAGAACAAATGAATGTAGTCAGTAGCGGAAGGTGCCTCAGTCCTATTGGCGACATCCGTCCCCTGTTACACAACAACAAACCACAATAAGCATTCAGGTATAGTTAAAAACGGAAAAAAACCTTGATGTGCTTCGAAAAATCTGTGCGAACCCATGGTTAAGAGGCTTAGAACCGGTGGTTCTAGGCCTCAGAACCGGCCGGACATGACCAGGTGCACCGCGGGTTCTGAGGCCATGAACCGGTGGTGCTGGGGCCTCAGAACCGAGCGGACTGAGGCCCCTGCACCACCGGTTCATGGCCTCAGCACCGGTGGTATTTAGGCCTCGGTACCGACCGGCAGGTGGCCCTTGCACCATCGGTTCCAGGCCATGGAACCGGTGGTGCGTAGGTGACGCACGGCCGGTTCAAAATCTAAGAACCGGCTGTGCGTCACCTACGCAACATTGGTTCCATGGCCTGGAACCGATGGTGCAAGGGCCACAGGCGAAATTTTTACCTTCTCCTCCGGCGATGGGTGCTTCTCCGACGACGGTGGCGGCTTCTCCGGCGACTCCAACTCTTTTTCCGGCAAAATTTCATCATCCTGTTTTTCCGGTGACATCAAATCCTCCACACTGATCCCTAGTTCTGCTTCAGTGATGATCGATTTTGTGTTTTAGGTTGAATGTTCTTCATTTTGTTCGGAAGTTTGAAGTTGGTTTCAAAAAATTTAAGAAAACTATACTATTTGGATAATAAATTCATTAAAGAAGAATATTTGTTTGGGTATAGATAGCGAAATAGGTTATTTGGCGAATTGGGTATACTCAGGATACACTTAGTAGTTTTTTTTTACTTAATGGCAGTTTGGATATTAATTTTCTTATCGAGGGTAAAAAGGTCAAAAAAAAGTCAAATGAAAGTCAAAGGTTGATTTTGGGTATACTTAAACTTGAATTGGGTATATATAGCCATACTCCATGTAAAATGCTTTGGCCATCCAAGGAAAAAGAAAACGTTTATCCGGACAATAGCCGAACACGGTTACAAAAATGCCTTGGCCCTCCAAGGACTTTAGTCTGACGTAAGGATAAAATAAAAATAAAGGATAGTTAAATTTTTAGGGTTGAACTCCCTTTGATGTTCCTGCTCCATCTTTTTCCTTCTTTGGATCGTTGGGTTCGTCATCAGGGCTCTCTCCAGTCCCCTCTTCTTCATCGGTGGTATCATCATAACCACTGGAATATTTTTTCTTATCACCATCCACCATCGTGTGGAATAGGATATCGTCATATTCAACATACGGCCACAAATTTTCGAGCGTCCTCTTAGGGAATGTCTGGTGGAAAAGCAAGACCATATCAGATTTGACTTCGGTATACCTCTCTTCTTGGGAGTCAATCACCTCGTTGGTGTATTCATCAATCCTGGCCTGGATTGTCTTTTCCTGATCCTTTATCAATTCCTTTTTCTCCTTGGTGACTTTAGACACAGCGTCTTCGAGTGATATTTTGTCACTGGTTAGGGTTTGGATGACAGTGTCCCTGGCCTTCACCTCCTCCTTCGAAGTGTAGAGATCCTTCTACAAGACAGAACACTTAGATTGGAGTTCTTTGTTAACCCTCTCCTAAGTGGCCAGCCTGGTGGCCAAGTCCTCTTTCCCCTTCTTCAACTCCTCGATCTCTCTCTTTAATGCCTCAACACTCTGATTGGCGTTAAGGAGGTTGTTAGATAAAGTCTCTTTGTCTGCGTTGAGTGTATTGATAAGGGTAGATTGACTTCGCACTTGTCTCTCCAGGTTGAGCACCGGTTGAATGTTGCTCAGCAAGGAGTGAGTCACCATGTCATTCTCCCCTGAAACAGAAAAAGACTTACCATTGAAAGTAACCATGTTCGAGGAGCTTGGAGGGAGGTAAGGGCCAGCAAAGTCGTCTTTCTCGAGGTCTCCAAAGTAAAGGCCAATCCATTAAAGGCCACTGATGTCTACTCCATCAATGTTGATATCCCCTCCGGTACCCTCTCCGGTGTGTAAATCACTTAGGATTTACTCTCCCAATGTGGGGTCTGTTGGGTCGGCCGGAGGAAGGGACTCCGGAGGCCGGAGAGCGACTTCATCCCCCTTGGAGATTTTCTTCTTCTTGGCTTCTCTATCTCCACCATTTGCTCCCCGTTTTCGATCCTTCTTGGGAGCCTTTGAAAGATTTGGAGGTCCACCAGCTTCTTTGATACTCTCATCTTCAACCACTTGAAGTAGAGTAGCATCGGTTCCCCCCTGGCCCTACACTTCCTGATTTGCTGGGACGATCTCCTCAGCACCACCTTGAGCAACTTCAGTTGCATCTTGTTTCTTCTTGCCCTTCTTGTCCTTCATCTTGCTTGGGGATTTTGCTCTAGCAGGCAAGGCCAGCTTTCTATCCTTATCCTCTGTCCTCTGGAGGATGACACCCGGAGGAGGTGGAGCGGTCAATTCCTTCCAAGTAAGGTCTCTCCGGCCGGTTGTGTTCCAGAGATGGGACCTTACTAAATTGTCGGCAGTGAAGCAATTATGGAAATGATTTCCCCATTTGTGAGCAGTCCAAGCATTCAGCTTGGCACAAGTTGTTGCCCCTCCTCCAAGTAGTCGGAGAACTCCTTCGGCAGCACTACCCAAAGAAAAAGAAGAGCAATTTAGTAACAGATTTGTTATAAAGGAAGAAAAACAAACATGGTTAAAGATTTACCTGAACTTCTCCATCTGCTGGTGAGCATGCTAGGATTGACACCAGCCTTGATCGTCCTCCCGTTCTCCCAAGTCCCACTAATGAACAAGAATTGGGTCTTCCAATTCTTCGATTCAAGCAAATCGTCCATCACTTTAAAGTTGTCACCTATGTTGAAGTGGTAGAAGGGGATGACATGGTTCTTGCAGAGGCTGGCCACAACAGCAAATTTCTTCATCGGAAACGGTATTCTGGAGAGCCTAAAGGCCATAATGCAGGCCATGATGGTGTACCAAGCATTGGGACGCAGCTGGCTTGGATAGAGCTTTATCAGATGAAAGTATCTTACAATCTCTGGGTCAAAGGGAAATCTGAGCCCCCAGTTGAACAGCTCCGTGTAGATGACTATCTCGCTCAGCTTGCAGTCCATTGGGGTCTCTGGAGTGACCGGTATCCTCACTTTGATAGACTCAGGGATCCCCCACTTTGTTCGGATCCGGCCTAACTCAGTTGTGTGAGTGTAGACATAGTTAATGTTCTGTATAGCCAGTAGATATTTCACGCTCACTTTATGAAAGCAGGGTCCCATTTTGCCTTCCAGGGACTCCGACAGGTCCGGATGTTTCAAACACAGCTTCTCTTTACTTTTTCCTTTTCTGTCAATAGCAGCTTCCCCTGTCTGACCAGAGACGTCGATCTCGAATGGGGCTTCCTCTATGTTATCCTCCATCACTTCTTCCATCCCCGTGGAAGGTTTGTCAGTTGTTGCTGATGGGGGAGTGGTGGTGGAAGGCTCTGTAAGTCGTTCGGACTGTTGAGCATCACCCTCACCTGAGGGTCTGGTATCCGGCTGGGGCTCGGATCCGAAGGGCTCATTTCGAGAGCTAGTTCTAGTACCCTCCGAACCGGAGGATTTATCCTTTGGGACTCTGATAGAAGCCCCTGATTCTGTAGCTTTGACCTTGGCCCCACACTTAGAAGGCCCTGATTTCGGGGACTTTGATTGTGAAACAACAACTTGACCCTTCACTAAGCGGCCTGTTCAGCGAAGTGTAATCTTTTCTGGGGACTTTTCAGCATTTGACCCCATGGCTATAACTGGAGAGGGTCTTTTTGTGCTTGATACGGCTATTTCCCGTTCAACAGTGGGCTGTGACTCCTGAACCGAGGAGCCTGCTACGATGGGTGAAAGACTTGGTTGAAAAAACCTCTTGGGTTTGGAACTTCTAGCAGAAGATGAACCTCGATCAGCCTCTGAAGATGGTGTTTCAGGCTTGTCGTTGGGAGAAACTGGAAGACCTGCAGCAATGCGCCTTTCTCGCTCAACTCTTTGTGTTTTTTCTAACTCAGAAAGATTAAGCCACCCGTCTTTTACCAGTGCTTTTCTTACCGTGAACATAAACTTACACCAAAATAATTTTGAGAAGAGAGGTGAAAACTTTAAGATGAAGGAATGAGAGAGTAATGAAGATAGTAAAACAGTGAAAATGAAGTAATTTATACTAATAAGACAAAAGAGTTGCCAAAAATCTAGGAGAATACGAAAAGACAAAAGTAATGATTGAAGGCGGCGCTGGCGTCATGGGTATTAAATGAAGAGGTTGCTTTTTGGGATTAGTGGGAGCACCGTTCGAGGATAAAAATGGATGGTGAGGCAAATAAAAAGATGACATGTGTCCCACGATCCATAGCAGAACTTTTCAACTTCTGAAAAGTTTTCAGTCCGGATAAATCCTGAGCACAGCACTTAAACAGTCTGGAGAATGTTACTAGTGCTTAAGAAAGATTTTTTAGGTCTTACCAAAGGCCTTCGACAAAACCTAAAAAAGGGGCTACTGATGAGTCCAGAAATATTTGCCACTCACTATAGAAACCGGATAGGGGAATTTCGGACAGAAGTCACCCACTAAACCATCTGAACTGGACAAAAGTACTAAACAACTAATCACTTTTTGACTAAGCTAATTGCTAATCTGCTTAATAAACTAAATGGGTTTTTGAACTCGACCCGGTTTCATAAGTTTGACCTGAAAGCCCATATGACCCATAATTAAAGGTATAAATACCCAACCACTTTCATTAATGAGGGTAATGAACATATAATACAAACAGGCAGCTTAAATCTCTCACTACAAAACACCCAAACATTTAATACCTTTGAAACACCACAAAACATCTGACTAAATTACGCTCAGATGAAAATAATCCACACCAAAGGTGACATCATGATCACACACTACTGGATACAGTTACAATTTTTAGCATGTGGTTGGTTCCGACATAACCTTAGAGAATGCTAGATTATCTTTATTTTTTATGAATATTGTGTCACGATATATGGCTAGTTGAATCGTCCGAACCTTTTTAATATTTAGAAAAATAGGAAACATTTATCCAAAAAACCGACAGATGAGTGAATTAAATGCGGTCATTTGTCCTACCAAAATCCGAACCTCGTTGATATTGCAATGATGATTTTATAGGCTCTAGATTAGATAGTTATGTGGGATTCACGTTGATTCTTTTTTTGTTGACCAACTACCACCAAAAACTTCCATAATCGGACTTAGAACATGCATTTATCTGGATTTAGTTTTAAGTTACCTATTTTGAGGTTTTTAAAAGGTTTTATGGGATCGGAAAAGTGATTGATGTAGTGTATGCTTGTAACTAGTATATCATCAATGTATACTTGTAGATTATATTATTTTTGTATCAATATTTTGATAAGTTCCTCTTGTATTCTTGAGGCTGAAATGCATTACCTTGTAGCAATGTATTCCTCGTTCGGTCATAAAGGCAATGTGTCATCTGTATACATCGTTATTTGAATGTACCCGGGGTAAGTATATATGAAAGATAATATCTTCTTTCTTGAATTGATATCCACAAGATGATCACCGTGTATGACCGATAATTAATACTTCAGTTATGGTTTGTTGATGTATGTAAAGTCTATGTACATGCATTATTTATCATTTTTTTGGTGATACTAGGTTAGCAGCATATATAAGATAAAAGACTTCTCGAATGTTGCCTATTTGGCTTAGCCTCTTTGCCTCATTTATGATTGTCTTTATTTTTTCCTATAAGAAGGAATAAAAAAATTTATCAATCTAATCTCGCAATTTAATGATAACTTATGGAATATTACCTTCACTGGTACCCACGTGACGTAATGTGTGGACCATGCAAACACATCTATTTTTTATATAAATGTTAATAATTTAGTTAAGAGGATTCTTTGTAAATACTTGTAGACTCATATTCGTGAGGTACTACGATCCTTCTTAAATTATCATCAACAAAATTGAGAAAGGGATATGAACTTTGATAGATGTGAGCTAAAGTTTGACAACGATATAAGAAATTTGTTTAATGCTTCCGGGATGAGTGAGTGACTCCTATTAGGGAATCTCCTCCAGCGATGATGATTATTAGTATTTGTCGGTCTAAATGGTGGTCCAGCTACGCATCACATGCATCATAGATTACCAATGTATCTAATATCCAAGGTGTAGTGACCGATATGACCAATGGATATTTACCCTTGATTTATATATATATTTGTTATATATATATATATATATATATATATATTTACACCAATGGATTTGCTAGTTTAATTAATAACATAATAAAATCCCTTCAAAATGATTATTTTTTTAGTTTAATAGGTAGTTAAAATATTAATTGAACAAAAAAACACAAAAATGGGTTAAACAAAATAAGATAAAAAGTTTAAAAATAAATAAAAGCCAAATACTAAAAATAAAGAAAAAAATAATCAAATAAAAGCACCAATTCCTAAAAAAAAAAATCTTCTATGAATTTTATTTATATGGATATGAGCTAAGGACCCGTTATTTTACCTAAAGAGCATAAAATTTATTATTTTAGCTATAAATAACAGGTAATATGGGTGAATTATATACTATGATTGATACACAAGAATAATACTTTTTTCTGCCTCATACACAATAAATTAGGTTTTTAACCCTTAAGAAGAAATAAAAGAAAAGTGAAGATAGCTGTAGTCTAACGATAGAAGTTTAATATTGTCCGTATAATGTTAAGATTTTATGTCTTCTAAAATGGTATCTCAATGTTGGTTCCCCTCGCCCCAACAGAAGGAGACTTTAATAGTTTAAATTGCTTACATGTTAAATCGATTGATTATAGATCTAGGTTAAGAGTGAAAGTGAGATGTAAATCTATTTCTGAACTAATAACAATATCATAGATTGAATTAATGGTAAAAATACTTGTTATAACCTATTGAAATCTCAACTATGTTTTTAAAATTTATGATCTAAATGTATATGGTGGGGGATTATATATATAACCAATCATAAACATAGATATTTAAATCGAGATCGAGATATGATATTAATAACAATGTAAGAGAACTTGATTTTAAAAAAGATATATAAGAAGATTAAATTGATTAAATCATAAAAAGTCATATACAATATGACTTCGTGCACGTCTAAAAACCCGGATTATTTTAATATTTATTTATTTATTATATATATTATTTTATTTTATTTTTTTTACTACAATTCAAACAACCAAACTCTGATATTTGGATCATGAATTAATATAATTAAATAGTAATTAGACATCAGTTGGTATTTATAATAATAATAAAAAAATCATTTGGGTTTGATATTTGAATCTTAAATACTTATTATTACTCGAACAAAATTATAAACGTGCGATTTTAACTATCATGATGTTTTTGTCTAAGATGGCTCGGTTGGAATATTTGTGTCAAGTTCATTTGGGTGCTCTTCAAAAGGACTCGAGAACTTATAAACTTAATTATTTTACTATCATCAAAAGGATTCCGAATATCATACAGTCAGAACGCGACATCCCTTATTAAGTGCCCGTTATCATTATGGATTTTTTTATATAACATGTTGATCTTAAGTTTCTCTTTTTAAGAGTTTGTATTCTTTCGACCTTTCAAAATTTAACCATATTACTTTAATTTTTGGGAAGTCATAGTTTTAGTTATCTCAACACAGTGGAAAACCAAACATATGGTGGTCTTCTGGATTTCACTTTTATTATGTCTTTATTGTGTTGGTACAAGTATTTTTGGGTGGTTGTGCATAATAGTGTTTGTTTGTTTAAAATGTAGTGATGTTTAGTGATTCAGTAACGCTATATATTCGCTGATAAGAAGGGTACTTGTTAGCCCCTCCTAGAAGCCTCATTTGTATGATTCTCACTAATTTTAAGTTATGCCTCGATCTAGGCTAAAAGATCACCCAAGGTTAAGATCTTTCATTTCATAATTTCAGCGGTAAAAAAACCAATGGGAATTTATTATCAGTAGGCAACACACTTCAAAACCTCGTGCTAAGTTTTGAGACTATGTCTAGTCTCGATTAACCTATTAGTGTATTCTCGTATGATTTTATTGGGCTTTTGTTTCAAATACATTATATAATCTCCATCTTCTCTGATTATTTTTCTCTCGATGAACTGTCTCTAAATAATGTTCAAAGCATAAGTAAGTTTTAAATATTGGAGGCAATTGATTGAACTACGTGAGGATGCTTCCTCAGAAAGTCATAAAAAATTCTCGACATAAATATCGATCATCTCTTCTAAAGCGACGCATCTCTTTTAAAAAATACTCGATGTTGTGTGCGGGATTGTCGGTATTGTCATATATGTTCATTTTATACTGGTTAAGTTTTGGAGGTAGTACTCATTCCAGTATCTCTATAGTCGATGGAAATACATATAGTTAATGTTTCGTTTCTTGTGCCCTCCATCTAGTATAGTCGTAGTTCGACATATTCTAGATCTCTAGGTTGATCAGAGAATTTGTCATCTGATTATGTATGGGCCATTATAGGTTTGGATTGGTCTTGATATTGTTATGCAAAGAGTTTGATGAGTAATCGCAATGGTTTGGTTAATTCCTTTATGGTTCGGGTTGAGGTTTGGCTTGACCTATTACTTCTTGTGATGGTGATGAGAAGAATTTTGACTCTATATTTTGTATGAAATTGTCTCGCTGGGGCGGTGAAGTTTGCTCATGTTGATAAACTTTTGGTTAGACGGATCCCTAGATTCTCTCATCCTCATGATTTTTAAGGGAGTTGTAGGTTCGATAACCTCGTCTTGTTGAATGCTCAAGGGAAAGAAAATATTGTGGTATCGAAGAGACTGAAACATCATAGTCGATGTAATTTCGATTGTAACCTTTCTTTGTGTTTCAGGAACCTCGTTGATATTGTATATTTGGTTATGAGGAGTTTATCTACATGAGGGTGGTACATATCATCCATATGGCACTAAATCAGATCCACATGGTCCTTTGACACTACAACATGATCTTTGACAACATGTAATTTTGACATGATTTGGTTTAATATTTTGGGGGTATGATTTATTTAGGGATCTAGTATCTTTATGGAATCTCGATTCTCACACACAATGTCAACTTTTTTTTAATAATTCTAGTACGATTTTATCAAATATTTATTTGGCCGGAAATAAAACTAAAACGATGTTTTAACATACTTTTTGATAAATAAAAATGAGAGAGTGAATAATTTATTCATTTAAATTTTAGTGTAAAAAATTATTTAATCAACCTTCTCATTGATTGTCTTATTTATATTCATTTGGTTACAAATCAGCATGCTTTGTTATACAGAAAATAAAACATATGTTTAATATTTTATTTTTAAATTGAAAATTATAAGTATACAGTATAATAAATTATAGATCAGATATCTTATTTATTATTTGTAAATAAAAAATTATAAAAACGTTCTTTAAATAATTTATTTTATTTTTATTTATTATTAAAAAAATGGTTCAAATTGTATATATGGTTTAAGGCCAGGCTAAAAGTACAACACATTTTGATAGATCTATCACCCTACCCTCCTTTTTTTAACTCAAATTTTAATTTTCCAATTCATCATTTCACCATAACTAATTACATCCATGCCATTTATCCCAAAAGCAATATAAAATGTGAAAACTTCCAAAAGTTACCGTAAACCTACAAAATTACCCTAACTATTTACTACCCTTAAACCCTAAAACTAACATTCTTCCACCCAAACCCATAAAATCTACCACAAAGACCGAAAAATCAGAGTATCCATAGAAGATGATGGAATGAGCGTCTCTTTGGAGGACTTGCTAGACGAGGAGGACGCTTATCGCATGGAGGTAAGTAGTTGAACTCGAGCTACTGATTTTTATCTGGTCGCACGACGTTCGGGCGATGAATACTGTCGTGGTCGCACGATTGTGCAACAAGTGTACTATATTCACCGCATCCCTACCTAAAATCAAGCCTCTCACTCTGTTTATTTTTTGATTTCGTTGTGTTTAAGTGGTAGAAAAGTAGGTTTTTCCGACTTTTGTAAGTCTCATTTTTGTATGGTTTTAGTGTTTGTTTTCATAGATTAGTGTCGTATTATGGCTTGTCATATGCGTTTCTGTGTTTTTTGCGTTGATTTTGATTGAAATGGTGTTGTTTGGATAAATTCAGGTTTTGGATTCTTGCAGGTCTGCGTCGCACGCATTGGTTGCTACCAGATCTGTGATCGTCGCACGATCGTACGACAAGGAAAGGTTCCCGTAGCGTGCGACCGTAACACAATCTGGTAGCATGGGACCGTAGTACAATCTGATAACATGCGACCGTACCACAACTCTGTTTTGCTATCTTTGAACCGTGGCCATTTCTTTTTCAAGTTTATATTTATATATTTGTTTATTAGTTTTTACTAAGTTAATAAGCAAACAACCTCCCACACTTTCATGTTACTAAGTTTTGGAATCAATTCTCTAATTTTATAAGTTTTTTTTTACTTTATTTCCAAGTGTACGGGACTTCGATCCGATGCTACTTCAGGAGGGAGCACAAGCCATGGCGTGATAAGGATAACTACTTTAGTTGTTTGTTTGTCTCGAACCGGGTTGTGTCTCGATTAATGTCTTTTGAGTCTGGTGGTTGGTGGGTTCATATTGTAATGTTTGTAGTGATCTTGGTTCCATGATGTTAGGTCGGTTGGTATGGTTATGACAATAATTATCAATTTTAACTTCAATAATATGTTTTGTTTTCTTATGGTTTTATGGTTTTGTCGATTTTCCAATACTCTTTTAATGTATAATATATTAAATAAAAAGATAAGCAAGTATAATAAACCGAAAATAAGTAACAGACGCGTAACAAAAGCAAAAACATCCTAATGACTATAACAATATTTGAATATGAATAGTGCCGCATTTATTATTCGTATTTTCAATTCTTTTAATGGGTGAGTTACCCAAAAAAAGTTTCACTAACAAGCCTATTAAACCTCATAAAAAATCCTCTATACTCATCCATATTTATATTCGTAAAAATCTTTTTACAAATAGTTAGATTTCAATATCTAAATCATCAAATCCAAGATCGCTAAAGTTATAAATTCGAATTTTTAAAAATTATTCCGGTTAGTTCTTATCAACATCAACTTCTTCAAAAAAAATTGATCATTTGCTTTATTGAAATCCGGTTCAATTTTGTGTTTTTTTTATATTATAAAATTAGGGTACTAAACTAAATCTATTTCAATTTTTTCGATTAGTAATTAGTAATATAGTCATCATCGTCTTCATTTGCATCAGTTTTGAGTGATATATGTTAGTTATTCGTTTTATAAATGATAACTACTTATGTTTTTCATCTATTAACATATATTACTTATTCGTGTCTCGCTTCACATCATTTATATGGTTTCACATCTATCATCATTTGAATGGTTTCACATCATATATATGTTTGGGTATCTATCAAGATATGGTCCATCTTGCAGAAAACAAAAAAATATATATTAAGAAAACATAAATAAAGTAGTCGCATAATAAGATTAAATAATAATAAAAAGAAATTAGCATACAGGACCAGAGTTGTGGTACAATAACACCAGATTGTGCTACGGTCGCACACTACGGGAACCCTTCCTGGTCGCACGATCGTGCGACGAGCACAGATCTGGTGGCAAGCAACGCGTGCGACGTAGACCTGCAAGAATCTGAAACCTAGATCTATCTAAACAACACTATTTCAATCAAAATCAACGCCAAAAACACAGAACCGCATATGACAAATAACAATACGACATTAATCTACGAAAAACAAACACAAAAATCAGACTTTTAAAAACTAGAAAAAAAACCTACTTTTCTACCATTTAAACACAACGATATAAAAAAATAAGCTGAGTGAGAGGCTTGTATGGTTTACATCGACGTTTTTTTTTTGTACAGATTCTTGAAAAAACCAAGTTTGATTTTCAGTAGAAATTGGGTGCTTGAAAGGTTTTGTGAGAAATTCAAAGAGAGAGAAAATGATGAAAGATTTATAAAATGTTTTTTATACCTAGATTTTCTAAAAAAAATTATCTAAAATCAAATATAAAATATATTAGAGGGTGTAAAATTTAAAATCCATAAAAAATTTATGTTACCTTTAGTTTATTTTCCTATTAACGAAAAAAAGAGATTCGAAAAGTCAACTGAATGTTGGCGAGGGTGTTGAATGAGGTGATATGCTGATTTGTACGTTGGTTATAAACAATGTTAATCATGATTTGATGACAGCTAAAATTGACACCTTAAGTTAATTTATTTATTTTGGAGACTGATAAATTAATTTGTGTCTCAAATTATTCTCAGGCGTCAATATGGCAATAAAGCTAAAATTGACATTTGACACCACTTGCCTTTCTTTATTGAGGTTGTGGTTGTTGGATGCTGACCAATGAATGATTGTCTTTGGAAAAGCAAAGTTAGGCTTAGCAACTAGAAAACTCTTCGATCAACTACTGGTTATAATATATATATATATATATATATATATAGAACTTACGTGAATTCGTATATTTTAAATCGAACTACGTATTTCGATTTTTAGTTCGATATTCATCATTTTTATACTGTTTTAGAGTTTGAGATTTTCAAAAAATTGATTGAAAAAACTCTTAAAACGATAAAAAAAAAAAGAATTATAGGTTGTTTAGGTTTATCTTGGATTTGAAACATGTTTTTTGTTTTTTATAAGAAAAAAAAATCAAAATTAAAATAAGTTATTTTTAAAAAATCAGATAAAAATAGTCTAAGTGTTAGAGATGCAACTTAATCAAATGTAGCAATAGGGGTTTTGAATAATATATTGTCCTTGGACTATCATATATGGTGACGGATGGTCCTTTGACTTTCAAAAGTCCGCTGATAGTCCATGGAGTATCAGTTTCGGATAAAGTTAGTCCACCAGATCCTCTAAGCCATGAGAACCTACCACCTGTCACCATAGTCACCAGAATATTGTATCACCACTGGTCCTTTAACTTCTTGTCACCAAAAAAATGGCACATGTCATACATCCACGAACAACAAACACTTATTTTATAAATAAGTAGGTTACAAAAAGACTCTCAAACACAAAGAACTCGATCAATCTTTGTAACAAAAGATGACGTGATTCACAGAACCATCTCTTCAGTGTTTATCTCTCACCTCACTTATCTCTCAAAAGACCTAGAGTTAGTTTCTCTCCCTCAAGAAATATGCAACTCACATCTCGTCTCGACACAAATTGTAAAGCTATATCTTCTTCTATTTATATGTTAGTTATGAAAAATCTTAATCCATTAATTAAGGAATCTAATTAATATAGAATATCAAATGAATAAAAATCTAATTAATACTGAAGACTAAAATAATATAGAGATCTAATTAATATAGAGAATACAATTAGTATAGAATATCACATTTGGTGAGTTCAATTGCTATTAATGGTCTTAGGATAAAGTAATACGTGCGTTTTAATGAGACAAAGAGTGAGAGTTTTAGAGAGAGAAAGTCACAGCATAATTGAGTTAGATCGAAAAGTGTTCAACCCCTTTATTAGTTCAGCCCTGGCCTTTATATAGAGGCGCTGGGACTTAGCTAAACTGAAAACGGTTACATAAAGTGATAAATTACCCTTAATCCTTAATAGAAATACATAATCACAATCGTTCCATTAAACTTCTATTATTTACATTTTAATCCCTAAATTAATACTTCCTTATCAGTAGCCCTCTTAGTTCTTATGTCAGTAAATAAATGAGAACTAACTGTCTTCGAATCCTGCGAGAAGTCATACCAGAAGCTCACAGTTTAAAATCAACAATATCTTTTCTTCCGCTTCGAATCTTTTCAGACGCAAATTCTTACTATCTAAAATTTAAAATCATAATCATCGAATTTCACCAAATGTGTCCACACATTAGAACTTAAATTCAAAATCGTAACCATCGAATGTTATCAAATATGCCCACACGTTAGAACTCAAATTCGAAATCGTAACCATTGAATGTTATCAAATGTCCCCACATATCATAACTCTAAACTCTAAAAAATAACTAATTTGGGCAGATGTTTCGAAGTAAACCTCTATAAAATTTAAACATTTGGATTCAATATGAATACCTAGCTACTAGGCTCATAGCTAGTCTGACAGATGTCGACCTCATAACCCTATTATCGTTTCATATTCGGCTCAATCATAACACATCTCCTCATCCTCCTATAAATTTGTTAGTAACTTTATTATTTACTTCACAAGCCACATTTCTTGAGAGAGAAACAACACACCCTTGGCTACCTTCAACGCTTTCTTCAAATTTCCCAACTATTTTTTCCGGAAAACCCATACTTTCCGGTCAACCTTCATCCAGTTTATGAGAAAAAATCCAAATCTAGAAGATCTAAGGCTAGTATACCAAAAAAACCCAAATCTTCGAAGCCTGACGATAATTTGGTCTTTGGATCGTAGGATTAATTTTTGCATAACTGAAAGAGCAGAGGAGTACAAATCCGTCAGATTAATCAACAATGCTCCTATTGGAACAACAACCAAGACCATTTATTACGGTTACTTTGATCCATCTAAAGTCCCTATTTGTTGCCTTCTCCTGTTATCGAACAACGTCATCCCTCCAGAATTCAAACGCCCAGAACACCTCGAACCTATTCTTCTCGAGTTAAAGCATCACCTCTGATTAGTGAAGAATCAAGCAAATTCTCTTCGAAACAAACTGAAACCACTCCTTCTTCAACTTGTCCCCCACCAAATCGTAGAAGAAAAACTTTTATAGCCATGAGCGATGATTCTAATGCTGCTCCAAATTCCCCTTCATCAAATCCACCTACTCAGCTCAGCCTCCTCCTCGGAGAGAAATTATTGAGGAAGCCTCATTACCTCCACCAAATTCTGGAAAGAATCCTCCTCAATGAAAGGATAAAACATCAGAAGTTGATCAAGTTGATTCTGAAGTTACCCGATCTGATAATGGATTTGGTTTCGATGAAAGAGGTTCGAAAAATTTCATAAAGAAAAAAGCTCGTAAGCCTAAAAAAAAGAAGGCACTGACATTTATTTCTAACAAGGAAAGAGCAGCTATTGGCAGAAACTTGAGAAATCTCGATGCTGACTACATTATTGACCTGAAGAAAGTTCCATATATATACTACCAAGAGAGTCAAGCATCAGATTTAAGGAAAAAATAGGGAATGGGAGACAACAACACCGTTCGACTACCTAACAATGGGGAATGGGAGACAACATCACCGGTCGGTTCCCACTGGATCCTATGATCGTGGAGTACTTCGAACTTTTCAACCTGTGTCCAACTCAAGTGACATTGAACCAGTGGTTCACTCTTATGTCCGTGATAATAGCCTCTCGTTTTTCCGGTATTCCGATCAACATCAAGGATTTCATATCCATAACAAAATTATCAAAAGGACCGAAGCTCCCATTTTACTACCTTACTCTAGTGGATGATTTAAAAAGCATCGATGATCTCCTAGAAGCGGAAAAATTTTGGAAGCAAAAGTTTATCTTCATCTCAGGATCATGGGAGAACGGTAAAGAAATATCCGATGATAACCCATCGAAATTTAATCTCATGTGGAGAAGCAACCGTAAGTACTTCGAACATTATATATTTTAAGATAAATTTGTATCAAATTTTTTTCTCCTTAGTCATTATTTATTTCTATGATTATTCCGGAAATTTTGAAGTGGTACTCTATCCGTCGAGCAGCGGCCGAAGACATATTCAAAAAGCCTGTCGTTTGGGCTGAAACAAAGTGGAACAACGCTTTCCGCACCGCCTTCCAACCGATCAACTTCATCAACAGTGACCTCTTTCCCATCACACCTGGAGCCTTACCTCCTCCAAATTTGATGGATCAGCCCAACCCTCAAAACTCTTGTAAGAGACTAGCTCAACCTGACTGTAAGGTATTTCTCTCATCCACAATAGGGCAGACAGTCACTTGCCTCAAAAGAAAAAGGTAAAAAAGAAAAAGAAAGATAAAAAACAGCTAGCACATCTGGTGCTAGCCCTTCAACACAACTGAAGCCTAAGCCTCCAAAAAGATAAGTAGTGTAAAAGACTCTTTCAACCATCGAAGAGGGAGAAAAATAAGAACCTTCTTCAAAGAAAAAGAAGACTTCCACGCCTTCGAAAAGAAAAAGTCCTCCTGGGAAGAAAAACAAAAAATCAAAGGCCATCGCATACACACTGCTCGATGAGGATGAGGTTATAGTGTATTTATTGAACGTAGCACTTCAAAAATTACAGTGTATTTATTGGACGTAACACTTCGTAAAAAGTTCATTTATTGAACGTAGTACTTCGTAAAATCACAGTGCATTTAATGAACGTAGCACTTTGAATATGGTTGTTTCTTTGAAAAGTGTAATAAACACTTCGAAACATTCTACTCTTAACCAACCTCAAAGATGATCCGTTTTTGATAAGTTGTTAAAATAGTTTTCAATAACCACTTGTAAACAACCATTGGCCAAAAATGCATTTTATTGATAATATTGAATATGTATATAGCGCTTCGTTAAAATCTTCCTAGGCCAACAGGGTAGGAAAGAATGCTCCCTTCAATAGTAAAACATCCAAAATACAAAAAAAAAATTCCCAATATAACTTTAAATGTTGTATATTGCACGAGGTGTTGAAGCGTCCTCCCTTGAATATCAGAAAGACGATAAGAGCCTGGTTTCATCTTTTCAATAACCGTATAAGGCCCTTCCCAATTCGGGGCCATTTTTCCGAGGTTTTTCTCCTTTGTATGAAAAATTACTTTCCACGACACTTTGTCACCTGCTTTAAACTCTCTCATTTTTACCTTCGAATCGTATATGTTCCTCATAAGAGTCTGATAATGGATTACGTTCAAATAAGCTCGAACTCTTTTCTCCTCAATCAAATCTAAATGTTCCCTTTTATCTTCATCATTGGATCTTTCAGAATATTAAGTTATTATAAAAGATGACATCGTAGATTCCACAGGGCTAACTCCATCCATTCCATATGCTAAGGAAAAAAGAGTTTCTTTGGTTACCTCCCTGGGAGTTGTCTGATAAGCCCAAAGCACATCTAGTAAATAGTTTGGCCATTTCTTTACTGCCCCTGTCAAAAAAAAATCAAACCATCTAAAATAGTTCTATTTGTCACCACGACTAGTCCATTTTCTTGAGGATGAAAAGGCGTCGAAAAATATTTTTGAATTCCCTTTGATGCTCAAAATGAGGTCAAATATTTATTATCAAATTGAGGGCTATTATCTGTAGTAATTCTTCGAGGAACTCCAAAGCGACAACAAATATTGTTCACAATGAATTTGATTACATTTTTTGCTTTTGTTTAGATAGTGGTTCTGTCTCGGTCCATTTTGTAAAGTAATCTATTGCTACAATTATCATTTGTCGTCCCCCGGATACCATAGGTAAAGGCCCCACCAGATCAATCCCCCATTTATCAAATGATATAGCCTCAGTTGTAGACATAAGTGGAACTGTTGGCCTATGAATAGCACTGACAAACCTTTGACAAGTATCACAACTTTGAACCAAATTTTTAGCATCGTTCATGATTGTAGGACAATAAAATCCTGCAAGCAAAACTTGACGAGATAAAGCTTTTAAAGCGCAATGAGCTGACCCTTCTCCATCATGCAACTCTAATAATACCTCTTGTGATTCTTTTCTATCTAGACATCGTGGTAATGTCCAACTTAATGCCTTCTTATACAAAATTATTTCTAAAACTATGTATCTGAAGGCTTTACCTCTCAATTTTTAGCCAACTTTGTATCATCTAGTAATGTTCCTTGAGTAAAAAAAATTAAGAATATCCATTCGCTAATCTCCTCGGATAGCATCAGAGGTGATAAAAAGTTCCTCGACACATTCAAACTGGTCTGATTGAATCGAAATCGAAGGATTTTCTTGTGACAAAATCCAAGGATATTCCTCCTCATAAGCAATATTCGCCAAAGAATCAGCCACCATGTTACTTCCTTGACTAAATATTCAACAACAACATAATCGAATGGTAACATTAAATTATGAAGCTCCCAAAGATATAAAATCAAGCGATCCCTTCTTGCTTTGAAAAATACAGAGACCTGATTTGCTACCAATTGAGAATCTGTTTCTAAGCGTACTGAGGTTGCTCCACATATTTTTCCCTACTTTAAACCTGTCAAAGCAACTTCGTATTCAGCTTCATTATTCAAAGCGTGAAAACCAAATTTGATGGATTGAATCATCATTTTCTCCAGTTAGAGCTATTAACTGAACCCCAGCACTACATCCTGAAATACTAGACCCTCCCTCTATTCGAACGATCCACCTCGAATTCATTGGTGCAACATCTTTACTTTCTTCAATATCGACCTATTCGAATGAAACTAAACAAAAAAAATCTGCCAACACTTGAGCTTTAATTGCAGTTCGAGGTGTGAACAAAATATCATAATCTCCTAATTCCATTGACCACTTGGTCATCCTCCCTGAAATATCAGGTCGTTGCAAGACATTTTTTTAAAGGAAATGAATCTCGGACTTCAATAGTATGTGCTTGAAAATAGGGACGCATTTTCCTAGCAGTAATCACCAATGCTAATGCTAATTTCTCCATCTTCAAATACCTCTTTTATGCTGCCACCAGAATTTTGCTGATGTAATACACTGGCTTTAGAATACCTGAATCTTCACTTATCAACACCACACTTAGTGGAAAATCCGATACCGCAATGTACAAAAAAAAACTGTTCTTCACTTCGAGGTTTTGAAAAAATCTCTAGTGATGATAACAAGTTTTTTATGTTTGTAAATGCTGCCTCACACTCCGATGTCCATTGAAATCTATTTGGCCCTCGTAAAACTTGAAAGAAAGGAAAACATTTGTCAGAAAATCTGGAAATAAATCGGTTAAATGTTGCTAACCTTCCTGTCAAAATTTGTACTTCTTTAACATATGGAGGCGAATTTATTGCTATTAGGGCCTTCAATTGTTTTGGGTTAGCTTTTACTCCTCTTTCACTGATAACATAACCTAGGAACTTCCCTGATCAAACTCCAAAGGTGCACTTGCAGGATTAAACTTCAATCTGATTGCCCTTGAATTCAAAAATGTTTCCTCTAAATCCTTCAGATGCACATCATCATTCAAACTTTTTACCACCATATCATCTATATATACCTTTATATTTCTTCTGATCTCAGTGGCAAAAGCTTTGTTCATCAATATTTGATAATTGGCTCCAGAGTTTTTCAACCCAAAGGGCATAACCTTATAGCAATGCAACCATCTATCAATTATGAAGGTCGTACATTCTTGGTCTTTTGGATCCATCTGAATCTGATTGTATCCTGCAAAATCATCCATGAATGTTAGTATTTTATTTCCCGAGGTGGAATCAATCAGTTGATCTATTCGAGGAACAGGAAATGGATTTATAGGACAGGCTCGATTCAAGTCTGTAAAATCTACAAACATTCTCCACTTCCCATTCTTATTTTTGACCATCACTGGATTCGCCGTCCATAAAAGATACTGTGACTCCCTTATATGCCTGACCTTGGATAACTGATCCACCTCGAAAACAATTGCTTTCGCCTTCTCCGAAAAGAATGCCCTTCTTTTTTAAATTATTGGTTTTACCTTCGGATCAATAGTTAAACTATGACAAGTCACCTCGATTGGTACTCCTGTTACATCCTCCGTTTTCCAAGCGAAAACATCCAAGTTAAAAGACAAAAATTCTAACAGTCATTGACGTAAAATTGGGGTCAGAAAGGTTTCGATTCGAAGCACTTTTCCTTCCAAAAACGTATACTCCTCTATTTCTTCACTTACTGTTACAGACCCCGGGGTTTCCCTCGGATCATCAACTCTTTCTTCTAAATCCGAGGTTAACCCCTCTGACTGCTATTCATTCATTAAGTCTCCACTACTGGATCCCCGGATCCAAAGCGCATTGGCATAACACTCTCTTGCTACTTTCTGGTCGTTTCGAACGACCCCAACACGATCCCTAACCACATACTTAAAATATTGATGTACTATCGACACAACCCCATACATTCTAGAAAGCCAAGACCTTCCAAAAATTGCGTTGTAGCTCGTAGGACAATCCACCACCATAAAAAACACTTGGAACTTTTTATCGAAAGGTCCTTTACCCAATATCACTTCTCTTTTGAACTCCCCAGTCACTCGAGTTGTCACACATGTGAACCTTATGATTGTACACTCCGATTGAGAATTTCGGTGAGGGTTTTGCATTATGTCTTAAGTCATTTTGAAGAGGACATTTGCAGAACTGTCGGTGTCTATAAGCACACGTCGAATTTCAGTACCAATCACTACTGCATCAATAACTACCGCATCTTCATGCGGCCCCGACGTTCCCCGCAAATCATCATCGTCGAATAAAATGAAAGGAATGACATTTTTTCCATATAAATGAGTAGACATATTTCCTTCAATTTGAGCCATCAAATTGACAACATGCCTCTTCCTTGAACTATCAGTGTTCCCAGCCATTGAATCACCTCCAAAAATAGCCAATGATTCAAAAACTTCAGACAAGTCTCACACACACTCTTTCTTTATCGACTCTTCAACAACCATCAAGATTAACCTATCCGGATCCTTATCCAAATATTCCGAAGAGGCATCGAATTCCTCATCCTTCGAATCTAAAATCATTAAATTCTCAGGTGGTATATTTGGGTTAGCCGACCGTGAAGCCGATGCTAGAGTTTTTTATCTGCTCCCTTGTGACTTCACATAAGTCATGAGCTTCCCATTTCAACCAATATTTGAACTTATTTTTTCAACGCGATGCCAATCATTAGTATCATGTCATAATACGTACAATATTTGTTATTATGCTCCTTTCTTGGCATATTTATTGGATCTGGTTGTCTAAAATTTACGAAGCTCTTGTTCTTATCCCAAATTGCAGCCACGCTTTCTGCCAAGTTTACATAGTACTCTGGCCTGATCCACTGATTCAGCCTCAGTCTGTTGTAATTATAAAATGGAGTATGATTTGAATATCCACCTGTTCGAGGTGGAAAATTATTATTGTTCGAACGTGGCTGTTGATTACCATTCGAGGGTTGCCCTTGGTTATTGGCCACCTGACTCAAATTCTTTGGAGTATTAACTGGTCCACCTTAGACCCTCATTGACTCTTCAACCTTGATCTGATCCTCTACCTGAGCCATCAATGCTCCAAAGTTTAAAGCTCTCCTCTTCGTAGTTTCATCGGCCAAATCACCTGGCAGTAAACCTTGGCGAAAAGCTGTTATTGCCATAATTTCTTCGGAATTGTCCAAACTTTCCTTGGTTAAAACATACATTTTTGCGTAATCCTTTAACTTTTCTCCAACAGCTTGTTTGCACTGAATGATATTATCTCTTTTAGATTTATGTTCCTTCTTATACTTTCTTGGTTGTTCCCTTTTCTGATTCCTCTTTCGAAGAACTCTTATACCTCTTAAAACCTGAAACACAACTTCAACCTCTTCGTCACTAGAGGCTACATATTTGTGTTTGTTTTTTTCCCTTTTCGAGAAGAATAGCGCTCTTTTGGAGCTTCGAAACACGCTTTCTTCTGCTCACTCCTAAAATGCTGATCAGTACAAGATCGATCAGATTGATTTCCCATCTTAGTTTTCTTGTTTACTCACCTCACCTTGGATTTAAGCTTCGCCGAGTGAATTTATTGTTCTCTTTGTTTGTATTTATTTTATCCAAGAGTTGGTTCATGCGCATTTCAATATCTGATTTCACCTGGATCTGAACAAATCCATCCGGTCTGTTTTTATTTCTTTGCCAATCGTCTCTTAATGTTTCCTTCATAGATCGAACTGAAGGATTATTTTCAGGATTCATTGTAAGAATTCAGACGAATAAATAAGAAGATCAAATAGAAATCAAACTAGCAAGACATTAATTATTAGTTAGTCCCCAGTGGAGTCGGCAATTTGGTAAGTTCAATTTATATTAATGGTTTTAGGAGAAAGTAATACGTGTGTTTTAGTGAGATAAAGAGGGAACGTTTTAGAGAGAGAAAGTCAGTGCACAATTGAGTTAGATCAAAAAATGTTTAACCCCTTTATTAGTTCAACCCTTACCTTTATATAGAGGCGTTGGGACTTAGCTAAACTGAAAACGGTTACATAAAGGGATAAATTACCCTTAGTCCTTAATAGAAATACACAATCAGAATTGTTCCATTAAACATCTATTATTTACACTTTAATCCCTAAATTTCTACTTCCTTATCAGCATTAATATAGGAAATCCAATTAATATATGAAATCTAATTAATATTGAATATTCATTTAATATACAAATGTCAGTTGATATAGGAAAGCTAATTAATATAATTTTGTTAATTAATATAGAATTTCTAATTAATATAGAAATCTAATTAATATAGCAGACTGATTTAAAAAAGAAGATTACGCATCATGTTACTTTTAGCCTACATTTAACAATTCTCCACCTAGGCTTATAGTAACGCTAATATATATTACCCTGATGCTTACACTACTGACTGGAGATAAACTGTCCACCTGCATATTTAGAGTGATCAATTCTCATGTAGTTTGTATACTCTATCGAGGAAATCATCCCTAACAGACCAGTCTCTCGACTTTTATATTCAAAAAATAAGTAGTAACATTCACCTGACTTATCCCAAGATCAAACCGAGCAACACTTGATAATTTCTCCACAGTTTGAACATCTGAAGCCTTTAACCCATCAAAATTTAGATAAATAATTGAACCCATTGGTGGTTGAACTTCCTTTTCCAAGGCCGAACCTGAACCTAGCTTGAAAACAACTTATCTAGAGGTATCCACATCTCCACCCTTATGCTCAAACTATATCTCACCTCCAGCTCCACCATTGGTACCTAAAACAGCTCAATCTCTTGTTCTCTCCAGTTGTTAGAAGCATAACCCTTACTTTGAGTAAGTTAACGATTCATCTTTTCAGTACTTTCATGATTCGAGCTATGCATAAAAGGTTCAAACAATAGCTAGTGAATGTCACTAATACGATTGGATAATAATCTAAGGCATCGGTCAGGTACTTCTATTATATTGTCATTGATCTGAACTCTTAGGTTTAACTCACTGGATCTAGAATCCTTAGCATTCGGGGGGGGTTGTAATCCCAGCATATCCATTCCCATAGTAGACTATTTTTAATACATAATAAATAAATCTCTTGAATCTAATCTTGAATTCTTGAGGATCATCATTGTGACTGCGCTTGATGTTACTCCAATATCACGATCTTTTTCTTTCGACTTTGCCTTCTTCACCAATAATAATTATTAATACTCGATCTTCACACTCACCTAGCCCTAACAAGACTTGATAGGCCAAATCCAAGCCACTTAGCCAAAGTAGTGACCACAATTTGGCGAACACATATCCGAGAGATCGTAGGAGGTAATACGACCTTCAAGGCTGCCACGCTCATTCAATGGTAAAGGTAACAGATCCACAAGTTAAATCGGGTTAAAAACATAAACAATTTGGAACGGTGAATGCTTGGATGCAGAATGGACAGAATGATTGTAAGCGAATTCTACATACGGCAAGTGTTCCTCCCAAGTCCGGAGGTTCTTTCCTACAAATGCACGCAACAATGACCCTAAGGTCCTATTTACTACCTCATTCTGTCCATCACTTTCTGGATGGCAGGTTGTGGAAAAACACAACTTGGTTCCTAACTTAGACCATAAGGTCCTCTAAAAGTGACTTAAGAACTTGGTATCCCTATCGGAAACGATCATCTTAGGCATTCTATGTAGTCTAACTATTTCCTTGAAAAACAAACTAGCCATGCGAGATGCATCATCGGTTTGACTACATGCAATAAAATGTGACATTTTTGAAAAAAGATCAACAACAACAAAAATGCTATCCTTTCCATGACGAGTCCTAGGTAACCCTAATATGAATTTCATGGATAAGTCAATCCAGGGATTAATAGGAATAGGTAGAGGATGATACAAACCGTGGGGCTGAGTCGTAGACTTAGCCATCTTACACTTGGCGCAACGGCTGCAAATGCGTTCCACGTCTTTCTTCATATGAGGCCAGTAGAAATTATTTCTCATGATGGCCATTATCTTAGACACGCCAAAATGTCTGATAAGACCACCAGCGTGAGCCTCTCGGACAAATAATTCTCTTAAGAAACAATATGGAACACAAAGCCGATTCTCATAAAATAAGAATCCATCTTGAATGAAGTGTCGACCTACAGGATTTCTCAAACACGACTTATAGATTTCTCCATAGTCTTTGTCAGTTTCATACAATTCCTCAATGTGTTCAAACCCTATAAGTTTAACTTCTAGAGTAAAAAGAAGAGTGTACCTCCGAGAAAAGGTGTCCGCTACAACGTTCTCATTTCCTTGTTTGTACGTAATCACGTACGGAAATGTTTCTATGAATTCCATCCACTTAGCATGGCGTTTGTTCAGCTTGTGTTGGCTCTTGAGGTGCTTCAAGGACTCGTGGTCAGTATGAATGACAAAATCCTTTGGCCACAAGTAATGTTTCCACGTTTGGAGAGATTGGACAAGGGCGTATCGTTCTTTGTCATATGTGGGGTAGTTTAGTGTTTCTCCCCCAAGTTTTTCACTGAAGAAGGCAATGGGATTTTTCTCCTGCATAAGCACTGTTCTAATTCCTATCCACGAGGTGTCACATTCAATCTCAAAAGTATTAGTGAAATTAGGTAAAATAAGCAAGGGTGCATTAGTGAGCTTATCCTTAAGCGTTCAGAACGCTTGTTCTTGTGCCACTCCCATCGGAAACCTCCATCTTTCTTAATGACTTCGATCAAAGGTGCGGCTATGGTGCTAAAATCCTTGGCGAACCGTTGATAAAATCCGGCAAGACCATGGAAGCTCCGGACTTCACTCACTGTTTTAGGTGTTGGCCAATCTCGTATTACCTTGGCCTTCTCCTCATCTACTTGGACTCCATCTGCACCAACTAAAAATCCTAAAAAGTCAACATGATCTGTACCGAAGGAACATTTCTCCAGATGAGTAAACAGACCCTCACGCATAAGAACATCTAGGACATCCTGAATATGTTTAACATGATCCTTTTGACTCCGGCTATTGATTGAGATGTCATCAAAGTATACTACAACAAAATGTCGAATAAACTTCCTAAGTATATGGCTCATTAACCTCATAAAATTACTAGGTACGTTGGTAAGACCAAATGGCATAACGAGCCACTCATAAAGACCATGCTTAGTTTTAAAAGCGGTTTTCCACTCATCACCTTCCTTCCTTCGGATTTGGTGATATCCACTTCTTAAATCAACCTTAGAAAATATGCAAGCACCATACAATTCATCCAGCATGTCATCTAGACTAGGAATGGGATGTCTATATGTTACCGTAATGTTGTTGATTGCACGGAAATCAACACACATTCTCCATTTACCGTCTTTTTTGGGAACGAGGAGGACTGGCACGACACAAGGGTTTAGGCTTTCACGGATATGGCCCTTGCGTATGAGTTCTTCTACTTGCCTCTGCAACTCCTTGGTCTCCACAGGATTGGTCCGGTACGCGGGTTTGTTCTGTAAAGCGGATCCGGGAACAAAGTCTATCTGATGCTCTATTCCGCGGACTAGGGGAAGACCGTCCTGACACTTTTCAAGAAACACATCCTGATACTCCTGCAAAACATGACTCGGAAAGCTCGGAAACTCCGACTTTGATTTAGATTAAGCAAGACAATATTCCTTGAAAACGAGCATAAGGACTGGTCGCTTACACGCGAGACTCCGAGTGAGGTCATTACCTTTGAGAAAAAAATTGGTCTTACCCTTCGACATGTTGACCTTACCATTTGTAGCCTTCTGTTTCTGAAGGTAGAGTTGGTCCAAATAGACCTCACAAGAGGTCATGGGAACCAGAGTAGTCTTTTTTCCGTTGAAGAAGAAGGAATGTCGGTTTGTAAATCCATCATGGACAACCCGACGGTCAGATTGCCACGGACGTCCGAGGAGTACATGTCCAGCGTTCATTGGTAAAACGGTCAGATTTCCAAGGACCTCGTCCTTGTACTGGTCTATCTCAAACAAAACTCTTACTTGTTGCATGACACGCAGATCACCTGAATCATTTAACCACTAGAGAGGATACGGGTTTAGATGCTTGAACTCCTTCAACCCAAGTTTTCTTACCATAGACTCGTTAGCTACGTTAGTGCAACTACCTTCATCAATAATCAGGCTACAAACCTTTCCCTCAATTAGACATCTAGAGTGAAAGAGATTCTCCATTGTTTTGTATTGTCAGTTTTGGATTGGACGGTCAATGCTCGCGTGGACACCAAGAGTTGTCCAACAACTGACGCTTCAAGCCTTTCTTGGACGTCCGATTCGGAACTCGGTTCCTCTTCACGTTCGTCCTCGGATCGGACATCACCATTCTCCATCACGATCATGACTCTCTTATTAGAGCATTCACTGGCGTAGTGTCCTAGCCCCTGAAACTTAAAACATTTGATGTCCCGAGTGCGGTTGGGACGTTCCACATCTTTCCGTTGGTCATGGCAGGGTGTGATTGGTTCAGCTCTGGACATGGAAGGTTTGAAATCAACAGGTTTGGATGATTTTCAATCCCTTTGAAAAGGTGACCAGGGAGGCATGTTTCCTACACCAAAAGAAGATCACACATTAGTTTTTATCTTTAGTTGATTCTCAATAAGTAAAGCCTTATGGAGAATATCTTCAAGTTCGACATAGTCCTGCATCTCCAAGCAGTCTTGTATGTCCCAGTTGAGTCCACCCAAGAAGCGCGACATGGTAGCCTCGCGGTCTTCGGTCACACTTGCTTGGATCAGAAGCATCTCCATCTCCTTAAAATATTCATCAACACTTCGGTTTCCTTGTTGAAGATGTTTAAGCTCCTGGTGCAAGTCACGGTGAAAGTGGTTGGGTAGAAAGCGCTTCCTCATGATCATCTTCATGCCGTTCTAAGTTGCAATCGGTCTCTCTCCATTACGCCTTCTAGAAGTGATTAGCTGATCCCACCAACTGAGGGTATAGTCATAAAATTATGTTACAGCCACATTAACTTTGTTAATTTCAAAATAATATTGAAAATTAAATACTAATTCAATCTTTTCTCCTATTAGAGGTAGCCAGTCGGATCGTTGTGGCCATGAAAGGGTGGGATCTTCAGCCGTAGGTTTCGTATATTGTCTGGCCGATCAGGTGGTGTTCTTGGCTCATAGTAGCATCTCTGCCGTCCTCGGATGGTTCGGTCCGACCCACTCGTATGGTAAAATTGGGTCGCGGCTTCATCTCCCATGAACGACCTTCGGCCATGACCTTCTCTAGATGAGGCATCTTAACGCTCTGGTTGATCAAGGAAGGGCACACGCTGGCGTGGATTCCTGTCTTCAGGTAAGCATTGATGGATCTCCTCACGGATACCATCTCTTAGTCCGATTTTAATGGTTTGGAACCGTTCCTCTATGGTTTGGAGGCGTATGGTAAGAGCATCTAGCATGCGTATGTAGCGCGTCTCCTCAGAACCTCCCTCGGATCTTTCTATAGAAAGGGACTAAATGGCTAGTCAAAATTCCAAAAAATCAAACGGTTACACAAACAAAGATTCTAAATGATACAAACGAGTTTTTTTATTAATAAGATGTTTTAGACGAGATACGAACAATCACAAATCGTCAAGAACAATCCTAACCAAATAAAGTGAAGGAGGATGAAAAAAAAATGAAAAAAATGAAAAAAAAATTAAAGAAAAGACAAGGGAAGATAAATTGGCATGTTGAGGCTCTGATACCACTTGATGTGTTCCTCGCGGGAAGAACACACTTCCAAGATCTCAACGGCCGAAAGGAAGTTGCGGAAGAAGAACTGGATGATCGGATAGTACGAGGCGAGGTGATGGGGGAGGGATTGGCAATATCACTAAGGGATGATTCTCCTTGGAAAACCAACCTGAAATCCAAACGGATATGATGCACCGGTAGACTCAGGGATTTCGTGAACGGCAATTGGATATTACACATCAAAATGGATTCACGAGAGAACGATAAAACATTTGAGAGAAAAAACTCAATAGAGATTCTTTTAATTCAGAAATTTGATACCAAATATAAGGAAATAAAGCGTTTAAATAGGTAAGCACATGAGTTAGCCAAGAGTCACGCGCATGGTAAAATGGCACGAAACACCATTCTTGAATAAAGACAAAAATTAAATAAAGACTTAATTGCAGTAGTTAGAACAACTCCGCTTTAATGTTTTGATCTTGTAAGAGCCTATTCAAGCCCAAGAAACTTTAGCCAAAAATGAGTTAACTTGTTCCTGGATGTCTTTGGTCTTTGATCGGGTCATAGGCCCACTTGGAATGGTCCACGAGCTCCGGATGTCCGACTGCACTCTTTGGATGTTTGGTTGTTCTCGGACCTGACTTGGTCTGATGGCCTGACTTTGCATGTCCAACGAGTAGTTTAACCTCTTAGATTTTGATTCTTTGGTCCTCGGGTCTTTTGGTCCACTGGTGTCCGAGTGTGTCCCCCTGATATTCGGTTGTTCGAGGGCGTGACTTGGCATGTTCGACGACGCGTTCGACCCCTCTGATTCTGATCCTTCAGTCATCGCTGGTTCGAGCTGGATTACATCATCCGACGGTGTTCCCCGAACGTTCGTTGGTTCGAGTTGGATCACATCAGTATGTCTCCATGTAAAGCTATTAATTAAGGAACCTAATTAATATAGAAGGTTAGATTAATACGAAATCTAATTAATATTAGAAAATTTAATTAATATAGAATATCCAATTAATATTGACATCTAATTAATATTGAATGTCCAATTAATATATAAAATCCAATTTAATATAAAAAAAAATCTAATTAATATAGAAATCTAATTAATATAGTTTACTAATTTAGAAAACAAAATTATGTTTCATGTTACTTTTAGCCTACATTTAACAATTCTCCACCTAGGCTTATAATAACACCAATATTCGTTACCTTGATGCTTCAACTACTCATTGGAGACAATCTGTTCATCTGCACATTTGGAGTGATCAATTCTCATGTATTTGGTGAACTATGTCGAGTTACTACTATCCAATAGATCCGTCTCTCGACCATCTACATTCAAGAAAGCGATAGTAACATCCATCTGACCTATCATAAGATCAGACCGAGCAATACTTGACATATACTCCACAATTCGAACATTCGAATCCTTTGACCCATTAAACTTTAGATCAAGACCCGAATAAAACAATGGTTTAACTTCCTTTGAAAAGTCCCAAACCGAACTTAGCTTGAAAATAGCTTTCTTGGAAGTGTCAACATCTCCACCCTTATGTTTAAACTTCATCTCAACTCCAGCTCCACATTCGACACCTATTACATCTCCATAACAAACGAAAGTCTGGGGGATCCCGTTGACGATGTTAATTGTCCAAAAACAATTCGTCACTCAATCTCTTGTTTTGTTCTCATAAGCATAAACCTTACTCCAAGTAAGTTATGACTCATATTATCAGTTATTCCATGCTTTGAGGTGCTCTTTGATATTCTGCACCTATACATACCAAATTTAGAACAATAGCTAGTGAATGGTCGGTTCACTAATACCACGTTGTTGTCAGTCATAAACCTCTTTAGGTACTTCTTGGATTGAATCTCCAACCTGCTTCGACAAGCCTTTAATTGCCTCAACCACAGAAGATCAATTCCCAGCAATAGACACCCATTCTACTACGGTCCCATCCATGACTCACATTTTTTAAAGCCTTTTCAATTCTAGTAGATAACTTGAATCTAATACTTCCCTCGAGGAATCCATTATCATGACTGCGCTTGATTTTACTCCAAGATCTGCGATCTTTGTCTTTCTACTTTTTCTTCTTCACCAATAATTAATATTTATATATGATATTCACGCTCACCGCACCACTTATTAGGAAAATCATCAATATTTGAACAGGATCTGACCCAACCCTAACAAGATTCGTTAGGCCGAATCTTAGCCACTCAGCCGAAGAAGTGACCAGTAGTTGGCGAACACCTACTCGAGAGGTTGTAGAAGGTAATACGAGCTTCGAATCTTACCTTATTTCAAGAACAAAGTTAACAAGAAAGAACATGAAAAATAAATCAATCGCACAACAAGAGGTTTAACGTGTTGGATCTTGAAAAAATCCTACATCCACGGACAAACAAAAACTTATTTTATAAATAGGTAGGTATCACCTCACTTATCTCTCAAAAATCCTAGAACTAGTTTCTCCCCTTGAAGAAATATGCAGCTCACATCTCGTCTCGTCACAAATTGCAAAACTATATCTTCTTCTATTTATAGGTTAGCTAGGATAAATCTTAATATTTTAGTTAAGGAATCTAATTAATATAAAATATCAAACTAATAGAGAATCTAATTAATCTAGATGAATAAATTAATATATGAACATAAATATGTTGTTAGATGTATTTAGAAATCTTCAAAGATAACATGTGTATTTAAATTGTGGCTTAAAAACTATAGGGTAAATACTTTACACATTGTCCAATCTCAATATAATTAAATTTCATGAGTTTTGTAATGTATGTAGGTTTTTGTTAGAGATCTATTACTTAGTGATGCCGAAAGAGTGATATTTGGAAGAAAAAATGTCATCTGAAGGTGACGCTCACACAGAGAATTGGAAGTCTATGACCCAATAACATATGACATGACAGGTCTACAAGGACAACAAGAAGAAGGGTCGGAGGGTAGGCTTTATCCAACGTGTAAGTCGAACCGGTTATTTACTTTGTAATATAAACCCAACAAATGTGTAACATTGATAGTTTTTTGTAATAAGACGTAAAATATTTTAATTTAGTAAGTTAATATGGTGGATTAGCCATAAATGAACTAATTGTGTAGGCCCAAATTACCACCACCATTACTATATAAAGATATATATATTCTTGGAAAATATGAACAATTATTATTTTATTACTACTTTTGAAAGTTTTACGTTCTAGAATTTTTGTCTTCTCGCTAACTTCTGTGTGACCCTCAAAGTATCCAAGAACCGTTTTTCCTTTGAATATGTTTAGGAGTCATTAGTAGCGACCACAATAGGAGCTTAGACTGGTACCCAAATATAATATACAGAACTACTAAGACACTAAGCACGACTTCATATTCTTGTGAGAAATGAACACTGAGACGCATGAAGATACTACGATGGTTACAGAAGGAATGATAACTGGAGAGGACTTCGTTCAATTGGTAGGAAATGCTCAAACGCAACGACAACTCTAAAAGAAACAAAATCAATTGGATTTAAGGGGATATCAAGATCAATTATTGGATGAAATTGTTGGAGTAAATGCTCAAAAGAAAAAAAATAGTTACGTGCTCAAAAAATATTAAGGTGGAAATTCGAAAAGATGAAAATAGAGAACATTTTTCTGAGGGTGATGATGTTGAGTCTGAATCTCTACGAGATAAAGAAATATACTGAATGAAGTAATTCAACCAGATCAAAGCTACCATCCAATGATAAGTGAGTGCAAAACCATACATTGGTACAGTCCTTCAGAGTCTAGTGACTATTATGTGTCTGATTCAGAGGAACTTTCTCCTTCAGTGGAGTGGGGTCATCGCCACAGAAGACGGAGAAGTTCAAATGGCATGCGCTATTTGAAAATACATCTAATTTATTTAAAATTTCTATATAAAAGAAAGATTCGAAAAAGCAACATGATTCTTCGGATAAGAAAGTACTCGCTTTTGAGGTTAGGGATGGGGTGGCCACCAAAGGTAGGTTAGGAGAACAACAAACTATAATTCAAATTCAAGAAGGTTTTGTACTATTTCCCACGACACAAATGATCAACCAGTAGTTATAACCGGGGTTCATGTAATCAAAGCTTTGACTACCATGTCAATAGTCGATTTGTGAATCCTTCCAAGTATGATCTTTATACAATGATTGATGAAGGTCCAGGAGATCACCAATATAGTTAGTGGAATAATTAGAGACAATCTCCTTTATCAACATAAATTATATCTGGACATCTACCGAAGTGATTTGACATATCAAAATTGGAAATGATTTATGGAAACTGAGATCCGGATAACCATATTGAGCAGTTCAAGAATTTCATGATGAATTATGATGATGATAAGTTATTATGTCGTGCTTTCTTCCAAAATTTTAAGGATGGTGCTTTGAAGTGGTACAATAGGCTTCTTTAGGGTGGTATTAAGAATTTCGACATGTTTTACATAATTTTCAGGAGGCAGTTTGTGGGAAGTCAAGAAATTTGGAGAGACGATGATACGATCATCTAATACATACATTCAGTTGGAGAAAGTTTGAAAGATTACACCAGACACTTTGTATTTACAAATAATTTTTTAAAAGATTTCCAGGAGCAAGTCACTTGTTTTACTTTTACACAAGGGCTTGTCCCTGGAGAATTGGCTGATGAAATTACTAGGAAAAAAAATTGACCTTCAGTGCTCTGCTAGCTCAGGTTGAAGCGCATATTAAGGTAGAATAATGTAAGAGATTAAGATTTGTTCCATTGCCCCAATAAATACAAATTCAACAGTTATCTACTTAGATTTACCAGCAACAACAAGTTCAAAGGTTTCAACTCCAAACTTCTACTCTTTTTTGTTGAAAAGGTTAAACCAAATGTTCCCACAACCAATAATAAATCAACAGCCTTAGGCTCAACACCAAATACCAAGAATGAACTAGTGGGTTAGACCTGATAATTTTGCATGACTAACAAAAAATGTTGCTACTATTTTCCATAGACTCAAAATTGTATCCAATCGAGAAAAAAATTTCCCATTTAGAGACCTAAAGAAGAAAAGAGTAACATATTTGACATCGGTCACGATACGAGGGATTACATAACTCTATAGTTGTAGATTCAAACTTTAACTGATAATGGAAAGTTAAAAATGTTTGTCCAGAGACATAGAAGGTCCAACAGCAGGCTCTGGTAGGCAACCAAGCAGTAGCACATAAAGCAGTAGTTGAGATTTGTCTGAAGCAAGAAAATACGATGGTCATAACACAACATTTTGACAATTTTGATTTTCCTCAGAAAATATTTAAATATTTTGATTTTTTTTCTGAATGGTTGTTTTGATAATTGATAAACCTAAAGTTGAGAGCAAGGTAAAACATAAGGAAATGTTTCGAATTATTGACTATTTTAGGAGAGGATATTGTGTCAGGTGCTACCACTTGCTCTTAAAAAGCATATTATGAGTTTAGAAACACAGCTAGCAGGAAACAATTCGACTTATCTTTATAGATATCTCATGAAGATGCATTGGTAATTATCGCAACGATCGAAGGAAGCAAAATCCATAGGATTCTAATTGATATAAGTAGTTCAAGTAATATATTGTTTATGTCCACCTATAAAGACATGGAAGATCCTCTTGTTATCCTTCATTATAATAGGACAATAGGAGGTTTTATTGAGGCCAATTCGGATGTTGTTGGAGAGTTCGAAATTGAGGTATTTATGGGCCGAGAGCCGTTCAAAAAAGTAGTAAAAGTATTTCTTTATAAGTTATAGACAGTCTAACTTTGTATAATGCAATTTTTTGTAGGTCTTGACTATAAAAAAAATGTACGATATTTCCTCTACCTTCACCAATGTTTGAAGTATGTTATTTGGAATCAAGTTAGAGTTGTTTGAAGCAGCCAAAAAGTAGCAAGGGGGTGTTATATTTTTTTGTAAGCTCAAAGACAAATATATCAGTTATAGGGGTCAACTTCAGAGTCAGACATTGTAAAAAATATGAGGGAGACCCAGTTCGGTAACAACTGATAAGAATGTTGAAACTTATATCTTTCTCAACGGTAAAATTTCAAAGATTGGAACTATACGATCGCCAGATGTAAAAGATAGGTTTATATTTTTTTTATTAAGGATTCTACATATGTTAGATTAATGTTCTGAAGATGTAACAATGGACCTTCAAATATCATATGTCATAAACTCTTTGTACGAATTAATACGCGTCCGATAATTCTAGAAAAGGAGAACGTTCTTTGTTGAAAAATCTGAAGCGATTGTGGCTGAAATAGATTAGTTGTTGAAGGTAGACCATATCACAGGATACAAGTATTCGTTGTGAACAGTAAATATAGTACTTGTAAAAAAGAAGAGTATAAAATATAAGATGTGTGTTGATTTTACCGATATAAATAGAGCTTGTTCGTAAGACCCATTTCCCATTCCAAGAATTGACCAGCTATTGGATTCTACTTCGGGTAAAACGCTTCTATCTTTTATGGATGTATATTCTGAATATAATCATATAAAATAGATTTAAGGGACTAGGAAAACACTACATTCATAACTGATATGGGTTTACATTGCTACAAGGTAATTCCATTTGGTTACAAAGATTTTGGGGAAAATTATCAGAGTTTAGTGAACAAAGCTTTTGCTGGCTAAATTAGAATAAATGTTGAAGTTTATGTCGACGACATGTTTGTAGATAGTGCTAAATATGATGATCATTTTTTCAATATGGAAGAAACTTTTTGTACCCTAAAAGCAATAAATTTATTGTTAAATCTAGAAAATGTACCTTGGGGTGCGATCCATAAAGTTTTTAGGATATATAGTGAGAAAAAAAAAATTAAGCCAACTGATACAGTTGAATGCTTTAACTACTAGGGATCCTCTACAAATCTTAACTGGAAGGTTGACTGCTCTAAACAGATTTGTATTAAGATGATTGAACAAGTGTGCTCAATTTTTTCAAGTTCTGAGAAAACCAAACTGTTTCAATTGGGAACTAGAGTGTGACGATGATTTTATCAAGATAAAGGAGCATTTATCTTCTCTGGAAATTTTAACTAAACAAAGTGTGAGGAAACGTTATTCATCTACATCACAATATCAGACTATGTAGTATGCGCAGTATTGGTCAGAGATGTTGAAAATTATCCTCGTTTGGTATATTATGTAAGTAAGAGTTTATTGAATTTTGAAAAATGATACTTGAAGTTAGATAAACTAGCATTTGCCTTAGTTTTTTCAGCCAAAAAATGATACCGTACTTTCAGGCACATTCAATCATGGTTCAAACTTCCTTTTTACTAAATAATATACTACAAAAGCCCGATGTCTTGAGTCAACTGCCTAGATGGTCATTGGAACTATGAGACTTTGCGACTTCAAAACTCAAACGACAATCAAAGCGTAGGCATTAGCATATTTTTAGTTAAATTTCACTTTGAACGACCAGAATTTGAATCGTATATCAGTATCCTTATAGACAAGTGATTTATTCAAACTGATGGGTCCTCAAGCATCCAAGGTTGTAAAGCAAAGACTTAGTTGGTAGCTCCAACTGGAGAATCAATGTATCAAGGGATATGTTTTGGCTTCAAGTTATCTAATAACAAGGAAGAATACGAAGCAGTCTTAGTAGGGTTGCGACTTGCAAAAAATTGTGGTGCCAAAAAGGTTTCCTTGATACGCGATTCGCAACTCCTTATCAACCATGCATCAGAAAAAGTCAAGGCAAAAAAATAAAATTTGGTAAATTATTTAAAGGCTTTAAAAGAATTTATAAATTTGTTTGAGAATATTTAGTATGAACACGTTCATATGTCTGAAAATTCCATTGTTGATATTTTGGTAACTATAGCATACTCTGAATGGTATCCCTAGATACTCGAACATGAACTTATTTCGATAACAAAAAAATTTGAACTAAACATACTGGAAGCTTTGCGAATTTCAACAAGTACAAAGAAATAATAGAGGCATGAGCTTATAAAATTTCTAGTTAGAGGGACTTTTCCATATGATAAAATATTGGCTAAAAAGTTGATATTTAAGACACATGGTTTTATGATTCTCAGAGATGCTCTTTACAAAAAATCTTTAAATCGACCATCATTGTAGTACCTTGGAATGGATGAGTCATAGATGTCATTATCTAAACTTCACAATGATGAGGGATCAGCTCATTATGGGTTTAAAACATTGTCGAGAAGGGTCTCATTGGTTGGATATAATTGGCTTTCAATTATGGTTGGTGCCAAAACGTTAGTCAAAAGGTGTCATACCTGCCAACGATTTTCCGACACCATACATATGCTAGAATTACCACTTGAATTAATCTCTGAAGCATTTTCATTTGATAGATGAAGACCAGAATTAGTTGGGTTATTACCTATAGCTTTCGGGGGACGAGAATTCATCATAGTGGCCATTGATTATTTTTCAAAGTGGGTGGTGGCCGAACCTTTGGCCAGAACTAAAGCAAAAGATGTTATCAATTTTATTATGTCTAACATATGATGTAGATTCGGAGAACCAAGAACAATCATCACAGATAACGACCTTCAGTTCCATAACAAGGACATGTAAGCTTTATGCTCTTAAAGAGGCATTTATTATTTCTTTTCAGCTCATTTCCACCCTCAGACCAATAGGCAAGTGGAAGTTATGAACATAACTATCTTTTATGGTTTAAGAAAGGACTTGGAAAGGGTCTTTTCAAAAATGGCCAAATTATTTTCAAGAAGTGTCGGGCTTACCTAACGACCCCTCGGGCAACGCCGCATGAATCACCTTTTGCTTTGGTTTATGGGATGGATACGGTGATCCCTACCAAATATACACTTTTATCCTTTATAGTGACAAATTATTATGAATCTATCAATGATGAAGGCAGAATAGGGTGAAACTTTAGTTGATCAAATAGAAAAGAACAAAGGCACATCTAAGATCCCTTCATTATCAGACTTTAATGAGAATTATATATGCATCTCGAGTTTGATGAAGGGAATTTAAATTAGGGGATAAGGTTCTAAGAAATGTCTTCTTAAACACTAAAGATAAGATGCTTGGAAATTTTGTGCTAAATTGGGAAGGTCATTGTCCATTGGCGGAGAGGGTAAAGCCAATAACTTATCGATTGATATACAAAGAAGGAAGACTGCTTTGGCTTCCTTGGAACATTAAGAATTTAATATTGTATTTAGAATGAATTTGAAAAGATTTTACAAACTTTTTAATTGACCATGCAAACACATGTGGCATGCTCTTTCCTAGCCTGGTGTCGTAGGAAGGTTTTATGGAGGTGCCTATATAGCCAATTGGTAAATATAAGTTATTTGCTTTTTATATTTTATGACTTCATTTTTTACAAGTCCACGAATATCCGACCTAAAATCTTATTTTAAAAGGTTCCAACACTAGTTGGTCATGCTTAAAGGTTCCAACACTAGTTAGTTAATACTAGGAGCTTAATACTTTTGAATCTCTGAAGAGCATCAGTAACTAGTTGGAGATTGATCACCCTTGATTGGGTAGAATCCGAATACATGACTTTGTATGAAAACATTATACGATGCTAAAAATAAGATGAACAAATATATTAGCAATTATAAAATCCAAAACAAGAACATAAATTCCTTGGTCGCACAAGGACTTGCAGTCCAAAAACAGAGTTATAACTGATGAGGTCGGATAATTTTGACATTGTTACTTAACCTTATCTAGAGGGCAATTCGGTTGAAGCAGTAACATAAGATACCGAATAGGGTAAAACTAGTGGAACATGACTAAGCTAGGTGCTGGTCATTTCACACATTGGTATAATGAGTTCTTAAACTTAACTCAAGCCCACGATCCGACCCAAAAGGCTCATGGGTCAGTAATTAAGTATAAATACCTCAACTACTTTCATTAATGAGGGTGATCAAAATTTAATACAAGCAAGGACCTTGATTATCTCACTACACTCCACGTTAAACATTAAATTCCCAAAATACTTTACTAAATTACCCTCAATCAGAAATAATCCACACCAATAGCAAACGCGAAATTATACGACATTCTAGGGTTTGCCTTTCGGATTTTTCATTTCTTTTTTCATCCTTTTATTTTATAGGAACCTCATGATATTCTTCAGACTGAATTTCTTGAGAGTTCCTATTTTTTGGGATTTCATTCTTACCGAATCACCACCGTCGCCATCATATTCTGAATACTCGAATGTCTCATATACATCTTAAGATCCTCTTCAGAACCATATCCCAATAAGATCCTGAGTGTAAATTCAGAATTTTTTTATGAAAACCAAATACCATTACAGAGTTGACTTTGGCGTCGCCTCAAATTAGGGTTTCCATTGATTTATCAGCATAAGTATAGAGCGCAACCGCTTCATCTTTTTTAGCTTGGACTTTCAAGGAAGCCAGATTTGTGGCATTATTTTGCTTATTTTCTTCAGCCTTTCGGATATCCTCTCGAAGCTCTTCATTTTTTTTAAAGTATAATCAATCATAAAATTATTTTCCCTCAGGGTTGCTTTATGCCTCGATCCCATTTTCAATATGGCATTCGTTATATCATTCATATCAGTCTTAAAAACAAAATTTTGTTTCAGAGTTGTTTTCCGACAGAGAAAGCCCATAGTTCATTATTAATCGTTATCCGTTTTTAATTTGAAGCATTTTATCGCATCATGAAAAATATTTTACGAAGAAACGTATCATCAATCTAGTTTTTGCTTTACTGTCTCCATTTCAAACTTTGCACTGGGAACAACAAGATCTTGAAGAGCTATTATAAAGCAATCTGTTTCGAGAAGTTGAAAAGACTTGAGGTTGGAAGAATCCGACCATATTTTGTTTTCATTCGCAAGAACTGATGATTGGTTTTTTAGGGTCTGAGTGTCAGGATGGTGAGCCAATGCGGTAAGCCTAGAATCGATAGCTTCTGAGCTTTGACCTTGATAGAAGCCTTCAATATCCACGATAACTTCAACAATTTGGTCTGAGGAGATGACAGTCTTTTTTCTAGCATCAACGCTCTTTTAAACCAAAGATTTCTTTTTATCTTAGCCTTTTCCCTCCTTTTTACCCTTAGATATGTATGTTGATTTTTACTTCTTCATGAGAGGGATTCTTTCTCTTTTCTCGGTCGTCGTTAGATCAAAAACATTATTTGTTAATTGATTTTTGGTTCGGTAAATTTAGTTTTTTTCTACTTATTAACCTTCGGATCAGCCAAGCTAGCTTGCTTCTTTCCTTCCTTAGCATATTTCTTGGATCTTTTTTTTACCGGATCATTAGAAGTTTCCTTTTTAACCTTTTTACTAAGAGCCTTTTTCCTAGTTAAAAGGTATATATGAGCATCAGGATTAGCCAGTTGGGATAAAATTTCATCTTGATTATGAGGATTCATCAAATATTTTGAATAGAGGATGATTTCTTTATCATTCTCAATAGGTGGCTTCGGATCAGGGGTATAAGAGTAAAGGAGTTGTGAAATCCGTTTGACTAAGTTTCTTTGGCCCACTTGCTTAGCTTGGAGAAAATATTCTCAACAGCTTCCAGATGATGTTGTTGGGACTTAGAGATTATTTTAAAAGAAGACTGTATGAAAAAACAAAAATTAATGTAAAAACTAAAGGTTGCTAATAGTTTCCGACAAGTTCAATAGAACACCGTACTTATTAATATTCCATTTCCTTCAAAGTCGGCGAGGTTTTTCTCTTTTTAAAATTTCTTTATCATTATTCCAACAACCACTAACAAATATAAATTGTTGCTTTCAAGTCCTCTCTGCCTCTAGGAGATCATCCACCATCTTGTACCCATTTTCTAAGATTATGAAATAAAAAAGTATAACATGGTTCCTCAAAAGGGTGGTAATGGCCATAAACTGCTTCATGGGAAGTTCGATTCTTGAGCACCTTGAAGTGATGATGCATGAATTAAGGGTGAACCATGCATCTGAACTGGACTGACTAGGGCAGAGGTCCACCAATTCAAACTATTGAATGATGGCATAGTCTAAAGGAAACCGAAGTCCCAAATTCAAAACATCATGATAAACCACGAGTTCACGAATCGTGGCAGATAGTGGTGTATCTCCAACCTCAGGCTAGCGGATATGAACCGATTTCGGAATTCCCCATCATCTTCAGAGGTCTGATTCTTCGATTTTGGAGTAGTAACTGTATTCTATTATGTAAAGAGCTATTAGGTATTGATTGCTAACGTCGCGAAGATTATTTTTAAGTACTTCAGATATCTCAAAAGGAAAAACAACTTCATCCTCTTTCTTTTTATTTTCTTTGACTTCGTATTTTGATTTTTATTTTCCTTCTGATCCTCAACCTCATCACTGTAATCCTCCCAAAATACAGATGTTGTGACCGGAGACATTATATTTTCTGGTGGTACTGTTTCCGGCTTCCTTTGGGTTTCTGCCACAATCTCGGTATCAGGAGAACTTTCATCAACTGACTACATTGAGGAGGTTTCAGTTTTACGAGGTAACTTCTTACGCATCGGATCTTCAAGGACGACTAGCGTTCTTTCTTGAGACCCAACAAATTCATCCGGGGGTGTAGCTTAACTTGTATGAACCCTATTGGGTCTTGTGGAAACCTTTTTCTCTAGACCCAACAGGTTCCTCTAAGGGAGTATCATTTTTCATAGGAATCATCCTCAGAATCTTAGATACTTTTTCCTTATATTCGGGAGAGATTTGTTATTCTCCGAAGGCAACAAAGGTTTTTTGGTTAGAGACGTTTCTTCGATAATAGACTGGCCCATTGAAATGAATCAGGATTAGCGTTTGCTTCCTTATGTAGTTTGTCAAGAATAATATGTGATTTTTATCGAAATAGGTTGAGTAGAAGGGGTTAGAGAAAGTGACCGGCAAACCAGTTTGGCTTGCACTTTCTTTTATACACCAATTTCGGAATCAAATACTTCAGTAATAAGGCTAGGTTCCCCGCCTACAGTCTCCGTGGCTTTCTATTTCTCGGATATCTCACTAGATGACAACCAGTCCAAAAGAGAGTGGTCAATATGAAACATATAATAAACTCAGTTGATGAATTAAGAAATTACCTCAAACAAGCAGTCTGGTTAACTTTTAGGGCAGTTGTGTGGCGAAGAAGATTTTCCAAACTAACGAAAAGATAAAGAATGCAAGGATTTTTTCCAAACCCGTTTTTGCGACAATGATCTACCGGAAATTAGAGTTTACATTGGTAGGAGAAATATGAATTTACTTTCTTTCTCTATCTCAAAAATCAGTGAAATTAGAAAAAATGAGAAGGAACAACGAATTTATAGAAGGGGCTTTGGAAGCCCAACGGACACTTGCATTAGGGAGTAGAAAGATATTTTCAACATTCTTTCATGCTTCATCATGACATGTGTGTAAAAGCATACCACACATGATATACAGTTCTCGGTCCTGTTTATTTTCTTAAAAAAGAAAATTGAAGGTAAATTTATCTGACCCGTGTCATTTCAAACCACATGGCCGACTGTACTAAGTGGCAGAGGTACATATAAAATTTGAAGCAACGTTAAAATTAGTTCTCTCTTAGAATTTGTTGCAAGAATTATGAGGTCTATTGACAAGGGTAGGATTTATTCGACCCGTAAGTCGAACCGGTAACATATTGGACCGATATTTACTTTATAATATAAACCCAACAAATATGTAACATTGAGGGTGTTTTATGTAATAATGAGTAAATATGTTTTAATTTAGTAAGTTAATGGGATAGATTAGCCATAATTGAACTAAGTATGTAGGTCCTAAGGCCTACAACCATTACCATATAAGGCAATGTACATTATTTTTAGAAAATGTGGACAATTATTATTCTATTATTAGTTTTGGTATTTTTCATCTCTAGAATTCTCGTCTTAAATCTCTCTATGACTTGTGTGACCCTAAAAGTATTCAAAACATATTATCCCTTCGAATATTTTCAAGATTCATTAAAAGAAAAGATAAATCTCCAGAATATCCAAAAAAAAGAATATTAATCCCAAGCGTTAACATATTTTTATTGTACTTATTGAACAAACAACTTCGCAACGACCCATTATAATATTTCACACTGAACAATCGTAATATTTTACAGTGAACCATCGTAATATTTCATAACAAACTATTATAATATTTTGTAACGAATCATTTTAATATTTGGCAATAAACTATTTTAATATTTGGCAAGTATGAGTACTTTATGATTTTACAAGCAATTGATATGTTCAAGTTTCACATGTAAAAAAGGTTTATATTTCACAAATAACATACTCTAAATTTCAAATATAAAATATTTCTACAAAATAGCAACCGATATTTGAAAAAATATCAAAAGCAAATACAATAGTTTAAGAATATGAAATAATAAACAGAAGTACGAGATACGAATAACACAAAACTTTAAGAAAAGTTATATCTATCAAAAAGTTCTTCTACGATAATGTATGTTGCCTCTTCTTATTCAACGAGGTTATCCGACACCTTTTATAATATGTGTTTTTTAGTAAGATCTGTAATGCACGTATAAAAAAATCATGCACACTTCTTGCCTGGCCTTATGCGGAAATTCAAAATCCCGAAAACCTGAAACCGAGTTCAAATATTTATCCTAATAGGACTTTTTCCCAAATTCGTATAGGTGACATCATACATGAAAAACATGTACTCATCATACCATACATGTAGTACATTTTTCATATAACTTCATAAAAAATCAATTGTTTTATCTAGTTTAACCCTATTTATGATGGAGGCGCCAAGTGGTTATGTTCTTGCGTAGTTCGTTCCATATCGAATAAATTAAAGTTTGATTTATTATGATATTTTGTAGATAAATATATAAAATATGTTTGACTAGATAGTTGGTAGGATATTATACTTTTCATGATTTTTCATTTAAGTGGTAACATGATAAGAGAAGAATCGGTACTCACCCATTAATGAAAGACAACTAGAAAAACATTAAAGTTAGGCTTCATAAAATATAGTTCGCAAGTAGTGATTGTTACACAAATCATATATTTCACAAAAAATTATGTTGTAGTAAAAAATATAATAGTGTGTACATGATTTTTACATAACATATTTTAGTTATATTACAAAAATAAAAAATTCCAAATAAAACAACAAAAAGTTACTACATGAACTAATACTAATGCTTGTCTGAAATATAGCAATGTAGAAGAAAAGAAATGTATATTTAATCATAATTATAATAGAAGTCTCGAAGATTACTATAAATCATTTTATTCACAACTCTCAACTATCATTTAATTTTATTTTGATGGTCTTTGTAGATAAACGACTCAATGTTTACAACTTCAGGATTTGTAACTTCCACCCAATCCATTTAGTGTATCCAGTTGGGATATTTGGTGTGCATCAAACAATTCCTACGGAGACTAAAGACTTGATGTTATCCTATTGTAAAATTGTATTACTTCACTTGTACATAGTCTTCATCGGCTTCCATCTGGTTATGGGAGCTTAATAATCACATTATGTGTCGGAATACCCTGTATGCATCCAAACTAGCGAACTAATCGTTCCATAGAAGATTCCTTCTCATGCTTCAACTCCAATATATTTTCACGATACCATGCTACATACTGAAAAGGAAAATCATCACGAATGACTACATATGGATGGAACGCAACCTGGATAAACATCTTGAAAAATAATTCTAAATTTTGCGACAAGGTTTTCTGGAACTTTGCAAGTGTATAACACTATGTTTTTACACTTAAAGTTTTCTATTACGCACCAATAGCTACTAACATTTTGCATGTATGTAGTGCAACTTACGTCAGACTCATCTTGGTGGCTCGTTTAAATCCTCAATTTATGTTTGGACCTAGAATATTCATTTATACAAAATATATCCCACATTGATATGGATAAGATCTCACGTGTGTTCTCGAGTATATAATAGGACGAAAAATAAGGAAGCAGTCGATGATTCATGTATTTAACATAGCTAGAAAACTACATTTGATATTCATTTTGTGTTTAGATGCTTCGTCCAAATAATAATAAATATGTGTTATTACACAAACACCTTCGACATACAATTTCATACCATCAATATCTCTGAGGAGGAGCGCATATTTAGGTGATATGTACCTTGCTTTTTTCAGCAAACATAGTGCATCCATACAAGTAAAACAAATACGCTCGCATCACATGGATCACGTCTTCATCGGTAAGCTTGTGGTTGTTGCCGTGGTATTTAACGCTTTTAAATATTGTGCGAAGATAATTCAAAATGATTCCAACATCTTTGCAGTTTCCAGTAACATCAGATAATTCTTGGTAACCTACTCTTGGTAGATTATTAACCCGATAAAAAAGCTTTATTTTGAGGATATTATCTGAAATATTTTAGAGATATTGTCCAAAAAATAACAATATTATTGATGATTCTCAACCTCGTAATAGCATGCACATCATCTAACATTATGGTTTATCAAGCTTGAAATGAAATGTATTAGTTTTTTGATGTCACACCTCCATGAACACATCAACGATGAGAACATTGAAACTAAAATTAGCAAAAGGCTCGATAAACTTGTCAAATGGTGTTGTATCCAAACGGGCTCATAGTCACTTTTGATGTACGAGACTCCATATCACATGGTTGTTCTTTCCTACAACGTAAATAAAATAAAAATTACATTTGTTAGAATAAAATTAGCAAGTTTCACATATATGATAATATGTTTTACAAGTGTTATATAGTATACCTCGTAAATGTAAAATTATGTTTTACAAGTACTTTTTATGTCCATATTTTGTAGGTCATGTGTTGTTCGAAACTCAAAAATAATCACGGTATCCGAGTTAGAGGGAAAGCCCTTTTTCTTGTTGTTTTTCAAGTGTCCAGCTCAGGAGTCGGAACACTTGTATCTTGAAGTTGATATGAGATGATCCCATAACTAGAGCAGGATTGATGTTGTTTACCAGTTTCAACTTTGCGAAAGTACTAGCTTTTCATCTCCTCAACTTCTTTTGATTCACCCGTCTGGTATGCGCTATATGGACCTCATCCATACTCTGAAATATGTTGAGGTTTCTAAAAATTATTTATTTGTTATCATTTCACATTTATCATTTCTCATTTGTTTTGCATCAACTGTATTACATGTTTCATATATAATCTATATGAGGTTTCGCAACTACATATATAAATATTTCACAAACATTATCTTAGACTTTCGTATTCTCGATCTACGTTGGAAAATGATAAGAACAATCATCCAAAGTCAATATTTTACATAAACACGACATGAGAATAACATATGGATCCTAACAAAACTAATAGATCGATGGTCGGAATGGTTGATAATGGTTTATTTTTCGTAAAATATTTAGTTTTATTCGTCACATTGATAAGTAAGTCAGGTTTTGCATATACCGATTCTCATTTGTTTTGTATTAACCATATTGCACATTTCACGTATAATGTATATAAGGTTTCACACGTATATTAAAATATATATCGCAAGCAGTATCGTAGATTTTGTATTCAAAACCTAGGTTGGAAAACGATAAAAACATGCATTAAAGGTCAATATTTCATCTAAATATTTCTACCACAATACCAAAACAATAAATAAGTCCTAATAAACCGGAACATCGAAATAACTACGATAATTTGCTAAATAATTTGGCGAACTATGGTATAAAATTCGCCATGACCTCTGAGAATTTGTTTTCAAATTCACTGTAACTCGGCACAATGCAATAAAAAAACTATATTCAATTGGTCTTGATCCTGTAAATTCCGACGTCATATGTGAATTATGATTATATCGCAGTAAAAATATGATACTTTCGCATTCGCATGACAAGTATTGTTAAGGTTTTCGTAGAGTAAATAATTATTATTTTTATAGTTCAACATTCTAATTTTGCATAGTATATGTTAGTGCGTTAAATACGCTATCTAGTTTTGCATTTAATATATCATAGTTTAAAAAGAGTTGTATTATAAAAAAATCATAACATCACATCCGAAATTATTGCAAAATTAAATATATTGTATTTTACAAAATATAAATATTAAATTTCACAAATAATAACATTTTCTTCTTTGCTATTGTCATTGTACATATCTATATTTTTGGTTTTGCTTTATGATCGAAATCGATTCATATAAAAATATAAAACTTATTTCTGATAGAAAACAGTATAATCCATCTAACAAATTATAGATTGAGGAAAGTGTTAGAAATCAAATATTTAATGTTAACGAAAAAGTTTAGTAGGGTCAACACCACTAACTTCTATTCTCGTGAAAATAGAATGGGCCAAAAACAATTAACACACTGGTTGGTTTGAGCTTTTCTGAAAAATTAAATAAATTTGGAACAAAAGTTAAATTTAGTTATTTTTTTTTTCCATATAATAAGAATAAAATTCATTACCAATACAGATGATAATAAAAACTCTTTTTATAAGCCCTCCCAAACAAGAAGATCAAAAATATGTTTTGAACCATATTATTAATTTTAAAGAGACTTCTTGCATTTAACATGTATATATAAATTTTGCTTTTTAAGGATAGCCGAATTGGTTGAGTAAGGCATGTTTGTGATTAAAGTTCTTGAGTTCGAGTCTCTCTACCTACATTTTCTGGGTTGAGCCTGTCAGTTTGTTTGGTTTATTTTATGGCTATTGCGTCGTATTGATGATTTACCCTGTGTTTGGTTTGTAGGCTATTGCGTCAGACTGGGATTACCCTTGTGTGCGCTCATTGCATTCTGAGTAACGGCTGCGGATTTCCTCCGGAAAAAAAATCAATGTGTTTACCCTCTGGTGATAGCGGAAAATTTAATAATAATATTAACTCCAAAAAAATGTTAAAATACTTTCTGTTGAAAAGAAATTCTACAAACACTAGAAAAAAATACTCTTAGCAAATGAACTTGGTAAAACCCAGATTATAGCAGCTCTCATATTATATTCTTTATTGTTTAAAATCTGAAGTGTATGTTTTTGTGTGATGAATAAAAGAATTATCAAACGTCCTTTTCAGTTGCAATAAAACTGTAGCCTGATTTTCTCCATGTTTCTTGAAAGTAGCATTATTCCATTATATTTTGAATTTTTAGAACTTCATATAATTCCTTTAGAATTCAAATAAAACCAAACCATCCCAGAAAATCAACGCTTTTTCTAATAATGTATAAACCTATCCCACTACACTATTTCTAATAATGTATAAACCTATCCCACTACACTATTTCTAAGAATATATAAACCTATCCCACTAAGTTTCGGTGTGTTCTTGGTTCTTACCAGTTTCCAGCAATGTAGAAAACAGCTCTGTCAGCATAAGGAAATAAACTTAATCCAGGTGACAGTTTGTAAAAAGAACAACATGCATGCATTTTATAATTCCTATATATATCATTAGCAAAAAGGAATAAGAAGCAAATTCATACTTCAATTACACCACAAGCGAGGGACAGAAAAAATATTAACGACGTAGTGCGAATTTATTGATTCTCATATAAAATTACAAGGCTATGAATAAGAGAAGAAATCGATAAGAGAAGTGTTGATGTTACAATTGCTACAATGCTGCACAGTTAAAATTCATTTCAATATCCATGTGTTTCAAAACTGTTTGAGAGTACCACTGAAGGAATGTTAGGTTTCAACATCTTTTTACGACCGCAGTTGCAAAGAATGGATGGTGGCTGAACTCAAAAGAAACTTTAAGTGACGAATCAAGAGCTCCAACATTGCAGATTAAACTCAAGGCAACAGCGTTATGTTCTGCTACTTGTTCTAATCGCCGGATTTCAGCCAACTTATCAGGATTATTCAAAAAACTACTCTTAATCTCCTTTGATATCCTTTGTGCATCCTTGAAGTAGTTGTACATAACTAAAGTCTAGAAAACAGAATGTGAAACGGCTTTGGTTAATTAAGAGAGAAGGATTATTAAATCAGCACTAAGAAAATATGTCAATGGCTAATATTTCTTACCGAAAGGCAAGCATGCGATGTTGATTCCTTGAACGACGGGTACGAATCATAATCAGGGATGCAAGCTTTTTGTAGAAGCACAAAATGCTGAATGAATTTCTGGAGAGAGAAAAAACTTCAATTGGTTGCAACAGAGTTTGTAGTGACTATAACTAAATCCATTTATATGATTATTGATATTTATAAACGACATAGATGACAAAAGTGGATACTTCACCTCTTGCTCGGTGTTAAAAGGGCTTGGACCGCATAAGACCATGCCCTCATTCCTTAAAGTGGCAAGCATCTGGAAAGAAAATCAATTCGTAGAGAATAAATAGAATTAACTTTAAATGTCAAGCACAAAGGAGTAACAATCTTTCACTACCTAAATTAGCAAGCATCTTTTAAAAGTTACGAGCAACTTCTTTTTAAAACTTCAATGGCCAATCTAAACTGTTTAATGGGCAACCCAAAGAGACCATGGGCAAACTAAAAGAGATCTTCCTTGTTCTGATGGTTCTAACAGAAAAAGCTTTCTTTTTGCGCCTTAAGGCTTAAAACTTCACACCACAAGACTAGTAACCACTACAAAGAGAATCCAACCATATTTTGAATGATAAAGAAGACAGCTACCATTGTTAGCCCTTCTGCAAGACATATATAGCATTGGAGTAACAACACAGCTGGTGGGATCCGAGAATCCTTCGCTGTTTCCTTTGGAGAATCCCGTTTCTTCTTGGTCTTCCGTTTTGCTGAACAGAAGTAAAGTAACAGTAAAATCAACACAAATCCCGGTGGTAAAGACTTTTGCCAAACAGAGAAATATCAAAGAAACAAAAGATGTTGACGTCACAACAATTTAGTCAAGGAATGGGTTACTTAAACAAAAGCAAGTAATTAATCAACGATACACTTACCAGCATCGGCGGTTATCACCGTCTTAAAATGCGTTTTCTCCGCAAGTTTGAGATACACGACGTACATATACCAGTAAACCATGCAATATTCAGTGGGAGAGTACAGATCCAATTCAAACCCCAAAGTAAGAAATCGTGAAGCTATCCAGTATGTTTGCTCCTCTACCCAAATGAGTATATATTTCACTATCTGTATAGTTGTATTCTGCAAGAAAGTATTAGACAAATGATAATTCAAGCAAGTGAAAGATGTGGATAATTGTTAAAAAGACAAATTTCAAAAGTATAACCTAGGATTAGTAAAATTCATAAAACATATATAATAGCTATTATAAACCTCGACAGCAAGCTATATCAACAAGAAGCTTTCATTCATTGGCACTTAGTATTTGCTCTTGTCGTATGAGGTAGGCAACGAATAGATGAAACAAGACATCAAAAGAAAAGCTAAAACAAAAACTAAGCAGCGCAATTCCTCTATTGGACATTTGAAACTTGTACAGTTTAAACAATGAATCCGGTTTACATGGGATTATGCTCAAAAATTTCTTCAAAATATGTTCCATCAGACTTTATTTTTAAACACTGACAAGTAATTTAGTTATTGCAGGCGACCTTCACGCCCAATTAACATTCAGACTTGGCATAGATCTGTGGTATACCTACAAGAATCAGGCACGATTGCCATAATATAAAACATGCTAGTGCAATATGTTAAGTTGGCGTGGAGATTTCAGTTAACCAATTCTCAATTTTACCATTTCTACAAGTTAAAATGAGTGCACCTCTCTTCTTTCACTCCTTAGTTTTTCCAAATCAAACCCAAATTATTATACCGAATGGCAGGCATTAGGTCCCTGATCTCTGGATGAGAACAAATATTTGGATTGGATATTGTCGGCCTCTTATATGAAGTCCGGGGTAAATTGCATTACATGCTGTAAAATGGAATCCGACCGGATATATCGTCTTTTTCATTTCTTTATTGCATGCTTTGTTTCGTGGTTTTTCCTTCTCATACTAGATTTTACATTAATAGATTCCATCCATTTAGCAACTATCTCTACAATCTTTCCAGGATAAAAAATAAGCAAGCTGGAAGGAAGATAAAGGAGTTTGAAAAACCATGAACGTACCTCCACATTTGAGGTGCTTGATACAGCTTCAAACTCAACTTTGAAAAAAAGCTCTAGCTGTATAAAGAAACACAAACTGTGATTTCTGCTTTTCTAAACCAAAGAAATGCATGTTCATAATAATATCTGGTTCAACTGAAGATTCCAAAATTAGGTCTGACACAAAAAACGTGAATAAGTTTCCATGAATTTGCCAGATGAAGAAAGGACCAACCTGTACATAGATGACCCGCCAATCTTCTAGTATCTTCCCTAACTTGCGTCTTTGCCATGAAGAATTTGTACTCAGAATTTTGAGTAAATTGATTACTAACTGCGGAGGGAAAATTCATGGAAATATTAGTCAAAGCTCCACAAGTGAAGATACAAAGCCAGCTAGAAGCTTATTTCTAAGTCCTCTATCAGTACAAAGTAGAACAAACTATAAACGAAATGGAAAGATGTGTATACAACATAACCATATCATTTTTAATGTAATCAAGGCAACCAAACCCTAAACTAAAACTTCTGCATATGACTATATGAAAGCAAAGAAGGATAAATGGATAACCAAGGAATATATTAGCTTTACCTGTCCTAGTTGTACAATATGTTCATTCTTTTGCAAATCATGGTTTTTTGTGACATCAGGTAATGCGGCCGCTTTTGTTATCACAGCATAAAGAGGATCCCGTCCAAAGAGTTTCCCATCTTGGACCAGCAGAAGCTGTTCATAGGTTTCTAGGGTTAAAATCCAAATAAGACAGTTGACACCTACAAATAACAATTTTGCAGAAGGAAGAGAAAATATAGACAGAAGACAGGTCATTTACATGCCAAAGACAACATGTTATATCGAGCATACACGACCAGACAATGTTCATGTATCTAAGACATCATGATAAGAAGTCGTGGCTTTATGCAAAATATGAATTATAGTACAATCAAGACACTCACAAATGCAAACTAATGAATGAGATTTAGACATTTGCCTTTATTTTCTCTAGCCCGCCCTAATTTTACACAATTGCTAAACCAACAATACTATCATGGTGGTGCATGATGCGGTAGATATAGGACTTGTATCACAATCTAGAGTTAATCATGGAAATAAATATACTTGCATATTCAATCAATAAAATAGATTTTAGCATCCTCAATGTAAATAGAGCTGAAAAACATGACACTAAAAAACATTGACACCCGAAAAACATGAAAAAGATGGAACTGAACTTGGAAATAAAATCAGCTTCTGATGGATGGAAAATAATGAAGATGCGATAAAACCAACCTGTAAATGTGCTCTAGCAACCAAATCAGGCTGAGATTTTTGAAATTGAACCACAAAGTGCAAAATTCCCTCTAGCCAAGGTTCTAGCGAGACTGAGCACATTACATCTAGATCGCGAAGAAGTTTGATGAAATATTCAGCAGCCTGAAAGAGAACATATTATAGATGTTATGATAGGCCAATCACAACATCCAACAACCTGATTGTATAATTTCTCACCTCTCTCCAACTGAGGAGTTTTATGGCACGAGGAGGAGTAGGAGCAGATAGTCTGCTATTGATAGTGGGATCAAATCCAACTGGCTCGTGACCAGAAGCAGTCGTCTTTTCTTCAACGTTTTCTGCCGAAGTTAGATAAGCATTGGACCTCAGGAACTCAGCGGTACTGAGAATGGATTCTAGCTCTGATAGGCAGGAGGCTATGTGTTTCCTTGCCAACTCCAAACCTCTTCCTTGAGGCCGTCTCATACATGTAAGAGCAAGGAGAAAATGCTGAAAGCAACAAAACCTCGTAAATATACTAGCAAAAATTTACAAAAGGAATTACTTCTCACTTATTAGATTGCAATGAATGTTACAAAAGCATAGAGTACAAATAAATACAGGTTAGATAGTAAATTCTACCCCTCGTCACAAGTGCTCCTCTTATGTATATGTGCACAAGACCAGTTGGCTCATAATGATATCTTTGATATGCAAAAACAAGTAACAATGATCACCGTATGCCTGACTACAAATAAAGACGTGTAACAATCTACAAGCAACACGATACAAACTAGTGCAAAAGACACAGGGAAAAAGGAAACGCCATAAAGACAAAAGAAGAAACCATGCCATTAAAAGTCATAGTTCCGTAACAAAGACTAGAAACTCCATTACCGAAATGCCAAACTTATTTGTTCTGCAAGAAAATCTATTCCAATGGATAAAACTTAGAGCTACAGATAAACTTTAGCTATAAAAACAAGTTCTGCAAAAATTATGATTTTTAGTTGCTCAAGGCATGATATTTTTATTTCAAATTTTCCAAAGAGATTATTCAGACCAACTTATCATATTAACCTGCACCGATATTGTAGTCCAATCAATATATGATCATCAAGAATACATGAAACTGATAGACTTTGGAGCTATGTAAAACATGCACTTCCAAATATCCAGAGTCCAATATGATACATATATCTAATAAAAGCATCAATACAGGGTAAGACCTTACGGAAACGTAAGCGACATAAAACAGCTTTGCAGTAGCCTTCTTCCAAATCAAGATTGTGTTGCAATGGCTCAAAATCTGCATCATATACTTACATTGATCAACTACATTTTTAATATTTTTATTATATACTTTTCATGCTGTTCGGGAGCTATTCAATATTAACTGCAAAAAAAAAACTACTCTAGTAAAACAGCGAAGACTGATGTTATCTCCAATCATACTTCCACTTTCAAAACACCTATAGTGAAAGTATGAAGATGCGGTAAAGTAAATACAATCATTGGCTGGAGACTGATACCACCTGTTCTTGTTTCCAGCACCAACGCACTACCTTAAAAAAGGGTCAATGTTGCTAATCCAGTAAAATTTGAAGTATTAATATAAAGTTAGGGTAGTTTTTAATTTTGATACATGAAGGAGATAACTTTGACTAATAAGATAATCTTTGGATCAAATACAAATAACAACGTGATTACCTTCTAAGGATTTTCTTTTAGATGAAGGAGCTTTACAAGCACGCAATTGACGACAGATTGTTTCTTCAACAGCATTTAATATTGATAGGCATTTATCATCTCCCTCCGCAACCAAGGGAAGACCATATGCCATTATGAACAAATCCTCTTCCTATCAATGAAACAATTGTGAACAAACTGAATCTAAAGTTCTGAACCATTTATTGTTCATAGAGACTGAGTTATGTACTAATAAAGTAAAATATTTATTTAAGTCAGACAACAATTAAGGATCTGTTGTTTCTTTTCTTCCTGTTTTATGTAGTACCATCAGAGATCTGCTCTATCAAAACCATCAGTTCAAATCTGAGAAGCAGCTTCCAAAACTTTGTAATAGATGATAAAAACATTATGGATATGTAAAACAAGACTATATGTGTAATATAAAAGACGATTAAACTTTCATCACAGCCATATAGAATAGAGAGGGAAAAGAATCGTTGGAGTACTTTACTTCATGTGTGCGCGCTTCTGTAACAACCGAAATAATTGCTTTGCATGTTGCACGTATGACCCTGCAATAAGAATTTAATAAGGCATGTGATGATGTCCTATTTGGCTTCAGGATATAGATGCACGAAAACACAGTTTGTGCCAACGAATGACCCTTGTGCCATGTTGCCTGCCATAAAAGACCAATGAACACAGATGAAAATTGTGTACAGCTATTATACATGTATGACCAGATAATGCGGTTCGTAGTTTTACAATTACTCCAGTAAATGGAGGTGCGTATCAGTATAAAGACTAGAAACATATCTAAAGAAGAGAGTCAAGAGACTTAATCTATGATGTTTTAATTTCAGCTCGCAATAATCATTCTCACAGGCAACCTAATATTTACCTCGCATGCCAGGAGATGGTCCATGATTTCAATGGTGCACTGAACATCAATTGTTCTGTCTGAACTGATAGGTATTGGAGCAGCACCTTTCTCAATTGCTTCATCAACAGAATAATATCTAGAAACAATACCAGAATCCATTTTTGGGTCCATAATCTAGTAAGGGAAAAAAAGGAACTATTGAGTACATTGCAAATGAGAAAGTTTAATTCTGCAGAAGGGTTCGAATTGGACAAGTAAACTAGTTAACAAGCCCATGAACAACATTAAATGCTATAATCATACCACAATTCATTTATTTAGTACCATTTAGACGAGAATTCAAGCAGAAACACTCATAACAAAGCCCTTTGTTTCTTTAAATTGGTTTTGAAAAACACAGAATCAACTGGCGCAGAAAGGAATAGATAATCACTCTCAACCATACCAAAGTAATAATAATCTATGTTCTGCTAAGTATACTTATTAACATAAACAAGGTCAAATTACAGACACCGAGATACTGAATTACGCAAAATACCTCTAAAGCTGACATTGCAGCAAAAAGATTAAAATTATCTCCGTGGAGAAGCTGGCCATCTCGAAGATCTGCAGGGTTTTGTTTAACACGGAGAAAGATCAATACAATTGTACATCACATGGTACCACACAGAACGTAAGCAATGCCTTGCAACTAAAAAGTCCGAAGTCCACCGAAACAATTGAGACACTAGAAATTCCACTAACTAAAAATAGAGACATACGGTATACTGTTTTAGCACCCAATTAACTACAGCTTAAAGATTCACACTACCAGAAATGGAAAACCCAATGTCAACAGAAATCATAGCTAACTGGCCTAGATATTTTCTGAAACTAAGCTTTGGGGAATCCTATCAGTATCCGACGATATAATTTCGACTTCAAATCAGCTATCAGTCCTTAAATTCTACCAAGATACACACACTTTTAACGTAATATGAAACAAAAATGCCGAATATTTTTTATCTCCCTACTCTTCATTTTCAAAGAATCAAAGCAACTAATCATTTACAAGAAATTCATCTAGAAACCTGAACATGTTCACAGAATCAACAATGCCATTCCTTCACATAAAATATGGGCCCATCGTAATAAAAAAAACAGCACGATTAACTTCAATTGGATCAAATGGAATCCACAGAGAACAAACGAGAAATCTAATAATTTTAAAAACCAAAGTTAGATTGATTGACCTCTTGAAGCGGCTGCTAAGAGAGGAGATACGTCCGCCCAGACTGAGTTCTCGCCGGAAGGGATTGAAGAGGGTTTAGGTGCGTTGCGCTCCATTGAAGCTTCCTCTATGCTCCGCACTGCCAGTTGCAGTCTGTGTTGTTGCGATTACAGTGTTTTGCGAATTCTACTTCGTTAGCAACTTGTAGTCTCGCCTAATCGAACAAAGTGCGAGCGTACTGCAGGTGTTAGGGCTTTTGCATTGGGTCGGGTATTTTGGATTGTAGGCTACTAGTTAATTGTGAGTGCGACTCAAAATCAAAAAAAAAAACTGTTTGTGTGAATTGACTATTTTACCCTTTATATATAAAACCAAAGTTCTACCAAAAACTAACATTTTCTTCTTCTTCCTAAACCTTTCTTTCTCTAACTAAACTAAATTTTTAAAAAACACCAAAATCAACATTTTCATTTTAGTTTTGATTAAACTAAAAAGTATCGCACGAGACTGAATTATCACACGACGGATTTAGAACAAAATTAACTTTTTCATTTCTTTATTTTCTTTTACCGATTCTAATAATAAGAAAATCTTGAAAATGCAATGTAAAAGCAGAAAATAAAAAACAACACGTTCCAGAAAAAAAACAAAAATGTGGAAGGAGCCTATAACTCAATCATCAACATACTTTAACTTAAGGGGACTCACAATATAAAATTTAAAAAGAAACAGCTCATCTTCGAGACTGCAATCCACTAAAACCATATCCCGCGAACAGGAAATAATCAAAATCCTAAAGAAATGCATGCTTTTGGCCACAGAGCTAATGCTCTGCTCACTTTCGCTTTGACGATTTTGGCTGTGATGTGTGCAATCGCGTCTTTCATTGATAATCTCAAGAACCCATCTCCTATTATTGATATCCAGTTTCAGAGACTGGATGCAAAGAAAAAGGAGTAAGCGTCAGAGACTTGTTTATGTGGAACACAAAATAGATGTTCCTCTTTGTAGCAGCGGAGTATGAAACCCCAAATAATTCCTTCAATCAGGTCTCTTTGTGGAATGCTATAGTACCCAACAAAGAACAAGCCAAGTTTTCGATTCAAATCCCCAATTCGCAATTTCACAAAGTCTCAGATTCTGAATTAGGTGAAATTGCGAACTGTCCCCTCGCAGCCCATGCAAAATTGCGAACGGGTCGTTCGCAATTTTGCACGGGTTGCGAGGGCACAGTTCGCGGATCCCCATTTCCAGAAACAACAGCCCCAAATTTCGAAATCGAACCCAAATCCCCAAAACCCAACCCAAATTCATCATGCATGGTACCAAAACGATCCTACTGAATCGACTAACACGAATCTGAAGTTTTTTTTCGAAAAAAACAACTAAATATACATGAAAATCCGACTTTTTATCAAGAACACTAAACTCTAAAAATCACTAAAAATACTAAACTAAAATGCATAAAAATTACATGGATATGTAAAGGATTCGTATCTTAAGATGTTTCTGATGTTGGATTTGAGAAAACTTGCTGTTTTGATTTCGAGATTTTTGGTGAGTTTGAGAGAGAGAGAGGAGAGAAAAGAGAGAAAAGAGAGAAAATGGGCTGAAAATATGGCTTTTATATCAGGGGTAAATGTGTCTTTTTTCGGGTCTCATTATAGCCAAATGGGGTCTCATTATAGAGGGGTCTCATTATAGCCAAATGGGGTCTCATTTTAGCCTTGCCCAAACATTAATTGTGTATCTTATTTAACACTCACCCGTTAGAAATTTGGAGTTGATCCGTCTTTGTTTGTCTAAGTTTTAAGTAATACATGGAGGGGCTATGAACATTAGTTCGTCCCTGGATTATCGGTTTCTGTGATAAATAGTTTTAGACTTTCAAAAGTCCATGTCTTCGATTATCTAGTTTGGATAAAGTTAGTCTACATCATCTGTTGATGAACATAAAACTGTCACGTGATGTCATACTTAACAGAAACTTGTATCACCAATGTCTAACGTCTTTAGGTCGAACTTCAAATGCAGTCAACGAGAAAGTCGAGGGAACATTAGTGATACAAGTTTTAGTTGAGAGTATGGTGTCACGTGGCAGCTTTATATTAATCCGCAGATCCAAAAGACTAACTTTCCAAATTCGATAGTCTAGAGACTACCAACGAACTTTTAAAATTTTAGGGAGTATCTGTCATTAAAATCGATAGTCCGTAAACGAATTACTAATCAAAGCCACATCGAGGAAAGGTAAGTTTTATTTTTTTTATTGACAAAATAACCCTCATTTACGTTAAACTCTTGAATCGAATATGTTCTTTTGTGGTTAACCTCTTAATCAAATACGTTCTTTTCATTTTTATATTCACTCTTCTCGTCCGCACTTTTTTAATGAAAGTGTAAGTTTTTGTCGGTATTGATACAACTTTGATTTCTTCTCAATCGGACCTTTCTCACTTCTATATGAGCTTTTCTTTCTTTTTCAATATATCCTTAAATTTCTTGTTATTTAATGATTTGGTGATATCTTGTTAGGATTTTGTCTTCTTAATCATAAAGATATGTTGTCAAATCATACTTTCAAGTAATATTCTTAGATTAATTGGTTTGTTTTGTTAGTTTATCGTGCATTTGTTGATATTATTATTATTTTTGTGATAAATTCATATTTCTATGCTGTTTTTATATATCTCTTGCATCAAGTAGTTTCAAAATATATCAACGAAAAAAATTACCCAATAAAACCACTAGTTATAAAATTATAGCTCTCAGATTAATAATTTCTAAATCTTTTGGTCTTTCATTCATTAACCATTAACGCAATAATGTTACAAATTGAATAAGCACCAAGAATCATGTCAAAATAGACAAACACCATTATGAATATCATTTCTCTTTAGTTTGGGCTATGTATGCCATTGTAGCATGTGGAAAAAATAAACAAACATTTAGTTAGCCATTAACTAAAACATTATTATGTAATGTTTGAATGTATGCTTATCAACAGTTCCCATGGCAACAATGACTGAGTACAAGGACTTATTTCTTAAGTTTGATAAAGATAAATTTGGTTCGAATGGTAATTAGGTACTATGATTTACACAGTAACTCGTCCCTAGAGTATCGATTTTGGGACATATAGTACATGGACTTTCATAAGTCCGTTGGTAGTCCCTAGACTATCCATTTATGTGACATATAGTCCATGGACTTTTAAAAGTCTGTTGGTAGTCCATGGACTATCCAGTTTGGATAAAATTAGTCCCCTGCACATTATTTACGTGACTAACTTTATCAAAAATACAAAGATAAAGGACTAACTTTAGCAAATATGAATAGTTGAGGGGCTATATGTCACAAAAATTGATAGTCAAGGCACGCACGACAACTAACTTTATCCAAACTAGATGGTCCAGGGACTGCTAGCGGACTTTTGAAAATTCATGGACTATATGTCATCAAAATCGATAGTCCACGGATGAGTTACTGTTCAAAGCCTTAGATGATACGTTAAAGATACAATAAATGAAAGATGAGAAGTATAGAGATAATTGAGCTGCTATATTTAATGTTTAGAGAGATAAAGTCTATCCCTCTTAAATTTTATTTCCAAAAACTTTTATAGGCTGAATTTGGGTTAATGGGCCAAATAGGTTGGGTAATTGTTGTGGACCAAGCCCAAAGACTGAAAAAACCCATTAACCATTATCACTTGATACATTAAATACAAGGTAATAAATAATAAAGTAATGAATACATCTGTGTTAAGATAACTAAGGCAAAAAACAAAATACATTCTTTACATTAGGTCATAATTGACCCTCGAAGATTTCTGACCCTTCTGAAGTGATTCCCTTCGAAGATTTCCGACATTATCGTAGTTTATTGCATATGTATCTTCATAGCTTGTGTCAAAAAGAAACTTTTAGCTAGCTATTAACTAAAACATTATTATCTAATATATATATACACACATATTGAATATCATCATCATATGGATTTTAATTGCTAAAAAATAACTGTATTAGTATTGTTACTTGTAGAATGATTTGATGAGGTTAGAAATCTTCGAGGGACATCTCTTTAATCGGGTCAGAAATATTTGAGGGGAAAATCTCGCATTTTTGTTATTTGATTTAGTTATCTTTCATAATAATGTATTTAATTATTTATTTTATATTTGTTGGACTAATTATTAATAGACCATATATCTTTTCGAGTTTTGGTCTTAGCCTATGAATATGGTTTGACCCGTTAAGCCCATTAAACTAAAGTGAGCCTATAAATGTTTTCTAATAATGCGATGATGAAATTTTATCTCTCTAGATATTAAATGAATCAACTTAACTATCTCTTTACTTTCTACCTTACATTTATTACACTTTCAGATATTATCAAAAGACCATTCGAATAAGATTTATCATCATCATGACTAATAATATTATTTATGTTACTTATAATATGAATAATAGTATTATTACTACTACTTATAACATGTTTAATTAGGTTTATCTTTTGACCTAAAACATAAATATTTGATCATATTTTATGATTTGGATTCGATTACCTCAGTCAATATTTTTTTTAAACAAATTAATTTAACACCAAATTGCTACTTTGAATTACAATACTTATAACACTAGTAAATAAAAATAAGACAAACATATTATTAACATTACAAAAGTTGCAAAATATTATAATAAAATATAGTTATAATAGTATCCATGAAGATTAAAATTAAATTTATTTAATTATGAATAACAATATTATTATTGTTACGGCTTTGAACAGTAAATCGTCCATGGACTATTGAATCTAGTGACATATAGTCTATGGACCTTCAAAAGTCTGATGATAGTCCCTGGACTATCCATTTTGGTGACATATATTCTCTAGACTTTCAAAAGTCTAATGGTAGTCCATGGACTATCCATTTTGGTAACATATAGTCCATGAACTATCCATTTTGGATAAAATTAGTCCATGGAATATGAGTAACAATAATAATACTGATCGGCATCTATTAAGTATTAAATCTTTAGTGAAAATAGAAAATGTTTAGAGTAATTTTGGAGATAGAAAGTTACAAACTTTTTTTAGAGAGATAAAGATATTAAGAGAAAATATGAGTAAAAAATATCAATCAATCCTTTATTTTTGAAACCTTCCCTTTCTATTTATAGAAAAGGGGTATGAATAATTGTTTCAGTTACAAGTTAAACTAACTGCGCTATCAGCCTTTGATATTTACATTTTACATTTAATCTATCCTCTAGCTATAAAAGAATCAAATAAAAACTCTTTTCATAATTACTTTTACTCTTTTATTATTTACATCTGTATCAGTAACCCATTTAGTCCCTGTGAAGATTTATGAAGAAAGACTAGCTTTTATTATTTGCTAACTTATTGAATTAAAAATTCCCCACGACCTTAGTTTTGCCAACTGCTCGAACAACTTTGAACATAATCTTTGTCCTTCCTCAGAAACATGTTTGTCATTTCCATGACCACCTCGAAAACTTTTCATGATCGCCTTGAAAATTTATGTGACCTTTCTACAATCACCTCAAAAACTTATGTAGATTTATTAACCATTCACCTATAATAGAATAAAAGCTTACAGAAGCGTCCTATTACACGTGGTATTCAATTCTGTCACTCGACACATGTTAGCTTGCTTTAGATTAGGTAATTGTTGTCTGTCGATTCGTATCTCGACATATAGATGCCTGCCAACTTTTCAGCTTCATTATCTGAAAAACCCAACTTCTTCTTCACCATTTCTTTTATAAACACCCTCTCACCTCTCAATTTTCCTATCATATATGAATTCTAGAGATAGAGAGAGAAATTTGTTTGCGAGATTTTACTCCATTGTCATCATCACCGTGTTCATCATTCCTCAATCATATTCTAATTTCTCTAATTCCCATTTACTATGTTCATGTCTGATTTAAAGAACTGCCATTGCATCGGTTTATGAAAAAACCAAACGTTAGCGAAAAAACCCATGGTCGACAATACAAAAGTCTACGACAATACAAGCATAAGATTCTGAGGAGTAATCGAGGGTCGACAATTTTAATAAATATCAAAAAAATTGTTTGAAAGGGTGTATGTGTGTTTGGATGCTTGTAAGAAAGAGTTCAATTCTAGCTGCAAATCTGTTATGGTCTTGGATGGTTGTTTTTTGAAATTTCCTTTTGGAGGATAATTACTGGTTGCGGTTATGATGGATGCTAACGATCAACTTTATCACATGACTTGAGCTATTATGGAATCTGAAAATAGATCAAGTTGGGACTGGTCTATGCAGTTTATTAGAGATGTTCTTTGATCACTCCAGAAAATATCTGGACCTGATTTAACTGTCAGATATCGATGGAACCGAGTATAGAGAGAGAAACACGAGGAGTAAAGAGAGAAAATACAAAAAATGGTTGTAGAATATTAATTGTTCATCATTCCCTAAAAAGGAAATATTGCATTATATAGTTAAAGTAGTGGACCTAAATCTACATGATTGACCCATTTAAGATTATTTTACTCCATTATTCTACTATTCTTTGACTTACACATTTGTTATTATATCATATATCCTTAATATTTACATCATACACCCTTAATATTACTTATTTGTATTATTTTACGTTACAAGATTTACATTTGACTAAACCCACTCAATATTTGATCGACCCCAAACCGTCTTAATAAATCACGACCTTATTAGTAGCCCCTAGTATTTGCTAGAATTTGAGAGAGGACTATGAAGCATTACTCCAGAATGGGGGTGCCTCAAAATTAGGCGTGTGCCAGTTCAAGCCTATATCGAAGTGTTAGCTGAATATCTTTAGCCTAGTAATGTTGCATTGTTCTGCCTTATTTACACGTGTCGAATAAATATGTGTATCAAATCATTCAAATTTTTGAAAAAATGACTCTTTATCTTCTCACAGCCTTGTTGTTTCCACTTCCCCATGTAAGTGACCGTTGGGGTGTGAGCCTCCCCTATATATACCTTCCTTCACCTCATAACTCAACACTCAAAAAATTTATAGAGAGAGAGAGAGAGATTTTGCTGCCCAAACATACCTAAGTGTCCATAATTTATGAGAAGTAGGTTTGGCACCTTGATTGGTCCGACCCCGTTAGTACCCTAAATCAAAAGTTGGTCGAATTAAAATAATCAACCAAATCAGACTAAATATATAAAAAAACAAGACTTCGGAGATCGAGACCATACCCAAAGCTTTTACCCAAGAAGTTTGCTTTAAATAATATTTCCTAGCCATGGATGATTCCAACTCCGAATTTTATCACGTAGACGACTCTTGGTTTGTGAGGATAAGCTCTGCTATTACTGAGATCAGAACTAGTGCCAATACTGTTGCTACTCTTAAAGGGATGACACAATGCATGACTTCTCAAAAAGGAGAATCCTTCCAGATGAACCGATCAAAGCAGGTTCTAAGGCAAACCATGCTATTTATACCCCCAAGGAATTGGATCTCTGAAGGTTCGAAAATAAGTAATCAAACAGTCTTTAAAACTCAACAACCTATCCCCGACGCTTCCCGTAACACTAATATCGAAACACTTGCACAACATGATCAAGGTCGTAAAGAGGGTAATAAACCAGCTACCGAAGCAAAAAAAATGAACCAATGAAAACAAAGGCACTACTCACAGAAATATTAAAGGTTTTAGGGAGTAAGCACTACCAGGTTGGAGAGAGAGCACCTGGTAGGGCTGTATGCCAGAAGGTATTCTTAGTATGATGAAGATGAAGTTTCATACTTAAAGAAGCGTTGGGTGAATTCCTTTCTCCATCATCATACGTTTTCATACCCTCGGAGAGACACCACGATCAGTTAGAGATATGAAGTTTGTGATATTTCCCAACGTTCTGAACTAGGGACTTCGACTTGTCAAAAGTATTATGTTTCTTAAAAAAGTATATCTTATTTATCTGTCTGGTTCACCTTTTTATACTACTTTGTAGCAGTTACAGCAATTAATATTACAATATTTATTTTCCTAAAGTTTACATAGACTATTGACTATAAAATCTTTGACTAAATATATATTATACTAAATATATATTATACTAAATAAATTAGATATTAATCTAATTTATTTTTTGTAACACCCTCCCTCAAATTGATGCTGGTAAGTCAACCAGTAACAATTTGCCAATAAGAAATTGATGTCGCTGACGAGTCATAGCTTTGGTGAAAATATCAGCCACTTGGAGATCAGAAGAGATGTGAGGAAGATATATCACCCGTTTCTCCAAAGTATCTCGAATGGAATGACAATCAACTTCAATGTGTTTGGTGCGCTCATGAAAAACAGGATTGGTGGCAATCTGAATGGCACTAGTGTTATCAGCATGAAGAGGGGTAGAAGTTGTTTGAGGAAATTCAACCTCCTCAAGAAGACCGCGTAGCCATACAATTTCGGAACAAGCACTAGACATGGCACAATATTCAGCTTCGGTAGAGGATTTAGAAACACGATCTTGTTTCTTACACCTCCAAAAAATTAGAGCGTCGCCTAAAAACATACACCAACCTGTAGTAGATCGACGTGTATCTGGACATCCAGCCCAATCAGCATCACTATAGGAAACAAGTTGAAGAGATGAGCCAGTTGGAAAGAACAAACCACGTGTAGACGAGCCTTGAAGATAGCGAATGATGCGTCGAACTGCAACAAGGTGTAGATGTCGAGGAGAGAACATAAACTGACTGACTTGATGAACAACATATGATATATCAGGGCGCGTAGTTGTCAAGTAGATAAGACTCCCAACCAAGCGCCGATAAAGAGTAGGATCATCCAAAAGGTTCCCTTCATTTTTCCTAAATTTGACATTTACCTCCATGGGAGTATCAACTGAAGAAGCATCCTCCAGACCAGCCAAAGTGATAAGATCTTGAATATACTTTTGTTGGTTCAAAAAAATACCATTAGCCCGACGATGAACTTCTAATCCTAATAAGTATGTAAGTTGGCCAAGATCTTTCATATGGAAAGTTGCATGTAACTGTTTTTGAAGCTTAGTAATCAAACTACAATCAGTACCGGTGATGATAATATCATCCACATAAACCAAGAGAAGGACTATACCCGATGTAGATGTGTGGAAAGATAAAGAAGAATCATACTGACTTTGGGCAAAACTGAAAGAAAGAAGTGTACAACGAAACTTTTCAAACCAAGCTCGAGGTGCTTGTTTGAGCCCATACAAAGAACGCCTTAACTTACAGACATCATGAGAAGAAGAAGTACTCATACCAGATGGAAGCTTCATGTAAATATCTTCTTGAAGGTCTCCATGAATAAAAGCATTCTTAACATCCATTTGATGCAACAGCCATGATTGTGAAGCAGCAATAGCCAAAATGCTTCGAATGGTGGTCATTTTGGCAACAGGACCAAATGTCTCCTCATAATCAATCACATATTCTTGTTTATTACCCAGAGCTACAAGACGGGCTTTATATCGCTCCAAAGAGCCATCAGAACGTAGTTTCATAGAGAAAACCCACTTACTCCCAATTGGTTTAACTGTAGGAGGACAATGAACAATATCCCATGTATGATTCTCCTCAAGTGCTTGAAGTTCTACTTGCATTGCATTTTGCCAACACTCATGTTCCATGGCTAGTTTGTAGCTAGTGGGAATTGAAATACTAGATAAAGTAGTTACAAGAGAGACGGGGGAAGAAAAACCATACCTATCAGGAGGTCGAGAAGGACGAGCAGATCGACGAAGAGTTGTGGAATCAAGAGCAGGATCAGGCGTCGAGACGATATTAGAAGGGATCACAGTAGTGGGACCAGACTCATTTCGATTACGTCGTCGATATACAAAACCAGGTTTAAATCTTTCTATAGATTTTGGAATATCAGAAAAACTTGGCATGAGAGATAAAGATGCAGGAGGTGGATCAACATGAGATGGAAAAAAATATTGATTTTAAAAAAAATCACATTCCTAGACACCCGAAGACGACGAGCATGAAGATCATAACAAACATAACCCTTATGAGGAATAGCATAACCAAGAAAAGCACATTTTACAGATTGAGCCGTAAGTTTATGACGTTCATGAGTAGGGAGGTATACAAAACAAACACATCCAAAGGTACGAAGATCAGAATATAAAGGAGAATGACCAAACAACTTATAAAAAGGAGAAACGTGATTTAATGTATGAGAAGGTAAGCGATTAATTAAAAAAACAGCAGTAGAAAGGGCTTCACACCAAAAACGAGGAGGAACAGATGATTCAAGTAAAATAGTTCTTACCACATCAAGAAGATGCCGATTTTTCCTCTCAGCCACACCGTTTTGTTGTGGTGTCGAAGGACAAGAACGCTGAGAGAGAATCTCTTTATTTTGAAGAAAGTTTTGAAACTCATGTGACATGTATTCACCCCCAGAATCAGATCGTAAAACTTTTATATTGGCAGAAAATTGAGTGTCAAGATATGCAAGGAAGCGTTTAAAAACTGAAAAAACTTCAGCTTTAGCCCGAAGGAAGTAAACCCAAGTAAAAAGACTAAAATCATCAATGAATGTAACAAAATACTTGTAGTGTGCATGAGAAATAATGGGTGCAATCCCCCAAACATCACTATGAATAACATCAAAACATTGTGAAGCACGAGATGCATGATGAGGAAAAGGTAAAACCTTGCTTTTACCAAGTTTGCATGATGTACAATCAAAAGAAAGATCTTGAAAATAACTTATTTTATTTCCCAATAATTCAGAATGAACCAAAGTACGAAGTACATCAGAATGTGGATGACCTAAACGTCTATGCCACATTTGGTTTCGTGAACCAACAACATTACAAGCAAACGAAAAAGGAAAACTAGGAATATCAATGGAAGGAGACTTATATAATGGAAAGAATCGTCCTACTTTAGGACCCTTCGCAATCATCTTTCCCGACACTTGATCCTGCACAACACAACCAGAAGGAGAAAAAGTGACATGACAATTATTATCAACCAATTGACCAACAGAAATAAGATTTGTGGAGAGGTCAGGAGACACAAAAACATTAGTGAATGTGGAAGAAAGATCACCAACAGCACTAATAGGCACAGAATGACCATCAGCAGTGTTAATTTTGAGATCTCCATCATTTTTTTTAACATTAGACAGAGGAACAACGGTATTTGTCATATGGTTTGAGGCTCCAGAATCGAAATACCATGGTGTGGAATAATGTTTTGGATTACCTGAGAGTCCAAAAGCAGAAAAAGCAGAAATTATAATTTGTTGAACCATTTCAGGAGTAAGTGTGTTTGGATTTGTTGTTGGAGAAGGAACATGAACAATCGGTGAGGTAATAGGCAATGCAGTAGAACAAGCACTAGTGGAGGCATGATAAGCAGTACCTTGTCGTCGTTCAGGTCGAGTGGGACAAGCAGAGATGATGTGCCCTTGTTTCTTGCAGTAGTTGTAGACCTTTTTGGGACAATCTTGAGCAATGTGGCCGAACGAATTACAACTATAGCATTGGATGTCACGCATGTCTCTATATTTATTTCTCGCTTGTATTGCATAAGCTACCGGAACCTGTGTAATGATACTAGCTTGATGTTCAATAGATGCCTGAGTTATCATTCGCTGCTCCTCACGAAGAAGTTCACCCAAACATGCATCCAAAGATGGTACAGGATGACGATTCATCAGATTAGACCGTGCAATATCAAAATCCGGTCGTAGCTTCATTAAGAATTGATCTCGTCTGCTGGTTGCATGCATTGTCTGGATAGCAGAAAGAGCTGAAGCAGGAATATCGGCATAAATTATATCTGAATAGTCTGCCCAAAGGTTTTGAAAACCTGAAAAATATGCTTCAATGGAAAGACTGCCTTGAGTGTAATTAGCCAATTCATACTCCAATTGAAATCTTCTAGCAGAGTTGTCTTGATTATAAATTGTTTTTAGATAATTCCACATACCAGCAACGGTTTTATAGGGCTTCAAGTTGAGAACAAGATGAGGTTCAAGCGAACTAAGAATCCAAGTCATGATTCTAGCATCTATTATTTCCCACTTGGACAAAGCATTAGCATCTAGAGGGGCAGGATCACTCCCATCAATATGACCCCGTAATTCTTTTCCTTTTACATACAATTGAAATTGAAATTCCCAAGCAGAATAATTTTTCCCCGTAAATTTAATATGAAACGGTTCGAATTTATCGAGTGACATGATGTAACCAAGAAAACAGATCCACGAGAACAAAAAAAATTTGAAACTAGAAATCCCCAAATACTCTCGAAATTCAGAAAAGAAAAAAAACTCACCACCCAAAATACGTGAAAAACTCACCACCCAAAATACGTGAAAACTCACCACAAAAAAAAACTCTACGAAAAAAAAATCACTCACCACCAAAAAAAAACTCTACGAAAAAAAAATCAGCTGCGCTCTGATACCATGTCAAAAGTATTGTGTTTCTGTAACACGACTACCTTTAGATCCCACGATCGTATGGTACTTTGAGCTAGTGGAACTACATTCCAGCAGGCGAGTCCTAATGCCTTGTTTACACTAATGTACTATATTATAGCATCGAGAATCTCCCAAATAGTGATGCCAATAGAGGAGTTCTTGGCTATCACTAGGTTATCTAAAGTTCAAAAACATCCATTCTTCTATGTTACCCTCAATAACGACTACAAGAATGTACTTGCTTGAAGCAGATAAAACTTCGAAATAGCATTTCTTGTTTGTTAGTGAAGCTTGGGAAAACGATCGGTCTTATTCCAAGAATAACAGCAACCCGAGGTGACTCTCAAGGATGTGGACATGCTAAGGTAACTATCTCATTACCAGTTATATCTTAAGCTCAGAAACATTAACTATAATATATTTTTAGCAGTTCTGAAGTCGAAACTGCAATCTTTGAGGAAGAAGTACTTGAAAGCTATGGAGAGAACCTTCGTAAGCCTGAATACCTAGGCTCGATAAAACTAGGCGAATAAGTTTCATATGTGTTTTATGACCGTAAACCTTGTCCGTAGCCATCTATGAAGCTCCTTGGAATGTGACATGACTGAAGATCAGTTGATGACTCCTCTTGACCCTATTGTTATCATGAAAAGGTTGGGTTGTAGTGCTTCAAACGAAACTGGGGAAGGATAACATAGCCGCACCTAAACGATTATGCCACAAACTTCCTTGAAACCCTATCCACTCAAGAGGGTGGATCCAAAGGTGTGCTAATCTTGGACATACATTGGAGGTTCCCAAAATTATAACCTGGATTTTACTAGTAGTTGGTTCTTGAGAAAAATAATCTCTCGGGGGTTTCCTATAAATATAGTACTAGCGAATAATCTTCAGTTGCGGGGTCGACCAAATAAATTAGAGAGAGCGACTCTAAATAAAGTTTGGGAGATACTTCCGACGATGATGATTCCGCTACCTTGGAGAAATCGCACTGATCGTTTTCTTTGTAAAGGATTCATTGCTGCCCCAACATGTTGTTTTGTTGTTGCGCTTTTTAATTGAATACTGTAGTTTTTCTCTTAATTCAGTGCCCTAGTTTTATCTTTTATTGAAAGTGATCAGTTTCCAAATTTAAGACAAGCTCGGTTTGTTAATGTTTGAAGAACCCTCGTGTACAAAATTGTAAAAAATAAATATTGACCAACCGAAGTTAGAAGACTCTTTAGGTCCAAGATTATAAAAAAATGAATGTTGACCAACCGAAGTTGCAAGACCTCTCAGGTCTAAAATTATAAAAAATGAATGTTGACCAACCGAATTTGGAAGACCCAATATATAAATGTTAACTTCAAATCTTGAAAAGCGCATAAAAAATAAATATTTTTATTGATAAATCGACTAAGTGAGCACCTTATTAAAACCTTCATGTGCCACCAGGGTAGGAAATAGTATGACACCAATCGGTACATGCTAAAATAATGAAAGAAATATACAACGTGTTAATATTTTCTCAAAATAAAATTTCAGATGTTTGATGTTCCACGAGTGTCGAAGCGGTCTTTCATCTTTATCTCTTAATCAATATATCCCCACTTTTACCCTTTCTATTACGACGTAGGGGGCAACTTCCAAAGCCTTTTATTTTTGTGTGTATGAACACTTTTCCGAAGACCTTATCTCTGATACTAAGTTCTCGTCATCTGACCTTTGATATATACCTGCTCTGCATCAGAGTTTTGTAGTGTAAGGAATTTATTTGCACTCATATTTTCTTCTCCTCAATCAAATCAAGCTCATCACGTCTGCTCTTGTCATTATCCTATTTAAAATAATCTTTACCACGATACGACAAAAGCATAACTTTTGAATGTTTTAGGATATCACTCAGATAAACCATTGCATAAGGTGACTTCCAAGTTGCAGTGCGAAGAGTGGTGTTCGATATGCCCATAACACGTTATGCAAATAACTCGGCCATCTCCTAGCTTTTCCTTTTAATTTTTTCTTGAGGTCTTCAAGAACTATTTAATTTGTCACTTCAACCCATCTGTTAGCCTACAGGTGAAAAGGTGAAAAAAAAACATTGTTGTATCCCTTGGGAGAAACTAAAAGCCTAATTTCTTTTTTATTGAACTGCAGACCGTTATCCATGGTTAATCTCTTTGGTACACCAAAACGACAACAGATATTTGAAAAAAATAAATTTTATCTTATTTTTCACTCTTGTCCTGAATAATGGCTCTACGTCAAACCATTTGGACAAATGATCCATCATGACTACTATTGATAAAAGAGAGAAGTATCCGGACTACGTGTTAGATCAGATAAATATGAGGTTGATTTAAGATTTATGAAAGTCTTATAAAGTAGGTCCAATAAGTATGTAACATTGAGGGTGTTTTGTTTAATAAGTGATAATTATGGTTCAGATTAGTAAAATAGAAAGATGGAATGACCTTAAATTGGTTAACCATGTGGTTTTTAGGCTCAACACATTTACTATATAAAGCAACATTCCCTTTTGGGGGATGATGAACATTTATTACTTTATTACTTATTTTGTCAACTTCTCTCTTTAGATTTCCCATGTTTATCTTTCTATATAATCTCTCTCGAAGATATCTTAGACAAATAATCACCATTGGAAATATTTGGAACTATTATTGGCATCGTCTTCGGGAATCTGATTGGTATTTGGAATCATTTTTCAAAACCACTATTTAATTGCCGAGTTTTTTGAGAGAAATGGATGTGGAGAATTGGTGATCAGAAGTATATCCTAAGATTAACGCCTTGAATAGAAAATGATAGAAGAAAAATATTACGATGATCAATACACCGATGAGCTGCTCGAAGAGTCTGCATTGGTGGCTAGAAGAAAAGAACTTTTAGAAGACATATCAAAGTTGAACACGGATAAGGATGTGACAATGGCTGTTAAAAGGCTTATGTCAGAGATTCGAAGAGAGACATTATCAGAGGAAAATAGAATAGAGGATGCTCGTCGGACTAACTACGATAAACATGAAACGCGCAGACGGTGAAGTCATTATTCTTTGAGATAACGTGGTTTGTCAAAACCAAGACCAAGTTGGAAGGTTGTAAAGATAACGTGACACTAAAAGTTTTTCAAATAGGACTCCTCTTTGGTAATTTAAAAGATAATGTTGCAAAGAAACAAGCCATAACGTCTGGAGCATTGTTGGCACAAGTTAAGAAGAGAATTTTGGTGAAAGAAACACAAGAATCATAAGTGGCTTCTATTGTACAAATTGAGCAATACCAATTCCATCAATCTTCGGTAGTAGTCTATCACCAAACACCCACTCAGATTCCTCCGAATTACCTTTCATCGACCAATATCCGACCAAGAGTACCGAATCAGCTACCTTACATATCGAGGCTTAATCTGCAGGTGATAAACACATAACATGTTGGCAGATAGAAATCAAACAAGGGGGTTTGACCTTCTCATTTCACCAAATTAATGGAGTGCGTGGCTACGATCTTTGATAAGGCTTGGAATCACATACAGTTCTAAAAAACTGCTCTGATACATACACCAATAGAAGGAAGAAACGGCATGTATTGCAACTACCACAATGACATTGGATATGACACAAGATATTGTATAGCGTTGAAAAAAGATATCCAAATGTTGATAGAAAATGATAAATTGAAAACGTTCGTTAAAAAACATTCTTAGCGCGATATGATGGCAATGAGGTTTGTTACAACTCCGAAGCAAGATAATGCTTTGATGATTTGGGAGCCTATCGATTCTTTTGATGTCACTTTGAAATATTTGGATCCCAAACCATGCATGAATAAGGTTATGAGGGCGAAGGAACCCGCAACGAAAGGAAAGGTTATTGAATTGTGTAATTTCTTTGAATAATTGATAATTTTAGAGGTGATACCATTTTAGGAACAACGAGCTTCTCCATAAAAATGCACATTGTGAGTCTTGCTACTTAGTTGAAGACAAGTGCTTTGCCACATTTATACTGAATTCCGTCTCCATTGCTTTGTTTTGAGAATGATGCCATGAGAGAAGTGGCAAGGCCACTTGAGGGCGTTGTGGTAATCATGACAGGAATTGTCGGAGACGAAATTTGAAAGATCATGATAGACATCGCTAGCTCTACCAATATACTACTCATAGCGACTTATGAGAATATGGAAGGTCCTCCGGCTATACGTCGGTCAGATCAGACGATTGTGGGTTTTACTCGGGTAACTGTCAAAGTGGTTGGGGAATTCCAAAGTGTGGTGGAAACAGGGTTGTGTACCATTCAGGAAAAAAGTGATAGTGCTATTTATTATGGTAGACACGCCTATGTCATATAATATGATATTCAGGAGGTCTTGGATGTCTGTAATGCACGCAATTGCCTCGATTTTTCACCAGTGCTTAAAGTATATCGTGAGAAACAATATGGAAAAAATTAGGAGTAACAAAAAAATAACGAAGGAATATTACCGAATGACTTTGGATTCAAAGGAGGTTAAAGGGAGCGAGCCAAATAACGCATAACAGTCAGTGAGGTCTATTTCAGGGTCGGACCCAGTCAACGATCCAAGGGAGACCCCCAGATTTTTTGTCCTTGACGATAGTTTTGAGGACTATGTTTTTCCCAATGGGAAGAATTTGAAAATTGGTACAAAGTTATCTCAAAAGGTGAGGGGGAGGTTAATTTAGTTTCTAATAACAAGTTTACATATGTTTTCTTGATGCACGAAAGATGTCATAGGGGTGGCCATTGAAATTATTTATCACAAATTGACGACCTGAAGCAACATACACCAAATTATTCAAATAAGGAGATCTTTCTCTCATGAGAACTCCAAGATATTATGGTCGAGGCAAAGTCGGACACATACAATAATCTTTATACCCATTGTGGACGACCAATCCAATTTTGGTGAAAAAATGGCAAATAAAGTGTGTGCTTGGATTTCATTGACTTGTATAGAGCGAATCCAATTGATCATTTTCATGTCCCCCAGATCGATCAGTTAGTGGATTCCATATTGGGTAATCAATTGTTTTCTTTCATGGATGCATACACGGGGTATAACCAGATCAAAATGGATCTGAAGGAACATGATAGCACTTTGTTCATCACTGGCTGGGGTCTGTATTGCTATAAAGTTTGTCATTTAGATTGAAAATGTTGGCCAACTTACTGATGCTTGACAATCAAAGCTTTTGAAGCTCAGATTAGACAAAATGTCGAGGTATATATTGATGATATGCTGGTAAAACGTACCAGGGACAAAAACCATTTTACAGATCTAGAAGAGAAGTTCGCCAACTTAAAAAAGATAAACTTGAAGCTAAATTTTGAGAAATGCACATCAAGAGTGTGGTCTTGTAAATTTTTATGTACATAGTCAGTGAACGAGGGATAGAAACCAACCCATTACATCTGAACGCTTTGAGTACCATGGCTTCTCCTCTAACAATTAAATAGGTAATGATACTGATAGGGAGGTTGGTAGCCTTGAACAAGTTCATATCCAGGTCTTCAGATAAATGTGTCTTGTTCTTCCAAGAATTAAAGCAAGTGAACTGTTTCAGTTGGATCCATAAATATTTTGAAGCCTTCACATAAATTAAAGAATATTTTTTTAACTCGAAACTTTGAGGAAACCTAGTCTGGGAACAAGTCTTCAGGCCCACTCGATGATAGTTTGAACATCTTTTTCGTTAAAAATTATGTTACAAAAAGCCAATGTACCGGGTAGAATGACCAAATGGTCTGCGGAACTAGGAGATTTTGATATTGATTTTGATCCCCAAATGGTAAAATCAAAGCTCAAGACTCGGTAGATTTTTTGGTTGAGTTTTATTCTGAGCGACCAGATATGGAAATAAGCGAAAGAAATCCAGAGGTTGAATGAACTGTTCGATAGATGGAGGTTCTATGGCCTCGAGATGTTGGGCAGGGGTTTAGTTGGTCTCCCCTATGGATTGAAATGTACCAAGCCATTCATTTAGGTATTTAAGCATCGAACAATGAGGAAAAATATGAGGTTGCTTTAGTAGGATTAAAACTCGCCCATGTTTGTGGAGCCAAAAATATTCGATCGGAGAGCGACTCACAACTTCTCGTAAATCACGCGTCTGGGAAATCTAAAGCTATGAAATATCACTTAGTAAAATACTTGATGGTGTTGAAGGTCTTCGCAGTTATTTTTGGAAGCATAAAGTATGAGCATGTCTGCAGGGCTAAAAATTCTATGACTGGCTCTTTAGCTACCACTGCATATTATGAAGAACACCCTTGGATTCTCACGCAAGAAAGTCCTTCGATCATAAAAAAGTGCGAATTAAATGAAAGGTCAGATGAGGTTTTCCAGACTTCAACAAGCGTTGAAAATGATTGAGGCTTGATATTAAGGAATTCGTAGTCATCAACTTCTTGCCAATTGATAAGGAAATGGTTAAGAAGATACGGTTCAAAGCGCATGGTTATGTGATACTTAGAGGTATATTATATTAAAAATATTTTATGAGGCTTTACTTTGTTTCCTTGGGAAAAATAAATCACATATAATATTTTCTGAACTACACGGGGGCAAAGGATCAGTACGTTACGGGTATAAGACCTTGATGCGAAGAATTCTGATGGCAGGTTATTAGTAGCCCACAATTGTTTATGATACCAAAGAATTGGTTAGAAGGTGTAAGACTAGCCAAAGGTTTGTAATGTTATCCATATGCTAGAGGTACCCCTTGAGTCTATATCTGAGGCACTACCTTTCAATCGATGGGGCATCGACATGGTCAGACCATTTCTAAGTGGGTGGAAGCTAAACACGGTGTGGGGAAAAAGGAAATATGTGATTAAATTTAGTATCTCTAATATTTGTAGTCGTGTCGGTGTTCCAATGAAAATAACAATGGATAACGAGCCGCAGTTCGACAACAAAGATATAAAAGCTTTTCTGCTCTTCTTTGGGCGTACGACAATTCTTTTCGACACCTTTTCTTCCACAAGAAAATTATCAAGTCGAAGTAACTAATCGAATAATCCTTGATGGGCTCTTAAAGAACTTGTAGGGCATAGTTGGGAAATGAGAGACTATTTGCAAGAAGTCTTATGAGCATACCGAACCACTCCCTGAACAACAACGTGGGAATCTCCATTTCCATTAGTCTACCGGATGGATGTAGTAACACCATCCAAGGAATTCTTCCTTTTATATCGAGTTAATGAGTATTACGAAGAAGATACCGATGATGGGAAGTGTGACGAGTTAGACTTGATCGAAGAAAAAAAAGGCGAGCCTTCTAAATTATTTATACCAATATAGGGGACAGGGTCCTAAGGAAAGTATTTTGTCATATGAAAGAAAAAGGGCTCGACAAGTTGGGACCCAACTTGGAAGGTCCATACATGGTAATTGAGAAGGTGAAAGCGGATACATATCAGCTCAAAAATAAAGAAGGAAGGGCTCTTCGGCCCCTGTGGTATATCGAACACCTTAAGTTGTACTTGGAATGAATGTAAAAGTTTGTGTATGTAATATTTAACTTTGTTAAAGGTCGATAGCATACTCTTTCCTACCTTGGTGGCGCTTAGAGGTTTTAGCGAGGTGCCCTTATAGCCGATTTATAAATATAAAATCTCTTTGCCATTTTAACAGTTTTTACAATCATTTATATTTGGACCGGAAGGGTCTTCCAACAAAATTTAGTCAACAATCATTTATTTTTAGATTATAAGGGTCTTCCAACGAAAATTGGTCAAAAATAATTTATTTTTTTGATCGAAAGGATCTTCCAACGAAAGTTGATAAAAAATTATTTATTTTTGAACCGGAAGGGAAGTTGGTCAACAATCATTTATTCTGGACCAAAAGGATCTTCCAAGGAAAGTTGGTCACCATTCATTTATTTTTTATTGGAAGGGTCTTCCAATGAAAGTTGGTCAATAATCATCTATTTGTCTTAGACTTAAGAGGTATTCCAACAAAGGTTGGTTAACAATCATTTATTTTTTACCGAAAAGATATTCCAAGAAAAGTTTGTCACCAATCATTTATTTTGGATTAAAAAGGTCTTCCAAGAAAAGTTGATCACCAATAATTTATTCTAGATTGGAAGGGTCTTCCAATGAAAGGTGGTCAACAATCATCTATTTGTCTTAGATTTAAGGGGTATTGCAACGAAAATTGGTCAATAATTATTTATTTTTATTCGAATCAAGGGGTCTTCCAATGAAATTTGGTCAACAATAATCTATTTTTATTAGACCCGAGGGGTCTTCCAATGAAAATTAGTCCACAACCATTTAATTTCTCTCTCGCATTCGAAGTTTTTTTAAAATAAACTTTGGTTAATATAATTATCCGAAGAGAAGTAGATCCATTGATAAACGTAGAAGTACAAAATGCCCCAAAAATGCAGGGACTTTACAAAAATGCCATGGATACAACAGGGTTTGCAAAAACAAAGCAAGAAATCACGCAGATGTTCTCTACTTCAGAGATGTGCCTTCGAATCCATCTTCAGACGAAGCAAAATTCGTTTGCAAACAAAATTTCTTATCTCCACAAATATTTGCATATCTCAATCCAGCTAACGGTGCCTCGTATTCTGTCTTTTTGTTCGAAACTTTAAATCCGAACCATATTATTTGATACATAGCCTCCCAAAATGAAGCTATTAACTTAACTCATACCCCTGGCCCCAAAATACTGGAGCTTTCAAAAGTTTAACTACCCATTTGTATGTTATTGTTTATGCACTTATATCATTTCCCTCCTCATCAGAGCGTTCCAAATAAAATTCGAAGAAAAAAATATGCTAAGGCTTGGGCCTTAATAGTTGTTCGAGAAGTAAAATCAATATCATAATATCCTAATTCCACATACCACTTTTGTCATTCTCTCGGAAACATTTGGTCTTTGTAATATATTCTTCAATGGAATGGTGTTCTTACGATAATAGAATGGGCTTGGATTAAGGACGCATCTTTCAAGTAGCTACAACGAAAGCCAAAGCTAATTTATCTAGCTACTTTATATATTGTTTCCAAGGTAAAAAATGTTTTACTCACATAATATACCGGTCCTGGATATACTTCAACTTCCCTTACCAAGTCTGCACTTACAGCATAATTTGAGACTGCAATATACTAGAATAACTACTCACCTAAAAGTGGCTTAAACAAAACTTTTGGGGAGGATAAATGCTCTTTAATTTTTCAAAACGCCACATTGCACTCTGGTGTCCATGAAATTAATTTGACTGTTTCAAACACGTGGAAAAATAGAGCAGATTTATCTGAAGATCTAGATATGAATCGATTTAGAGAGGCACACATACCTGTTAAAGTTTATTTTCTTTAATCGACCGAGGTGGAGTCATTGTTATCAAGGATTTCAACTGATTTGGATCAACTTCTATCCCTTTTTCACTTATTATGTATCCTAAGAATTTTCTCGACCTAAATCTGAAGGTACATTTCTCTGGGTTTAATTTTAAACGAATAGCTCTCAGATTTGAGAAATTTTATTCTAAGTCACGTAGGTGTCCTTCATCCACATAAATTTTAACCAACGTGTCATCTATGTATACTTCCATATTCCTCCTGATTTGAGTAGCAAAACCTTTGCTCACTAATCTTTGATAAGTAGCTCTACCATTCTTGAGACCCAAATGCATAACTCGATAACAATAATATCATGTAACAATAATAAATGTTATATTTTTTTTATCTTTCAGAATAATTTGGATATGATTATACCCCGCGAAACATCCATGAAAGGAAGAAGCTTATTATCTAGATATTGAATTAACAAGCTGGTATATCTTTGGGGACATGCTCGATTAAGATCAATAAAATCAGTACATGTCGTCATTTTTTATTTTTCTTTGCAGTCAACAATAGATAATGTGCTTCTCGAATATGTTCCAATTTTAGATAGCTTTCTGCCACTGTTGCTTTAGACTTTTTTAACCAAATAATGTTCTTCGTTTTTAAATGATAGGTCTAATTTTTGGGTTAACTGCTAAACTATGATAATTCACCTTGATTGGAACCCCTACAACATCTTCAGTTTTCTAGGCAAAAATCCATAATGTTTTGGACAAGTATTTTAATAATTGATAATGTAATTATGACGATAACAACGTTCATATTCGCAAAGTCTTCCCAATAGAAAAATCATTAAATTCCGCATTCGCATCAGTAACTAATGAACCCGAGATATCCCTCAGATCATCCATTATGTCTATTTCCAATGAAGGCCTTTCTAACTACTATTCTGCAATTCTATCAGCACTTACACCTTTTGGTGTGTAGAGTTGTTGCATAACACTCCCTAGCCACTTGTTGGCTATTTCAAACGACTCATACATGATCCCTAATCATATATTTCAGCATGGATGAACTGTAGAAGGTACAACATACAGTTTTTATAGCCAAGGTCTCCCCAAGATATCGTTTGAGCTCGTCGGACAATAAACTACCATAAACAACAGTCGAACTTTTTTCTTAAATGGTCCACGATATAATAAAATTTCACCTTTAAATTCTCCAATAACCTGTGTTGTTACACTAGTAAATCCAACTATTGTTCGCTAAAATTGGAGAATTATAGGTGGATTATACATCTTTTCATATGTTGAAAGAAATAACACATTTTCCGAACTTCCTGTATCAATGAGTATCCTTTGAACCTCAGTGCATGTTATTTCTGCTCCAACCACTATGAATCTTTATGATGACCAGCTACTATCCTTACTTTGTTAAACTAGAGAAAGCTATAACATTATTTTCATAAAGATGAGTAGAAATTCCTCATTCCAACTAAGTAGTTAAACTTACCACATCCCTTTTTCTAGAACTATTAGTCTTTCCTGCCAGTATTTCCTCCAAAAATTTCCAAACACTCAAAAAACTCACATAAGCTTCAAACTCTTCCTTGTACCATTGGTTCAGTCATAACCAATACAACCATCCTATCTAGACCATGGTCAATGTATTTCGAAGACACATTGATGCCATCCCTAGGTTCAGTTACCAACAATGTACATTCTTGTTTTGAAGATAAATTTACAACCTGTTGTGTTGATGGAGTAACGTTCAAATTATATCGACCACTTTCTTTCCCTTTAACAAAAGTAGTGAGCTTACCATTCTGTAAATTTATTTTTTTGAGCTATGCAATATGCAGTGTCGTGCCCAATATCATTGTGGTATATACAAAGCTTATTACTTCACTCATCTTTTGGTTTAGTTATTTGTTGAGGTTTTTGAAAATGAACATTGTTCTTAGCTATTTCGAAATTTTTTGCCACGTTTTTATTTAAATCTACATAATAATCTGGTCTCACCCGTTGATTTGGTGTAGTGTAAGGCTGCTAGTTGGTGTAGATTAAATTTGGTTCTAGAGAGATATGAAGAAGAAAGTTGATTTTAGAGAGAGAAAGTAAAGCTCGAGATAATAGTTCACAAGTGAAAAGTCTCATCCTCATTAAGTTCAGCCTTGGCCATTATATAGAGGCGTCAAGACTTAGGTGTAACTAAATTAGTTACACAAAATGTCTAATTACATACTAGTATTTTATCTTCATATAAAACTCTAATTATATCCCAAAACTGTACAACTTGTCATATAAGGTTTTATCTATTATCCTTATTAGTAGTCCCATAGTTCTTATGAAAGTCAATGAATGAGAACTAGTTGTCATCAGAAATCTTCATTAGTAGAAAAAGATACCTTTTGCCAAGGTCCAAACTGCTTTGAGTTGGTTGATCTCATTTTCTTGGAAACACATCTTGTCCTCGAATCAAAATAACTTTTCGTTGATGCTTCAAATTGTTTCATATGGAGACATTTTCTGTCAACGGTCATAAATATTCGAAACAAAAATTGAGAGGGTCATGATTCCATAGGTACTTGGTCTGCCACTAGGCCTGTCATATGGCAGGTGTAAAGCTCATCTCTTCACGTAGCCGTTAGGTATTCCACCCAATGATTCCTTCCACCTCTTCTACTTATCTTACAGTTCTCTCTCTTTATTCATCTCTATAAATATTCCAATGAGCCATTGTTTGTTTGACAAACGCATTTTTAGATAGAGAAAGTCTATTCACACCAAAAATTTCTTAGCTACCTTCATCTGAATCTTCAATTTCCAGACTACCACCACCGGAAAAATCAAATTCTCCCCTTAACCTTCAAGTTAGTATATGAGAAAGCATCCAAAAACCAAAAAACCAAAACCAAGAAAATCAATCTCCCTAGAAAGAAAGAAAACCCATTTTGGTGCTTACGACTACTTCTGTATTAGTGAAAGGGCTGAAGAATATAAAACAACTGGGTTGATAAGTAACACTTCTCGTTTTCCACTGAAACAATATAATACGGTAATTTTGATCTAAATCGAACTCCTCATGCGTTTTCAAGTTCACCCATCCCAGAAGAAACCCGATCATCAAAAACCCAAAGACCAAAATCACCTCAAACTTTAACATCACCAACTAAGTCACCTTGAATCCCTTATACTATTTCCACTCCTCGAATCAACCGTAAAGTAACCCAAAACACATCTTCTTGAAGGAGATCAAAAGAAACTACATCTCCTATCTGCTCTGAATCTCATTGACAACTTCGTAAGGAAACTCCTCAAGTCCATCCAAAAGTCACCTCCCCCCAAAGCCTTCCTAAAATAAAAACCTTTATAGCTATGGGAGACAATGTTAACAATATTTCACCTTCTATTGTCCAAAATATTGCAACGAACCCTTCAACGTCTTCTCCTCTCCTGAGGGGATTTGTTGAGACAATCATAAGCTCTCGACAAAATCCCTCAAACAAAGAGCAAAGGGAACCACCCTCGACTCCCAATCCATCTTGACTTATTGAGGCTTCCGAGGAAGAAGATGAATCTGAAGCTACCCAATCAAAAGTCAAAGCTGACACTGAAGGTAACGCTTTGAAAGTTACTGAAGATGATGTAGAGGATGATCCCTCGAAATAAGTGACAGTGTAACGGTTAAGTGTACTTTGAAAACAAAAGCACCGAGGAAAAGAGGAGAGAAAAAGAAAGCTATTATTGAACTTCCCGATGAGCTTGCTGCTTCAGTAGGTGTAAATTTGAAGCCACTCCTCCCAGAATCCATATTGGTACTAAAAAATGTGGCATACATCTACTATCCAGAGTCTCAAGCTGCTTTTTAAAAAAACAACGGGGAATGCCAGATAACATCATACTTCGGTTTCCAAAAGAGGGAGAGACTCCACTTGAATGTGGAAATGATGAGTTGGTGGTATATTCTGAAATGATCAACTGAGGTCTTCGGTTTCCATTAAATTCAATGATAGTGGAGTACTTCAAACTCCTAAACCTTTGCCCTATACAAGCCACACCCAACCAATGGTCCACCCTCTTATAAGTGATTATGGCCTTTAGACTTGCCACAATTCCTCTTTCTATTAAAAAACATTCATTTCCTTGACCAAACTTTTGAAGGGAATTGCTTGAGGCTGACAAGTTTTGGAAACAAAAAATTATCTTTATATTTGGGGCATGGGAGAATAGAAATGAGATATCCAAAGAGAACCCATCACGACTTAACCTCGTCTAGAAGAGTAGCATTAAGATTCTTTACCCTTCCACTTTTTGTTGTTTCTCTAAGTAATTTGCGTTTATCTTTTATTTACGTTTTTATTGCATCGAGAAATTCCGAGGAGATATACAATTTGTCAAAAGGCGTAAAAGACATTTTCAGCAAATTGGTCACCTGGGCAGAAATAGAGTGAGGAAATGGATTCCACTCATATGTTCTTCCTATAAACTTTCTCAACAACCATTTATGGAGGATCAATGTGGAAGATGATCTCCCCAAAAATATGATGGAGCCACCAAATCCTATCTTGGTTGTAAAAGACTTATAGTACGGGATTGCAAAGTACTTCATCCTGTTCGAAATTGATCAAACAACCACCTTCCCTCAAAGAAGAAAAATAAAAAGAATAAAAAACAGCTAGCACATGATGAGTCCGGACAAATTCACCACTGTTCACTAAGAAATCCGGACAAGGGAAATTCGAAAAATAAGTGCCCACTGAACTATTCGGATATGACAAAAGTATTAAATAACAAAACACCTTTTGACTAAGCTGGGTGCTAATCAGCTTATTAAGTAAACGAGTCCTTAAACTTGACACGGTTTCATAACTTGACCCGAAAGCCCATAGGTTCATAATTAAGGGTATAAATACCCAACTAGTTTCATTAATGAGGGTAATAAATATTTAATACAACCAGGCAGCTTAAATCTCTCACTACAAAACACTCGGCTGTCTATCCGAAGAGATGTTATATCACACCAGCTGTCTATCCGAAGAGATGTTGCACCTGTTGTGCAAAAAAGAGGAGCTTTTTCTAAGGAGAAAGCTGATGTAATAGTTCAAGAAGTTGATCGGCTTACCAAGATGGGGCACATAAAGGAGTCTCAATATCCTTTATAGACACCCAACCCAATGTTAGTGAAGAAGAAGAATGAGAAATGGCGTATGTGTATTGACTTTACTAACCTCAACAGAGCTTGCCCAAAAGATCTATATCCAATCCTCCGGATAGATTAGTTGGTAGACTCCACATCTGGAAACAAGTTATTTTCCTTCATGGATGCCTTATCTGGTTATAACCAGATACAGGTGGATTCGAAGGACCACGAACACACTACCTTTGTTACGGATATGGGTCTCCATTGTTACAAGGTGATGCCTTTTGGGTTATAACCAGATCAGTTGGTAGACTCCATATCTCTAATGTTGAGGCTACCTATGAGAGGTTGGTGAACAAAGAATTTGCTGATCAGATTGGAAGAAATATGGAAGTATATATTGATGATATGATGGTGAAAAGTTTAGAAAAAGAGTTGCACCTAACTGATCTTCAAGAAACTTATGCCAACTTAGCAAAGGTCAATTTAAAATTGAATCCAGAAAAATGTGTGTTTGGGGTGAAATCCGGATTTTTTTTTGGGATATGTGATAAGTGAGAAAGGGATACAGCTTGATCCGGACCAGCTCAATGCCTTATTGAAAATGGACCCTCCTCGAAATGTTAAAGAAATACAAAGGTTGACAGGAAGGTTGGCTGCATTAAATCGTTTTATTTCAAGGTCTTCGGACAGGTCTGACCTGTTTTGTAGACCTTAAAGGGTGCTAAATACTTGTCTCCATAATGCGACTAGGCATTTGATGAAATAAAGAAGCATTTGTCTTCTCCCAAAACCTTTTTTAAACCTATTGACGGAAAAATACTGTATATATACTTAACTGTGTCAGAATGTGCTATAAGTGCAGTCCTGGTAAGAGAGATGGACAATTATCCTCGTCCGGTGTACTATATCAGCAAGAGTCCGATGAATGCTGAAAAAAGGTACTTAAAGCTTGAAAAACTGGCCCTAGCCTTGGTGATTGCTGCCAAGAAAATGAGGCCGTATTTTCAGTCTCATTATATTATCGTCCGAACGTCTTTTCCTTTAAAGAATTTTCTTCAGAGGGCAGACATATCAAGCAGGATGACCAAATGGTCAGTAGAATTGGGTGATTATGATATTGATTTTTCCAAACGAACTTCGATCAAAGCTCAATCTGTTGCCGATTTCTTGGTAGAGTTCCATTCAGATAGAAGTACTAAACAAGCTACAGATGAGAAAACTAAAAACGTTTGGGTTGTCCGAACAGATGGTGGATCAAGTACAATGGGTTGTGGGGCTGAGATATGTTTAACCTCTCCGTATGGCGATAAATTATACCAGGCTATATTCTTTGCTTTTAAGGCTTCTAATAATGGGTCCGAATATGAGGCCGCTATAGCTGGTCTGAAGTTAGCTTTTCTGTGTGGGGCTAAAAGAGTCAGGTTGATGAGTGATTCTCAGCTTCTTATCCATCATGCTCAAGGTCAATATGAGGCAAAAAAAGAGCAGTTGATCAAATACTTGTTTATCCTTAAAGAAGTGGCAGCTAACTTAAAAAATGTTAGCTATGAGCATATTCCTAGATCGGAGAACACACTGGCATATTTTTTTTAGCAACCACATCATACTCTGAGTCTTACCCATGTATTCATGTACAAGAATGCCCATCTATACAACCAAATCAGAGCAAATAAGAGGAAGAGAGTTTAAGTGTACAAGTGGTTCAACCTAAAGACTGGAGATATCCCCTTCTTCAATACATCTCTGATGGAATTTTGCCTCCGGAGAAGGCTATGGCAAGGAAAATGGAACATAACGCTCGTGGTTTCTTAATTATAAGAGAGGTCCTTTATAAGAAGTCGTTTAGTAGACCTCTCCTACGTTGTTTGGGGGTTGAAGAGTCCCAAATTGTTTTCTCCGAACTATATGATGGAGAAGGATCAGCACACTGTGACTACAGAGCTCTAAATCGGAGGGTGTTGTTGGCGGGATATTATTGGCCATCCATAATGACAGATGCCAAAATATTGGTGAAAAAATGAGACCCATGCCAAAAATATGGTAACGAAATTCATATTCGAGCTATTCTTATGGAGTTGAGGACTGGATTTAGTTGGGCCTCTACCAATGGCATCTAGAGGGTGCAGGACTATTATTGTAGCCATTGATTATTTCTCAAAGTGGATAGAAGCAGCCCCACTAGCAGGAACCACTTTGAAAGCTGTCATAAAATTTATCTTGTCTAACATTTGTTGCAGATTTGGGGTTCCACAAAAGATAATCACTGATAATGGGCCACAATTTGATAATAAGAATATGGAGAATTTCTGTGCCTCAAGGGGCATTCAGCATTGCTTCTCTTCTCCTTTCCACCCACAAACAAATGATCAATTTGAAGTGGAAAACAGGACACTCCTGTCCGGTCTGAAAAGGAATTTAGAAGAGACTGCAGGGAAGTGGCCAAGCTATTTGCAAGAAATATTATGGGCATAACGAACTACTCCTGAAGCTGCTACACAAGAATCTTCTTTTGCCTTGGTGTATGGGATGGATGCAATTGCTCCTATAGAAGAAACTCTTCCATTATACAGAGTCCACAATTATTCCAAACAGACCAATGAGATGGCAATCAGAAGTCAGTTGGACCTAATAGAAGAGAGGAGAGTTAAGACTCATCTTAGAACCACCCATTACCAAGGCTTGATGAGGAGCATATTTGCTTCCAAAATCAAAAGAAGGGATTTTCAGTCAGGGGATAAAGTATTAAGAAAGGTTTTCGTGCATACTAAGGAGAAGCAGTTCAGCATACTAGCTCCAAATTGGGAAGGCCCTTATAAGGTCTCCGAAAAACTTAAGCCTGGGACATATAGGCTTCAAGACAAAGATGGAAGAATCTTAAAGCACCCATGGAATATTGAACACCTCCGGCTATATCTGGAATGAAAGTGTGTAAATATTTACTTGTTTAAAGTCCATGTAAATATTAGGGGGCATACTATTTCCAACTCTGGTGGCGCGAGGAGGTTTTAATGAGGTGTCTGGTTTTCAATAAAATATGATGTCTTCTTAAAATACTCAAAGTGGTTTGATTACAATTCCTTTCAAGTCTTCAATTTACTAAGGATCTTTGACAAATCGGATTAAGTTGGCTAAATGATGACCCTTAAACATGTGACATCAGAGATTTTAAACAGTCTCATCTTAAATATTTGTAAAGTAAATAAGGTCTCTTTAAACATTAGCCATTGAAATTGAAAGCAAGTTTAAAACAGAATAAAAGTTGAGTAAGATAAACACGTCCGGGTAAAAACCGGGTGATGATATTAGAACACAGAGTATGCCTTGGCCATCCAAAGACTTTAAGTTTTAAGAAAGGATTAACCGGACCTAAACCGGACGCGATTACAAAAATGCCTTGGCCGTCCAAGGACTTTAATAGTTCACAAATTTAAGAAAACAAGTAAGAAAAGATAGTTAAAACCTCAGGGTTTATTCTCTTCGGATGTTCATGCGTCATCTTTTTTCTTGGGACTTTTGAGCTCAACACTTGAGCTCTCCCCTGATGAGGAAGAATAAAAGGCAAGGGCCAAAATGCATAGAAATAAATGTATAAGGGCCAAAATGCATAGAAATAAATGTATAAGGGCCAAAATGCATAGAAATAAAGATATAAGGGCTAAAATGTATGGATTGTAAAGATATAGCCAAAATAGGAAGAAACCAAAAAGCAGGGACCAAAAGCTGTAATTAAACCAAATTAAAGCGTGTGGGGTCCGCAATTGTACTATAAAAGGACCACACACGCTTCACGAATCCCGAGTTGAATAGTACGAGACTTTCTCTCTCTATACTGTTTAGCACTTTCTCTCTCTAGATCTGACAAATATTCCTCTATCACCTAATCCTCCATCAACAAATCTTCGCATAACAAAATCACCCTCGGACCATCTTTTAACTCTTCAGTGGCGCCGTCTGTGGGAAACGAAAATCGCTCCGACGATAATCACTTCCTAGAAATAATTCCTGTTCCGAGGAGAACCATGGAAGACCGAGGGGACGATGTAATTGATCACTGCGAGGAAAACATAGAGGCGGATGACTTTCAGAACGACTTGGAGTCCGAAGGAGAAGGAGGTCGACGAGTTGAGAATGTTTTCGATGACTCCGCTCTTTTGGCTCAGAGGAATGAATTGTTGTTGGAAATCGAAAGGTTGAAGGCGGAGAAGGAAGCCGCGCAGAGAAATGTTCGATCGGAGATAAGAAGAGAACCCGTCGAACAAAAGGAGGAGCACGAGGTTGAAATTCGACCCAAGAGGAGAGATAACAAATATCGGAGGCGTGAGCGACGATCTCCGAGGAGGAGAGAGAAATACCGTTCGGACTCGGCTACTTCAAGCGACTACTCGCGGTATAGTACTTCTGAATCATCTTCCCGAAGATACCATAGGAGGAAAAAGCGTGATCAGAGGCGAACTGGTGCCCGAAGGGGAAGGAGTTCGGAGAGGAAATCCTCGCGGGAGAAGAGTCACCACGACCGAGTTGGTGATCGCTCTCATGAGCAGGCAAAGTGCCTTTGGAAGGATGATATGGGCCCTCGAAATTCAGAATGGCAGCAGCAATACACTTTGCCCTCCGAGGAGGGTCTGTACTTTTCAAACAACGATAATCTGAGGTCCAACATTTACCGTACAGGGTATAATTGGAGAGCCTCTCCTCTATCCTCGGAGATCTTAGTGGGGAACCTCCCAAAGCACTTTGACATTTCGAAGCTTGAAAAGTTCGATGGGACTCAGGATCCGGACAATCACATCGAGCAGTTTAAGAACTTTATGATAAACTTCGACGACAATGATAAGCTTCTGTGCAGAGCATTCTCTCAAACTTTCAAGGGAGTGGCATCTAAATGGTACAACAGGCTACCTCAGGGCTCTATTAAGAACTTTGACATGTTCTGGAGCATTTTTAGACAACACTTCGTGGGAAGCAAGAAGTTTCGGGCCAACAGAGACACCATAATCTACTGTCGACAAAAAGTGGGGGAGAGCCTCAAAAACTATACCAATCGCTTTGTCAAAACCAAAACATATATGGAGTACTGTAAGGATTCGGTGGCGCTTGCAGCATTCAGGATGGGCTTGCTCCCCGGGTTGTTGAAAGACACGGTGGCAGAAAGTCAGGCGATGACCTTCAGAGCATTGCTAGATCAAGTTGAGAAGAGAATCTTGGTGGAAGAAACCCAAGCCTCAGAGAAAGGTTCCAGAGAGCAATTGGACCATAATCAGTTTCAAAGGACTGAGCCAAGCTCTCAGGGCCCTCGATCAAACGTTCAAGCTAAAAGCATGGGTCAGTATCCTCCACGGCAAAAATCAAACCCGCAGTACTATGGCAATCAATCAAACCATAATCAAGGGGGAAGATACATGTCAAACAAATGGACTCGACCCGACTACTTTGCGGAATTGACAGAAAATGTTACTGCGATATTTGATAAGGCTAAGTCTTCGGTCACGTTCAGGAAGCCTTTTCCCATACAAACACCAAGGGAAAGCAGAAGTGTCAACAAATATTGCAAATATCACGAGGATGTGGGCCATGACACTAAAGATTGCATAGCCTTAAAGAAGGAGGTGCAGGCTCTCATTGAGAATGGAATGCTGTTGGAGTATGTCAAGAAACACTCCCAGAAAAATGCCGTGGTAAAAGCTGTCTCGAAGAATACTGACACAGCCATGGTAATTTCCGAAGGGGTTGACGATTTTGACATCGAACAAGAGTATTTGGACCCCAAAGTTGGGAGGAACAATGTAAACCTGGTCGAGGAAGAAATTCCAAGGGGAAAGGTGGACAGACTTTGTGCATTTTTCGATTCCTTAGCAATTTTCGGCGGGGACACAATCGCAGGAAACTCTAACAGCTCTCGCAAAAGGCACATGGTGAATCTGACCACCCAAATCAAAGCTGGAGTCTCCGCACAAATGCATCGGTCGCCTTCTCCTATTATTTGTTTTGATGATGATGATATGCGTAATGTTGCAGGCCCTCATGAGGACGCTGTAGTGATGGCGGCGGGCATTGCTGGGGATCAGATTCAAAAAATACTGGAGCTCTGCGAACATCTTGTTTATGAGTACTTACCGCCGCATTTCTGACCCACCGGTCATCCGAAGATCCGACAGGACAATAGTGGGTTTCACTGGTGCCACAGTGATTGTTGTGGGGGAGTTTCAATGTATGGTAGAGTTGGGTCGTGGACCATTCAAAAAGGAGGTGGAGGTACTCTTCATTGTGGTTGACGCACCAACGTCTTATAATGCCATCCTGGGTCGCTCTTGGTTATCTCGGATATATGGCGTCATCTCCACGGTGCATCAGTGTCTAAAGTATGTGATCGGGAACAACATTGGAACAGTCAGAAGTAGCCAGAAGATGGCACGAGAATGTTACCAGATAGCCCTATCTTCCAAAGGGGTTCGAGGGGGGCCCTCTGACCGAGCATAGCAATTAAAGGGGCCACCCCCCGAGGTCATCCCTTGCGATGATCCGAGGGAGGCCCCCGGATTTCAAGTCCCAGAGGAAGATTCTGCAACACACGAGTTCGCGGCTGGCAAAGTTCTGAAAATAGGGGTCCACCTCTCCCCCGAATTTAAAGGGAAGTTAATTGCTTTTTTGTCTGATAAGCTCGATATGTTTGCTTGGTGTGCACAGGATGTCACTGGTGTGCCGGCGGAAATTATATGTCACAAGCTCGCGATACGATCGAATGTCCGACCCATAGTCCAAAAAAGAAGGCTTGTCTCCCTGGAAAAAGCCTCAGCGATTTTGTCGGAGGTCGAACGGCTGCTAAGCATAGGTCATATTCGCGAGTCACATTATCCTATATGGGCGTCGAATCCGGTGTTAGTGAGAAAGAAAAATGGCAAGTGGAGAATGTCGAACGGCTGCTAAGCATAGGTCATATTCACGGACTTGAACCGAGCTTGTCTTAAAGATCCTTTTCCTGTCTCTCGCATTGATCAATTAGTGGACTCGACCTCCGGAAATCGATTGCTATCTTTTATGGACGCTTACTCGGGATACAATCAAATCCGACTGGCTTCTAAAGATGAAGAGAGCACTTCTTTCATTACTGGGCGAGGTTTGTATTGTTACAAGGTCATGCCGTTCGGGTTAAAGAATGCGGGGGCAACTTATCAGCGCCTGGTCAATAAAACCTTCGAGGAGCAGATTGGGCGGAATATGGAAGCTTATATCGACGATATATTGGTTAAGAGTGAAGACGACGAAGACCATTTTGCTGACCTTGCGGAGACATTCCACAACTTGAGTAGAGTCAATCTCAAACTCAATCCGGAAAAATGCATTTTTGGTGTGCGGTCTGGTAAATTCCTTGGTTATATGATCAGCGAAAAAGGCATTGAGGCTGACCCTGAGCAGCTAAGAGATTTGATCGCTATGACTCCTCCTCGAAACATTAAAGAGGTGCAAATCCTGACAGGACGATTGGCTGCTCTGAATCGATTCATTTCTCGCTCGTCGGATAAGTGTGCTCCGTTCTTTAAAATATTGCGGAATGCGAAGCAATTTTGTTGGACCGAAGAATGTTCGACGACCTTTCGTCAAATTCAGGAGTATTTAACCTCTCCGGAAGTTTTATCTAAACCTTTGGTAGGGGAGACGTTGATCGTCTACGTAGCAGTATCCGAGTATGCTGTCAGTGCCGTTCTCCTCCGAGAAGATGACTCTCTCCTACGACCAATTTATTATGTCAGTAAGAGTTTGCTGGACACTGAGAAGCGGTATCTTACTTTGGAGAAGGTGGCTTTAGCATTGGTGACAGCGGCACGAAAGATGAGGCCTTACTTTCAAGCCCATCCAATTGTGGTTCGAACGACATTTCCCCTGAAAAGTCTATTACAAAGACCAGACATCTCCGGCAGGATGACTAAGTGGTTCGTAGAGCTGGGAGACTTCGATATAACATTTGAGCCTCGAACGGCGATAAAGGCACAAGTTTTAGCGGATTTTTTGGTTGAGTTCCACTCAGACAGGGAAGAGCAGGAGGTACCTGATATAGTCGCCGAGGAAGAATGGGTGATACGAACGGATGGTGGATCGAACATCTCAGGCAGCGGAGCAGGTGTCCAGTTAATATCCCCGCAAGGGGTAGCTATGTTCCAAGCCATTCGTTTCGGTTTCAAAGCTACTAATAATGAGGCTGAGTATGAAGCAGCTTTAGCCGGCCTACGTTTAGCTTAAATATGCGGGGCTCGGCGGATAAAATTGATCAGTGATTCTCAGCTGGTAATAAATCAGGCTTCGGGGGAGTCCGAGGCAAGGAAGGAAACACTGATACAGTATTTGAAGCTGATAAAAGATTTGGCGTCGGGTTTTGAAGGCGTCAAGTTCGAGCATGTCCGACGAGAGTTAAATGCCGTCCCGGATTCTCTCGCCTCTGCTTCACGGACAGAGGGTTATCCCTAGGTTCTGGTCCAGACATGCCCGTCGATCTCAATTAGTAAAGACCATGTGATGAACATCTCGGAGGAAAGCCACGCGATCACGCCTGATTGGAGAACAGTCCTCATTGATTTTTTGGCTCATGACGTTTTACCCGTCGACAAATATGAAGCCAGAAAAGTTAGGTTCAAGTCTCATGGTTACATTTTGCTGGGAGGATTGCTGTATAAAAAATCTTTGAGTCGGCCATTGCTAAGGTGCTTGAGTGGGCCTGAGTCACAAATTATCCTTTCCGAGTTACATGACGGCGAAGGATCCGCTCACTGTGGATATAAGGCTTTGATACGCAGGGTATTCTTGGCAGGCTATTATTGGCTAACTATCTCGGCTGATGCAAAAGATTTGGTCAAACGTTGTGACACGTGCCAGCGCTATGCTAATGTAATTCGCAAACCGGTAGTGTTGATGGAAAGCATCTAAGAGGCAGTTCCTTTTGACAGGTGGGGCATTGACTTGGTTGGACCTCTACCGATGGCCTCTGGGGGCAGACAGACGATAATTGTGGCCGTAAATTATTTTTCTAAGTGGGTGGAAGCTGAGCCACTCGCGGGAACAAAGGCCAAAGACGTGATCAAATTTGTTTTATCTAATATTTGTTGTCGTTTTGGTGTACCGTTGCAGATTACCACGGACAATGGACCATAATTTGATAACAAAGAATTCCAGAGTTTTTGTGTGTCAAGAGGCATACGACAATGTTTTTCGGCACCATTTCACCCCCAGGCAAATGGGCAGGTGGAAGTAACTAATCGCACCATCCTCGACGGTTTGAGAAAGAACTTGGAAGGTAAGGCGGGGAAATGGCCCGACTATTTACAGGAGGTGTTGTGGGCATATCGAACGACCCCCCGAACAGCCACCGCCGTATCCCCATTTGCCTTAGTTTATGGGATGGATGCCGTGGTCCCTCCGGAGATCCTCTTCCCTTCACATCTAATAGCAACTTATGACTCAGACACAAATGACCCACATAGAGCGTTGGCTTTAGATTTGGTGGAGGAAAAGAGACAGCGGGCGCAGCTGACTTCCTTTCACTATCAAACTCTTATGAGGAGTCGATATGCATCCAAAGTCAACCATAGAGACTTTCAGGTGGGAGACAAGGTCCTACGCAAAGTTTTCTTGCACACTAAGGACAAGAGTTTGGGGAAGTTGGGACCTAACTGGGAAGGCTCTTATGAGGTCACCGAAAGGATAAAAACAGGCACATATCGGTTGAAAGATAAAGACGGACGATATCTCCGCTTACCTTGGAATATTGAGCATTTAAAGTTGTACCTCGATTAGCAGAGCTCAGAGATGACATTGTATTTCTTTTTACTTTCTATGTATCCCTTGAGAAAATTTTTGGTGAGGACACACTATTTCCTACCCTGTTAGGCACAGGAAGGTTTTAATGAGGTGTTTCGGTGATCCCCTTAAAAACAAAGTTTCTTTGCCTTTAACTATTTTTTGAGTCACAGTAACATGTGCCTTTTGAGTCACAGTAACATGTGCCTCGAATTGTTGTCCCTCACACGATTTTTTGAGTCACAGTAACATGTGCCTCGAATTGTTGTCCTTCGAATTATTTTTTGAGCTACAGTAACATGTGCCTAGAATTATTGTCCCTCGTGCTATTTTTTATTATCATTATAAACCATTCATCGGGTCACATTAAGGTGTGCCACGATATTTTGGGACCTTCGAACTATTCATCGGGTCGCATTAAGGTGTGCCACGATATTTTGGGACCTTTGAACTATTCATCTGGTTGCATTAAGGTGTGCCACGATATTTTGGGACCTTCGAACTATTCATCGGGTCGCATTAAGGTGTGCCACGATATTTTGGGACCTTCGAACTATTCATCGGGTCGCATTAAGGTGTGCCACGATGTTTTGGGACCTTCAAACTATTCTTCGGGTCACATTAAGGTGTGCCTCGAAGCCACTCTCAGTTGTGAATCAGAACATTTTTTCCTTGAAATTGTTTTCGGAGACCCTAAAAATTATTCGAAGGCCAAGTAGATTAGAATTTGAAGGCTTCATTGCAAGTATAACCCTTGCTGACTTTATCAAAGTAAACATTGTTCGAAGGCCAAGTAAGTTGGAATTCGAAGGCTTTATTGCACGCATAAAATTTGCTAAATTTATTTAAGTACGAATTATTCGAAGGCCAAGTAAGTCGGAATTCGAAGACCTTATTAAAAACATAACACTTATCAATTTATCTAGATAATAATTATTCGAAGGCTAATAAATTTGGAGTTCGATGGCCAATCAACTTGAAGTTCGAAGGCTAATAAAATTTGTGAATTTATCCAAGTACTAATTGTTCGAAGGGCCAATGATATAATAATTCGAAGAAAAATTTATCTAACTGATAATCATTATGAACTTGTTCCAGATACAATACATTGAAAAGTCAAATATTCAGTGCTCTTACAAAGTTAAAGCAGCACAACAAGTTCCACTCATTACAAAAAGAGGCTTTTTTAGGCCATGAACAAAAAAAAACTGACTGATTCAATCGGCATTCTTCGAGGAGTCACTCTCCTCACCATCTGAGCCTTCACTCTCACTTACGACTATTTGAGGAGGGAGAAGTTCTGAGGGGACAAGCTTCCAAAAAGGCCCCAGGTCATATTCAGGGTGCTCAGCATATATCTGGGTCAACAAGCCAGCTCGAGTAGCAGCATCACGGGCCTGTAAGGTCTTCGAACATGTTGCTGCATAGGCATCCACAGCCTTTTCCTTAGCCTCCTCTACCTCTACAGGGAAACCTTTGATCTTTCTCTCCAACTGATCACGCTCTCCAACTACTTTTCGAAGAGCCTCAGTACATTGCTCGAATCCATCGCAAGCCTTGCGATGCCCCTTTTTGTATTCAGATATCATCAGCTCCTGGGCATCAGTCTTCTCCTTGTACAAGTCCATTTCTTTTTGGCAACACCTCTCTAGCATTGTCACATAATTCTCAGAGGCAGAAAGAAGCTCGTACAAGGCATCAGCTTGGCCCTCGATCACTGCATACTCCTTCTTGGCCTCCTCGAGCTGAGAGGCAGCTAGTGATGCCTTGAACTTGTAGTAATTTTTGCGCTTTTCAAGATGGCGCATCTTCTTTCCTTGGTTCACTGAAGTGTGTAGCAGTCTCCGAAGACTCATTGAGAACTCATCATCCAAGGGGACTTCGAAGGAGCTCGAATGAGACCCTAACACCGTAGAATCAAATTCAGAAAAATTACCACAAGCAACGTCTGGATGAATGAGTAGCGGATGGTTTGTTCGAGGAGCAGGAATAGGAGCTAGCCGTGGACTGTCTTCGAGGGAAGCTGGGTAAGAAGCCTCAGTAAGAGGAGAGTGTAAGGATTGGTAGGAAGTTTCCCTGGGTGACTGGCCACCCCTGTTTTCAGCATCATTTGCACTACCGTGGACTTCTCCTTCAAAATTACTCTCTTCTTTGTTGTCAGAGGTTTCTGCCCCCTCTGATCGTTCTTCGATGGGCTCGAGCAGGATGCCCTTAACCTTATCTCTTTTCTTCAGATCCTTCTTCGAAGGAGTAGGGGGAGGAGGATCACTGTTAGCAGCAGTTACATTGGCATCCTTCCTCGGAAAAGCAGAGGGAGAGGGATCAGTATTAGTTGAAGTAACAATGGTGGGTTGAGGAGGATGAGAGTTTGTCCCCCCAGCTTCGTTCGAAGGGGGCTGTTGAACATTCACAGGCCCTTCGACGTTCAATTGTTGGGTGGCTGGTACTTCGTCTTCTAGAGGCTCTCCCAAGTGGCTCTGCGAACGGGAGCGTTTGGGCAAGTAGATCACAACATCTGTTTGGCTGCATCGGTCTAGCACCTCTCGCTCCGAAGGCGGAGCCATTAGTCCCCTCATACTTATGCGATCTTGGGGATTAAGCCTCCAGATTCGACTCCTAGCCAAGTTGTCGTCCACAAAAAAACGGCGGAATCGATTGTCCCAGTACTCCTTTGCCCACAAGCGAAGGTTAGTAAAGACAGTGGCAGCTCCCTCGACATAGTCGGTGTAGGGTTTGGACACCCCAGTCATAGCTGTAACAAGAAAATAAACATCAACCCAACATACAATTTCGAGGGAACATTTTACTTCGAAGGCATACAAATTTTTGAGGAGGCTTGTGAGAAAGCATAGAGTTCGAAGGCTTAAGTTCGAAGGGTAAAAGTTGGTGGAATACTTACATTTCATTGTCCATTTTAGCGAGACTTTGTGAGGATTCGAAGGAGTGGCTTCTGATCCAGTCTCCCAGCAACCAGAAAAGAAAAGAAACTGTTGTCTCCACTTTTTATCGGCCTCCAATAGATCCTTCAATATCTTTTGCCCCCGATTGAATGTCAACGAATAGAAGGGGAAGTAAGGATTTCGGGCCAGACTAGCAAGACCAATAATTTTCTCCAGTGAAAATTCTTGGCCTGAGAGCCTTGAGGCCATTATGCAGGCCATTAACGTGAACCACATATTGGGCCCAACCTGTGAAGGGCAAAGATCTATCTTCGAGAGATATTCAATAAAGAAGGGGTCTAAGGGATACCTCAGCCCCCAATTCATGATTTCTGTGTAGACCACCACCTCGTGATCCCTCACAGATAGGGGTGTTTCTCCTTCGGAAGGAAATCTAATGTTGATATATCTGGGGATGCCCCATTGAGCCCTCAGCATCGTCTCCTCCTCCCTCGAAAAATACTTATATTTAATATTGGCAAGGGCCACCATGTGCTTATTCTCAATGCCGCGAATGTTATTGCCGGCAATATTGTCTAACTCTAGGGGCAACACAATATCCCCTTTCAATTTTGGAGCAATCCGGCGAGCTTGTTCCTCGGATATTGACATAGAAGATGATGTTGCACCGTTCGCAGGGCCTGAGGAAGGGATAATGGGCGATCTCTGTCCGGAGGGCTTATTGAGAGGTTTCGTAACTTTGGGGTATAAAGTTTCTTCATGTCTAATACGCATGTCTTCCTCAGTAATAAGCGTCCTCGAGGGAGAGAATTGAGTTCCATGAATGGTCATGGATGGCGTGGAGGGCAGACTAGACACATCTGTTCCTTGTCTTCGAGGAGGACTACCAGCATCACGATGAAGGTCTTGTCTTCGAGGAGAACTACCAGCATCGCGATGACGGTCTTGGTTTCGAGGAGGACTTCTAGAGTTATGTTGAAGGTCTTGGTTTCGAGGAGGACTTCCAGAATTATGTTGAAGGTCTTGGTTTCGAGGAGGACTAACTAAGTTTCGAGGAGGACTCCTCGAAGTCCTTCGAGGACTTGACGATCTTTGGGGGAGGTTTTCGACATTAGTTGGGGCAGTTGGTTCTCGAATTGTTAGGGGAGCTTCCCTGGCCCGCTTTCGCTCATGAGAACCTTTTCTGTCTCTATGGGATTTCTTCCTCTTCGAACCTGATGCATGCTTGTGTGATCTCTCTTTACCCATTTCTCTAGGAGGGTTTGTTTCGTTGAGCAAGCTTTGACGAGCTACTTCACGGGGGATAATGGCGGTCGAGTTGTTCGAAGGAGGCCAGGCACCAAAAAAGGTTGTAGTCGATGGTGGGGGATGAGGCCTTACGTCTTCACCAGCAGCAACCCTCTCTTCGAACCGTTTACTAATCAACAACCACTCAGGAATTCGACGGGGCTTGTTCGCCAGCTTTATCTCTCTAGAAATTATTGAACAGAAGTTGCATTAATGAAGGAAAAGGTTGGTATTTACAGAAGACTAGTGGGCTTTCTTGACAAATGAAGCCCGGGGACATTTTCATGTTGTTTGCCTAGGGGTACGATGGTCCACATAGGTGGACATTGTCCGGCCGCCTAGCTATAGCAGAAGGTGAAGAGTTTTGTGTCAGAGATTGTCAGGGGAAGGGAAAGAGTTTTCTGACAACAATGTCAGAAGAATTGGTACCGTTTCTTCAGAAGTATGCTGACAATCGGTGTTTGTGCAATGACATCATCAATCCTAGCACCCTTTTTCGACTAAGTACATAATTTTCCAACGACCATTTTGCTTAAAATGTTGCAAGGATTGAGGGGGCTACTCGGTATAACAGAAGTTCGAAGAGGCCTTTTTTAGAGATTCGAGAAGGCTTACAAATCATTCGAAGAGGTTTTGTGTCGAAGAGGTTTTGTGGAAGCGACCTTTTGCCTAAGTAGTTCATAGCCCCGACAATACGAAGGGACTTGTGGAGCAACTTTTCGAAGGACTTATGAAGTTCGAAGAAGAAATGATTTTGGCCTGACAGGAGAATTATTCAGTCTTAGCAAAACGATTTTTACTAAGACTGGGGGGCTACTGATGAGGAAGAATAAAAGACAAGGGCCAAAATGCATAGAAATAAATGTATAAGGGCCAAAATGCATAGAAATAAAGATATAAGGGCCAAAATGTATGGATTGTAAAGATATAGCCAAAATAGGAAGAAACCAAAAAGCAGGGACCAAAAGCTGTAATTAAACCAAATTAAAGCGTGTGGGGTCCGCAATTGTACTATAAAAAGACCACACACGCTTCACGAATCCCGAGTTGAATAGTACAAGACTTTCTCTCTCTATACTGTTTAGCACTTTCTCTCTCTAGATCTGACAAATATTCCTCTATCACCTAATCCTCCATCAACAAATCTTCGCATAACAAAATCACCCTCGGACCATCTTTTAACTCTTCATCCCCGATTCCTTCTTCTTCATCGGTAGTATCATCAATCCTACTAGAATAGTTCTTCTTATCACCATCTACCATCGTATGGAATGGGATGTCTTCATACTCGACATATTTCCACAAGGTACCAAGTGTCCTCTTCGGAAACATTTGGTGGAAAAGCAGAACCATGTCAGACTTCATTTCGGCATACCTTTTTTCTAGGGAATTTATCACCCCGTTGGTGTATGCATTGATGCGGGCCTGAATTCTCTGATCCTGCTCTTTCACCAAGTCTTATTTCTCCTTAGTTACCTTGGACACAACCTCTTCAAGGGAAGTCTTGCCACCAGACAAGATCTGGATGGCATCGTCTTTAGTCTTTGCATCTTCCTTCAAGGTGGAGAGATCTTTCTCCAAACCGGAGCACTTAGTTTGGAGCTCCGTGTTAGTCTTCTCCGAAGTGGCCAGCTTGGTTGACAGATCTTCCTTGTCCTTTTTCAACTCCTCAAGCTCCTTCTTTAGTGCCTCAATATTCTGGTTGGCATTGAGGAGACTAGTTGACAAAGTCTCCTTGTCAGTATTGAGGGTGCTGATGAGGGCAGACTCATTTTTTACTTGCCTTTACAAGTTGAGTACTGGTTGAATATGACCAAGAAGAGAGTGCGCCACCACATTGTTCTCCCGGGAGATGGTATAGGACTCTCCGTTGTAAGTCACCATATTAGAAGAGCTTGAAGAACGGTAGGGGCCATCAAAGTTGTCTTTCTCGAAATCATTGAAATAAAGACCAACGTCTTGGAAGGCACTGATGTCTACTCCATCAATCTCCCCTCCGGTACTTTCTCCGGATTGCAGTACGGAGGGAATATTCTCTGCCAAGGTGGGATCAATTGGGTCTGCTGGAGAAAGAGGCTCCAAAGGGCGAAGGATTACTTCTTCCCCAAGGTGACCTTTTTCTTCTTAGCAGTCCTCTCATCGCTGCTTGCTCCCCGCTTTTGGTCTTTTTTAGGGGGTCTTGGTGGATTTTGTGACTCACCTGCCTCCTTAACAGTTTTGTCTTCAACTACCTTGAGCAAGGTAGCATCGATCCCTCCTGTATTCCCCGGAATGGTCTCTTCTGCAGCAACCCGAACTGCCTCTGCTGCAGTTTTCTTTTCCCCGCCCTTTCCTTTCATTTTACTAGGGGCTTTGGCTCTGGAGGGCAAGACCAGTTTGCCATCTTTTTCCTCTGTTCACTTAAGAATGACAGCTGGGGGATGTGGTGTGGTCAATTCCTCCCATGTGAGATCTCTCCGGCCCGTGGTGTTCCACAAGTTGGATCTCACCAAGTTGCCAGAAGTGAAATAGTTGTGGAAAGCATTCCCCTAATGTTCTGCGGCCCATGCATTCAGCTTGGAACATGTGGTCTAGCCCTACTCCAGATAACCGATGAACTCCTTCAGTAATACTGACAAGGAAAAATGGGTGGTTCAGGAATGAAATATTTGCAAAAATAAGAAAGAGAAAATGAAAAAAAAATTAAAGACTTACTTGTGCTCTTCCACCTGCTGATAAGCATGCTAGGGTTAACCTTAGCCTTGATCTTTCTCTCATTCTCCCATGTCCCATTGATGAATAGGAAATGAGTTTTCCAGTTCTTTTCTGATTCCAACAAATCATCCACCACTTTGAAGTTGTCTCCCATGTTATAGTGATAGAAAGGGATGTGGTGATTTTTGAACAGGCTGGCCACAACGGCAAATTTCTCCATAGGGAGAGGGATGCCAGACAGCCTTGATGCCATTATGTAGGGTATACCAAACGTTTGGACTTAACTAGCTGGGAAAAGCTTGATCATGTCAAAATACATGACGATCTCTGGGTCTAAGGGGAATCTGAGCCCCCAATTGAATAGCTCGGTGTAGATGACAATCTCATTGAGCTTGGAGTCCATCGTAGTTGATGTTCTGCATGGCCAACAAATACTTCATGTTGAGTTTCTGAAAGCAAGGTCCCACCTTGCCCTCCAAGCACTCCGGAAGCTCCGGGTGAGCCATTCCAACCTTCACTTTGCCCTTCCCTTTTTGAAGGGGGCCTCTTCGATACTATCTTCCATCGCTTCTTCCATCACTGTGGAAGGTTTATCAATTGTTGAGGATGGAAGAGTGTCAGCTTCTGGCTCAATGAATTGTCCAGATGGTTGGGTACCAGTTTCTTCTAGAGGTCTGGTGTCCGGTTGGGTCTCAACTCCGGAGGATTCGGTGTGAGAAGCCACTTTGGATGTCTCTGATCCGGAGGGCTTATTTGAAGGATCTCTTATAGAAATCTATGATCCGGATGGTTTGTCTTTGCTTGCAGACTTAGAGACCCCCAATTTGGAGGACTTTGATTGTGAACCAGCCGCTTGGGCTTTTACCAAGCGCGTTGTCTGGCGTGGATTGGTTTTCTGTAGGGAATTTTCGATATCAGATCCCATGACTATGAACGGGGAGGGTTTCCTAACACTTGATAATGCTTTCTCTTGGGCAGTAGAGGGTTGAGACTCCTGAATAGAGGATCCCGATGGGATTGGCGAAAGGTTTTGCTTGAATAGACGCTTAGGTTTTGGATTCTTTGTGGAAGACGATCCCTAACCAGCTTCTAGAGATGGCTTATCAGACTTGTCGCTTGGAGAGACTGGAAGACCAGCAACAATGCGTCTCTCTCGTTCAACTTTCTTCGCCTTCTCTAGTTCATAAAAATTCAACCAGCCGCCTTTTACAAGAGTGTTTCTAGCTGTGAACATAAAACTATCCAAGAAAGGTTTTGAAAGAAAATGTGAAAGCTCTGTAAAAGATTTGTAGAGTGGTGAAGATGATGAAATAGTAAAAGAAAGTGATTTATATATTAGTAAGAATAGGAGAAAACGAAAAGATTCGAGCAATGATTAAAAACAGCGGTGATGTAGGAAACATTAAATGCAGAGGTTACTTTTTAGGTTGAGTGGGAGCGCCATTCTAGAGAAAAAACGACTGGTAGGTCGAATCAAGGTGCGATACGTGTCCCAAGATCCAAAGAAAAACTCTTAGAATTCTGAGAAGGAATCAGTCCGAACAAACCTCGAACTAAATACATGAGTGAACCAGAAAATATCGTTACTGACTAAGCAAGTTTTTTAGTCCTGCCAAAGATTTTTTGACAAAGCATAAAAAAGGGGCTACTGATGAGTCCGGACAAATTCACCACTGCTCACTGAGAAATCCAGACAAGGGCAATTCGGAAAATAAGTGCCCACTAAACTATCCGTACAGGACAAAAGTATTAAATAACTAAACACCTTTTGACTAAGCTAGGTGCAAATCAGCTTATTAAGTAAATGAGTCCTTAAACTTGATCCGGTTTCATAACTTGACCCAAAAGCCCATGGGTCCATAATTAAGGGTATAAATACCCATCTACTTTCATTAATGAGCGTAATGAATATTTAATACAACGAGGCAGTTTAAATCTCTCACTACAAAACACCCAAACATTTAATACGTATTAAACTCCCCAAAACTCTTGACAAAATTACCCTCAGCTTGAAATAAACCACACCAGCACATATGGTGCTAGCCCCTCAGATAAACCGATGCCGCAGAAAAAGGCAAAAAAGAAGGCAATAGAAAAAAGCCTTCTTACTATTAAAGAGGGAGTGTAGGTTGAGCCTTCACCAAAGATGAAGAGAATTTCTACCTCATAAAAAAAGAAGAGTGCATCCAAAATACCACCACAAAGAAGGGCAAAACAACTGCAGAGACCCTTAAAAAGGTGCTTCCTTCTGAGGCTGATGAAGTCATTGTGGTGGAAGATCAGTAAATAGAAACTGCAACAGACAATGACCAAAGATATGATCATATTAATCTTGATTATTCAATCAATATAGAAGAGCCTCAAGATCTTGACAGAGACATGGATCCATGCGTCCAAAATATTCAAGACCAACTTCACCAATTTGGTCAGCTGACTGCTCCTCTTCTTCCTGAATTGGTTAGGTTAGAAATTTATTTACCACCATCGACCTCTGCTCTTATACCCTACATTCGACCAAGATTCATACCTGCTGAAGAACCATCCGAAGAGGTCACACTTGCTCTACAATCGTTTACCGATCTTGGAGTTGCAACATAAAAGTTGAGCAAAGAAGTGGATTTGCCTGAAGCCATTTGGAGACTATGGCTAAGGACATGGTTCAATATAAGAAAGATGATGCAGGAGAGAAGAATATTAGGGAGATCTTTGGTAGAAATATGAAGGACCAATTATATGGATACCGGTCTGCTAGATCAGAATTCCTCAGAGGCATCATTCATCTCAAAAACCACCTCAGATTATTACACCAGAATGAGATAAAAGAGCTCAACACTTCTCATAAAAATGAAATAGAAGAGCTCAAAGACAAACATGCACAAGAGTTATATGAGGAGAAACGAATATACTCCACCATTTAAGAATCTCTAAAGAATAATGAAGAAGAAAAGATGAAGTTGACAAATGATATGAATGCTCTTATAGAACACTTCGAGGAGGAGAAATAAATTGTTATGGACACTGCTGAGAATGAATGTGGAAAGGACATGTTGGCTGTCATCAAAAATGCCGAAGAGCATAAAAATATTAATTTGCTTTGTGAAATTCATGCCACATTTCCAAAGGCTAACCTTTCGAGGTTCTAGGAGCTGATTCCTATTGAGAATCGATCAGTGAAGCTTTTGACCCTGTGCCCAGCGATTCCTTCGAAGAAGTGGAATATGAAGAAAGTACCTCGAAAAGAGAGGACTCATTTGAAGGAAAATCCAAAAAGAAATAACCTTTGTGTCCTCCCCTTTTTTGTTTGTCATCTACATGTTGTAAGATGACCCTTTTTATGAATGTTTATCTTCTTAGCATTCAAAAACTCTTTTTGTTATCATTAGATTATTCTTAATGTATCAGTACTTATTTTCTCTATATTTATTTGTTTTTATTATACCAATTTATAATTTTATAAACCAAGTTATCTTCACCTTGAAATACAACACACGTCCTACCTAAACTTATTTTTTTTTTATATAAAAGCACATACCATATAACACATGTAAATACTTCGAATAATATAGTGCGATTAGAGAACGTAACACTTCAAAATTATACCATGTTTAGAGAACTTAGCACTTCGAATAATATAGTGTGTTTAGATAATGTAGCACTTCGAATCCTATAGTGCGTTTAGAGGACGTAACACTTCGAATATTATAGTGCGTTTAGAGGATGTAGAATTTCGAATATGGTTGTTTCTTCGAAAAATGTTTATAATGCACGTTTAACACTTCAGAAAAGTTACTTTTGGTCAACAACTTCAATGATGATCAGTCTTTGACTAGTTACGAAAATAATTCAAATGCTTATACTTAAAAAACCATTGGCAAAAAAAGACTTTTATTAATAGCTTCGAAAATATACAAGATACCTCATTAAAACCTCCCTAGGACAACAGGGTAGGAAACAGTGTATCAATTTTCAAAAGACAAAATTATTCCCAATACAATTTCGCATGTGGTATATTCCATGGATGTTGAAGCATCCTCCCCTTCTCATCACAAAGGTGATAAGAACCCTGCTTTATTCTTTCCACGACCATATAGGGACCTTCTTAATTTTGGGCCATCTTTCCGAGGCGCTTATCCTTTGTATGAAGGAATACTTTATTCAAAATTTATCACCAAATTTGCAATTCCTCTTTTTTACCTTTGAATTATACCGACTCCTCATTAGAGTTTCATAATGAGTCGTATTCAAATGTGCTCTAATTTTTTTCCCTGATCAGGTCCAAATCTGCGCTTCTTACTACATCATTTGAGTCCTCAGAATATTGAAGTAACTCTTTAAGAAGGTAATTTAAGCATGTAGGATTAATAGCATCCATACCATATACCAAGGCAGAAGAAGTTTCCTGAGTGGCCTCTCTAGGAGATGTTCGATAAGCCCATAACACCTCTTGTAAATAGTTAGACCATTTTCCTACAGTCCTTGTCAAATTCTTCTTCAAGCCTTCTAAAATAGATCTATTTGTAACTTCCATCTCACCATTTACTTGGGATGAAAAGGTTTAGAAAAACACTGTGTAATCCCACTCGAAGCATAAAAAGAATCCATTTCTCTGTTTTTAAATTGAGGACCATTATCTATGGCAATTTTTCGAGGATCCCCAAGCGGCAACAAATATTATTCATAATGAACTTAATAACATCCTTGGCTTTTGTTCCAGAAAACGGTTCATCCTCTGCTCACTTTGAAAAATAGTCCACTGCCACAATAATCATTTGGCGTCATCTAGACCTACCAAATCTATTTCCCATCTGTCAAAAGAGATGGCCTCAGTAATGGACATGAGTGGAACTGCAGGTTTGTGAATAGAATTGGAAAATCATTGACAAGTAGCACAGTCTTGAATTAAACTGTTAGCATCATTCATAATCGAGGGACAATAATATCATGCTAACAAAACCCGACGTGTCAATGCCTTGAACCCACAATGTGCTGAACCCTAACCATCATGTAACTCTAATAAAATTTCTCGAGACTCTTGTTTATTCAAATAATGCAGCAATTGCATACTCAAAGATTTTAGCCAATACATCTTGAGACAATGTTCCTCTTAACAAGAAATTCTCGATATTAGTTCTCCAGTGACTTTGAATTACATCTAGTGTGACAAAAACTTCTTTTGCACATTTACACTGCTCTGACCGAGTTAAAATTGTAGGACTCTCCTGTAATAATATCCAAGGATACTCTTCTGTGTAAGCAATGGTTGCCAAAGAATCAATAATTGTATTGTCTCCTCGACTAATATGTTCTACAATAATGTGGTCAAACAGAAGAGTCAAATTTCAAAGCTCTCGAAGATAAAAAATTAAGTGTTCTTGTTTAGCTTCCGAAACATCAATCACTTGATTCGCTACTAATTGGGAATATGTCTCCATAAAAACTGAAGTTTCCCCACAAATGCTCGCAAGCCTTAAACCAGCCAATGCAGCTTCATATTCAGCTTCATTATTCAATGCATGAAAATTGAATTTAATAGCTTTAAACATTGCTTCCCCGGATGAAGCAACCAGTTGTACTAATATACTGCTTCCCAGATACTAGAACCTCAATCAATTCGAACCACTGACATCAAACTTCTTGGCAAAACCTCTCCGTCTATCTCTTTGTATGATATACTTGAATAAAATTCAACAAAAATATCGGGGCAAAAAATGATATCAAATTCCCCTAACTCCATTGACCATTTGGTCATCCTCCCAGAAATGTCGGGGCGCTGTAAAACATTTTTCAATGGGAATGAAGTTCAAACCACAATAGTGTGAACTTAAAAATAGGGTCGCATCTTCCTAACAACCACCACTGAAGCCAGTGCCAATTTTTCAAGATTCAAATATATTTTTTCAGCTGCCAACAAACTCTTACTGACATAATAGACCGACTCCGAAATTCCTGAGTCTTCACTTATCAACACTGATGAACTCAGAAAATCCTTAGGGAAGTTCAGAAGCGGAAATGTTCGTGGGAGAGGATCTGACTAAAAAATGTTCGTAAGAAGTGATAGTAAATAATTAAATCAGTGTTTTGTTGAGAGAGAAAAAGACAAAAGGAATAAATGTAGAAATAATTGACTAATCATTGGCCATTTTCCCAAAAGGAAATGTCCTTTATATAGTACATGAGGTGGGTTGTAAAATTACATAATTACCACTATTAAAGTGGATTTCTCACTTCACTCTTTTACTATTTACAGATAAGTTCTTGGGGTGTATCATTTAACCCCTCTATTTCTTATGTTTGCTTTACTTTGGTCATTAACCACTAAATGTACAAGCTAAGGCCTTTACTTGGCATAATTTACCTAGTGATTACCTATATTTTTATCCCCTTATCAGTAGCCCCCCAGTCTTTACAAAGATGTCTGAGTGAAGACTGCACATATTCTTCAAACTTGTTTTGATCTTATGACCTCCACGGATCGGATAAAGTTGCTGGTTGTGTCTCTCCTATAAATTGTTTGGATGTTGCTCGGATTGGATTAGTTGGATCAAAACTATTTAAAAATGATGACCTCACCCTTGGTCATGATGACATCACCTAAGTTATCATTCGATTTGAAATCGCGTGCTTTGTCTAACCATTGTAGAGTCAGAGATTTTTTAGATAGTGAGGTCATTTCTGGCCACGTGTCGTGTCCTTACCCCTACTTGCCGACGCGCCTTTTGAAGCGGTTTGTTACAGGGAACCGTGTCAAAACTTCTTTCACCCTTCGTATTCTTCTCCCCTTCACTATAAATGCTTGCTTCCTTCTCTGAATATATGTTTATGCTTTTTGAAATCTGTTTAACTTTAGGTCGAGAGCATATGTTCTAGAGAGAGAAGAGTCTTATCCGAAATTCCCTCTTTGCACTTTCTTACCTGAAGAGTTTGTCAATCTTGAATGGTATAAGATTTGGAGGTGGTTTAACATTTCAAATCAGATTGCTGCTCTCAGACCTTCCGGTTGAAGAGAGCATCCCACACTTGGCAGAAATTTGGGAATTGAACTTTTGCAACAACCGGTCCTCTATCCGAGTACTTTCCTTTAACCTTGTTACTCAGACCCCCGGTCAAGCTTGTTTTAGTGACAATAAGGTTGACCCATCAACGTCTAATCTTCCTTTCAAGACTTCTCCCTTCATAATCATGGGTGATGAAATGGGAAAACCTACTAGTACAAGTGCAGGGGAGAGCATTAAGAGGAAAAGGTTCTCTGATCCAGCAGTTTAATCTATTCGAGTGAAAATCTCTTCTTCAACTGCAACTCCTCAGGTAACTCCATAGGGGTCACCGCAAACGAATCCAGAAGTGAGTCCCAGGAAGCCTTCGATGAAAAGTGTCAAGTTAGAGCAGGTATTAACATCTATCCCTACACTTCAAGAGAGAGATTTAGTTGATGAGCCTGACAGCGACCAAGAGCAACCTAATATGGTGGTGGTTGAAGCACAACATCTACAAGCGGTTCCTGCTATAATACCTCCCCCCGGATCATCCGCACTGAGTGAAGGTGCTTCCTCTCCTCCCCTGGAGACTACCACTGATCTACCTCCTTGAAGTGGGAAAACTTCCTTAGTGAAGAAATATAAAAAGAAAAAGAAACGCACAACAGGCTTGCCCTCGAACATAGAGGATGTTTTAGGTGATAATCTTTGCGACATAGAGTCTAAGCATCTTATTGTACTGTACAGAGTAAATTACAAATAATTCCATCCAACTAAGGAAGTAAAGCTGAGAGACCGATGAGAAATTCTTGAGAACATCAAGATTCGGTTTCCCACCGTCAGAGAGACTCCATTGTCCGTTCGGAAAAATGAACGGATCCTTTGTACCAAGCTCATAAACTGGGGCCTTCGCCTGTCCCTTGATCCTGCTCTGGTTGAATACTTTCATCTTATCGGACTGTGTCCTTCTCAAGCTAGCACCAAAATATGGTACACGCTCATGGCCTGCATCATGGCCTCCAGACTCTCTGAAATAGCCTTTTCCATGGAGCAACTCATCTCCATCTTAGGTGTGGCTAAGAATTCTCATTACCTTTTTTACTCTCTTGGTTTTACAAGGCAGTTTAAAGTCATCAAATATTTCTTAGAGGCTGATAAGAAATGGAAACAATAATTTATCTTCATATCCGGACTATGGGAGACTGGCTTTAAGAATTATAATGACCTTCTCCATTAGTTGACTTTGAAATGGTCAGGGTAGGGTACACATCCTTATATATTCTTCTATTTCATTGGCTATGGTCGGATAGTCCTAACACTTTCTTTATAATAGCTATGAAAGGAATTGCTAAACCCTTTAAGCGTCATGCCAAATCCGCCAAGGATATCTTTGTGAAGCTGAGTGTCTGGGCGGGTGAACATGGGGACCATAAGTTCCATCCAAGTTTTCTACCAATGAACTTTGTAAAGATCAACCTTTGGAGGTACGACCTTGGTGAGAAAAGCTTCATATCCGATCTTATGGTTCCCCCTCCTAACGATACCATACTCAAACACTTGGAGTTCTTGGACAATGCCGTTTACCGTCGCATTCGGGCTCGGGATCCAAGTCACCAAGATACAGAAAATCCCAAGGAGGGTGAAGAGGAACCGAGGAGGATGGTGAGTCGGAGGGTGAGACTACCGAGGAGCAAGGAGTTGGAACTCAGGGAGGTCATCATGATGAAACTCATGAGGAAAGGACACCAGAAGTTCAACAAGAGAACCCAATGGGCCCCCAGATCGACCTCCAACAAACACTCAGGAAGAGAAATTGAGAGACTGATAACTCCGTTGAGGTGAGACTGCATGGTAGGACTGGGGCTGTGAGGCCAAGAAGAATTAAGGTGGAAGAGAAGCAAAAGAAGGTGGCAGATATTGAATGAGAGAGAGAGAAAGAGAGACAACACCACATGTCCGAGCTTGCCTCCCATAAAGAAGGTTATTGTAGTCAACTCGGACTCCAGGGGGGGGGGATTTGTTCTTCAAAGAAGACAACAGCAAGAAGAGAACTTCGAGAAAGGAGAATATACCTCCCCTGCCTCAGCTTACTTTGAATTTTACGAGAATGATTACATTGCGAACGAGCTAAACAAATTGCTCTGCGCTGCTGTCCTCCTCGAACGGAACGCCAACCGCAAGGATCACTACAAGAGTGAAGTCCTTCAACACTGACCTCCAAAGCGGCTGAATTGAAAGGCAAGGTAAAAGATCTAACAAATGAGTTTGCCGAAAAGTCAGAGATATCATACTAGGTAGAAACATTGACCTCTAAGGCAACTGAACTGAAGCAGAAAGTAAAAGACTTGACCGATGAGCTGGCCAAGAAAATAGAAGTGTCCTCCCAACTGAAAGAGGTTAAAGGCGAACTTTCCAAGGAGAAAAAGACTTTTGCTGACCGTTAAGCCACCATTACTTCTTGAGCCTGAATTTCTGAGGAAAAGAAAAAATTTGACGATGAACGAGAACGGTTTATTACCAGAGATACCGAACGAGACACTCTGGTTGATGGCTTCACCGAGTCTCGTGTGAAGACTAAGGTATACTTCAATAATGTTGTCGAAGATATTGAGAAGCTATCAGTGGAGAATGAATCTTTAAAGAAAAACTTTGAGACTGAGCAGAAGAAGCGCCTTGATGAATACGCAGTTGGTATTGTCACTCGCCTCGAAGAAAGAGATGCTAACATGAGGTCCGCTATGGTGCTTAAGATACATGAGAAGTTTCTGGATTTGTATCTTGGAAACCTTTGGATGCGAGTCATAGAAAGGAATCACCCTGCTCCGTGGAAGACTTGGAGTCTAGCGATGACAGAGAAAGTTCGTCGTTGGAGTCTGGTTCCCCGGAAGACAGTAAGGAAAACTCTGCATCCGACTAGCAAGCATTGAATGGTTCCATCGTTATTTTGTTAAATGTTTGTATCCAGAACCTATTAAAACTTTTTTTTTTGGTTATGTACAATTTACCTCCTGTTGTGAGGATTTATGATGTAACTCTTTCTGTTTACCCTAAAACAATTCTTGTCGGACAAAAAGTTCCTTAGTTAAAAAATGACTCGAATAATTGAGAGTAATGCTTAGCCTAAAACATTTCTTCCCTGACTCAGTTTGTCTAATGTTTGTTTTCTTATGATTAAAAAATATGAATTCTTAATCCAAACCTTTTTGGAGTGTATTTTGAATTCAAAAAGATGAATTCTCTTGTCCAAACTTTTTTGGAGTATGTTTTGAGTTCAAAAATATGAACTTTCTGGTCCAAACTTTTTTGGAGTATGTTTTGAGTTAAAAAAGATGAACTTTCTTGTCCAAACTTTTTTGGAGTATGTTTTGAGTTCAAAAAGATGAACTTTCTACGAATCATTTTAAGAAGGCAATGGAATTTTATATATAAGTTGGCTATTAGGACACCTCTTTAAAACCTTCCTGCGCCACCAGGGTAGGAAAGAGTATGCCGCCGATATTTACATAAACTGGTAAAAAAAATATTTACATATTCACACGTTCACTCTAAGTAAACTTTGAGGTGGTCAACGTTCCAAGGGTGGGGAAGATATATTCCTTATTTATATTTTAATATGTACGTCCTCGGCTTTATCTTCTTGGTTACCATGTACGGACCCTCCCAATTTGGAGCTAACTTTCCCAGCCTCTTTTTTTGTATGAAGAAAGAATTTTCTTAGAAATTTATCCCCAACTTTGAATTCTCTTTTTCTGACTTTTGATGCATACCGGCTCCTCATTAGAGTCTGATAGTGTAAAGAGTTTAATTGCGCCCTTCTTCTCTTTTCTTCTATTAGATCCAACTTGGTACGCTTTCCTTTGTCATTTGCCTCAGAATACTCACTTACCCATCTAAGATTTTCCAGCCTTACCTTAGAGATTCTTCCTGAGCCCATCTAAGATTGTCCGATTAGTTACTTCGACCTAGCCATTCGCTTGAGGGTGGAAGGGTGCTGAGGGATTTCCGGGGAGAAGAGGTGTTTTTTTATGTGAGTAAAGGCATCAGAACATTATTGTGTCCAGTTGAAGCAATTTGCTTTTCTTAGTACCTGGAAGAAAGGGGCGCATTTATCTGAGGACCTCGATATGAATCTGTTTAATGCTGCCAACCTTCCAGTCAGAATTTGCACCTCTTTGTTTGTTCTTGGTGGGTCCATAGTACACAGAGCATTTAGCTGTACTGGATCAGCTTTGATGCTCTATTCGCTAACTATGTAACCTAAGAATTTTCTGGATCTTACTCCGAACGTACACTTTTGCGGGTTCAACTTTAAATTTATCTTATCCAAATTGGCAAAAGTTTCTTCCAAGTCAGCTAAATGATCCTCATCTCTGAGGCTTTTAACTAACATATCAACGATGGAAACTTCCACATTTCTACCAATCTGACTCTCAAAAGCTTTGTTTACAAAGTGCTGATATGTTGCCCCACCATTCTTTAATCCGAACGACATCACCTTGTAACAGTAAAGACCTCTTCCAGTGATAAAATTTTTACTCTCTTGGTCCCTTGGGTCCATCTGGATTTGATTGTACCCAGCGTAAAATCATCCATAAAGGATAGTAAATGATTTACGGACGTCGAGTCGACCAGTTGATCAATTCTAGGGACTGGGAAATAATCTTTAGGGTAGGCTCTGTTCAGATCAGTAAAGTCCACACACATCCGTCACTTGCCGTTTTTTCTTCTTTACTAAGACTGGGTTGGCCGTCCACAAAAGGTATTGTGATTTGCGGATGTGGCCCACTTTTGTCAAACGGTCAACTTCTGCCATTATTGCTTCAGCTTTTTCTTGAGAAAATGATCTTCTCTTCTGGATAATCGGATGAACACTGTTCCATATTGCTAGCCGGTGACAGATGATATCCGCTGGGACCCCTGTTACATCTTCTGTGCACCAAGCAAACAAATGTCATTTGGTAGAAAGAAATTTACGTAAACTTTCTTTTACCTCTTGTGATAGCCTTGTACCAATCTTGAGACTTTTACCGGGGTAAAAAACATGATCCTCAAAACCCTCGTCAAAGACCACGAACCCGGGGGACTCCCTCGGATCGTCAACAGGTTTGGAATCCGTGGGAGACCCCTCTGATTGCTATTCTTTTTTTTGTCGATCCGACCCCCTTCACCTACTTGGGGGCCAGCGTTGCTTTGTAACATTTTATGGCCATATTTTGACTACTTCTTACATTCCCACATTGCTACATACCACATACTTCAAATACTGATGAACAGTAGACGACACATCATGCATCTTAGACAACCACAACCTTCCAAAGATAACATTGTATGATGTGGGAGCATCCACCACTACAAACAGTACTGTGACTATCTTCTTGAATGACCCTCGACCAAACTTTACCATTCCTACAAACTCTATAACTATATCAACATTTTCTCCGGTGAATCCCACTATCTTCCGGTCAGATCACAAGATTGTTGGTGGGTTCTTTATCTGGCTATAGGTTGACATAAACATTATGTTAGCGGAGTTCCCTTTATCAATCAAAATTTTTCTTATCTAGTTTTTGGCTATATCCACTCCGATCACTATTGCATCCTCATGCGGACTAGCTACGTCTTTTATGTCATCATCTTCGAAGCAAAGAATCGGGGATGGGTTTCTGTATAGGTGTGATGAGGCTCCTGCTTCCAACTATGTCCCTAGACTAACAATGTGAATCTTCCGAGAATAGTTTGATATCCCTACCACTGTGTCCCCACAAAAAATGGTTAGTGATTCAAAAAACACATATAATTCACTAACCTTTCCTCTAGCAATCGGTTCTTCAACCATGTTCACACTATTTCTACATGGCTTTGGATCTAGATACTATGTAGTGATATCAAATGCATCAACAAATTCTTCATCAACCGCTTCAGATATCATCATATTACCCGCTTGTTTAGGAGCAGCTTCTTGATTTAGTGCGACCGTGGAATTCTTTTTCACAAAATAGATTAACTTTCCATTCTCTATCAGATACTGGACCTCTTTCTTTAACGCCACATAATCTTTCGTATGATGCCCGATATCTTCATGAAATTGATAATATTTATTTTTCCTATGCTCGCTTGGAGTTTCCAACAGGAAAGGCTTGCGAAAATGCACATTTGCACGCGCTTTATCAAAAATGGTTAATACACAATCGGTCAACTCGGCATAATGAGCAGGTCGGACCCATTTGTTGGACACGGGTCTAACATATTGCTGAGATGCTTGTCCTGCCGGTGCGTATTGTTGATTGTGTACTGCTCGTTAAGGAGTTTGGCTTGTTGCTTGAACTAGTGCTCATGGTCGGACAGTTGTAGTTGACTGTGAAGCTTGCGGTTGGACATTCACCGTTGTTGTACTAGCTCTGATCAAGGTCGGATCCTGATAGAATTGAGACATTGAATCTATCTCTGAATCCATAGTTTCTTCAACTAAGATCCGCTTCTCTATCTGATCCAATAAAGCTCCGAATGTCATAGTCTGTGTCTCCGCAATATTGTCCTTCATTACCCCCACAAGTAGACCCATTCAAAAGGCGGCCAATGCTACCTTGTCTTCACAAAACTCCATATCCGTCTTGAACTGAATGGAGTGTTTTGTGTACTCTTTTAAGCTTTCTACAACTTTCTGCCTATAGTAGATGATGGTATCCCCTTTTGCACGGAATTTCTTGCTTCCGACAAAATAATAGCCGGAATATACTCCAAAACATGTCAAAGTTTTTAATTCACCCCTCATGTAGATGATTATAACATTTGGATGCAGTATTCTTGATGGTTTGGAGAATGCCCTGCACAATAGCTTGTCGTCATCATCATAATTGATCATAAAGTTCTTGAACTGCTCAATGTGGTTCTCTGGATCCTAAGTCCCGTCGAACGTTTCCAACTTAGAAATATCGAACCACTTGGGAAGATTTCCGGACAAGATCTCTGGGGAGAGTGGGGATGACCGCCAATTATATTCGAATTTATAAGCACTTCCCCCCAGACCATTATTAGTTGTCATATAAAGTCTTTCCTCGGTCGGAAAAGTAAACTGATTACTAACTCGGTAATCATGGTTATAGATGTCAAACTAAGGTTGTCTTCGATAAGTGATATGTTCAACTTGAATATTCCCTGCTTTATCACGCTCCTCAAAATACATCTTCATTTTCTCATGATCACCTTTCTTACTTGACTCCTTATTTCTCCGACTAGTCCGATGAGAGTGTTTGTGCATCTTCAAATCTCTTTGCCTCCTATCTGTTTTGTACCTGGCATAGGTATCCCAAGATGAAAATTAATCTGAGCTCAGGGAAGTATATTCACTAGAGTCTGACGACTCGTATCTTTGTTCCGATTTAGCTCACCTTTTAGAATTTCGATGACTTCTCCTTCGCTGTCTTTCTTCTAGTTGAATGACATCTTAGATCTGATCAGCCACGACTCTCTCTTGTCGGACTTCATATCTAACTTTCTTGGAGCTTACTATCGCTTCATTTTCCATGTTTAGTCTTTCGATGTGTTCGAACAATTCTTTACGCCTGAAAACCAGGACTGTCTCTTCAAGAAGCTCCTCGGTATATCGGTTTCGGTCGTTTCCTTCATTTGTGGCTTGTTTTTCCATCAGATGATCGCCAGATTCAACACCAATTAGATCTCTGGTCTATTTTTAAAAAATATTTTTTCAAGGTTTTAGAACGTAAATTCTGGGTATCACTCGGTTCCCACAGATGGCGCCACTGATGAACTCAAAAAATCCTTAAGGAAGTTCAGAAGCGGAAATGTTCGTGGGAGAGGATCTGACTAATAAATGTTCTTACGAAGTGAGAGTAAATAATTAAATCAGTGTTTTGTTGAGAGAGAAAAAGACAAAATGAATAAATGTAGGAATAATTGACTAATCATTGACCCTTTTCCCAAAAAGGGAATGTCCTTTATATAGTACATGAGGAAAAATGCATAATTACCACTATTAGAGTGGATTTCTCACCCCACTCTATTACTATTTACAGATAAGTTCTTGGGATGTATCATTTACCCCTCTACTTCTTATGTTTGCTTTACTTTGGTCCTTAACCACTAAATATACAAGCTAACGCCTTTACTTTCCATAATTTACCTAGTGATTACCTATATTTTTCTCCCCTTATCAAACACAACACTCATAGCAAAATATGACACTGCAATGTATAAAAAGAGTTGCTCTCCAATTCAAGGCTTATACAATATATCTGGTGATGACAATAATTCTTTAATGCTTAAAAATGTTGCTTCATATTATAAGGTCCAGTCAAACTCTTTTTGCCTTCCTAATACTTGGAAAAAGGAAAGCATTTGTCGAAAACCTTGAAATGAATCTATTAAGAACAGTTAACATTCATGTCAAGATGTTTACTTTCTTAATAGTTCGAGGTGATGTCATTGATACTAAAGCCTTTAGCTGCTCTGGATCAGATTCCATCCCTTTTTCACTAATAACTTACTCTAAAACATTTAGTGATCGAACTCCAAAGGTACACTCCTCAGGATTCAGCTTCAATCTAATAGCTCATAAATTCAAAAAAGTCTCCTCTAAATCATCCAAGTGTACATCATATGCTAAAATCTTGACCAACATGTCATCAATATACACCTCCATATTTCTTCCAATATGAGAAGCGAAGGATTTGTTCATTAACCTTTGATACGTTGCTCCAACATTCTTCAATCCAAAAGGCATATAATCCTATAACAATGCAAGCCTCGATCAATGATGAATATTGTACTCTCTTGACCCTTTAGTTTCATCCGAATCTGGTTATATCATGCAAAAGCATCCATAAAAGACAAAATTAAATTTCTTGAAGTTGAATTAATCACTTGGTCTATTCGAGGAACAAGAAATGGATCTTTAGGGGAAGCTCGATTTAAATCTGTGAAGTCAGCACACATTCTCCATTTCTCATTTTTCTTTTTAACCACCACTGGGTTTGCTGTCCATAAAGGATATTGTGCCTCCCTTATATGTCCGACCCTTGACAGACGATCCACCTCAGTCACAATAGCCTTTGATTTTTCAAAAGAAAAAGCTCATTTTTTTATAACAAGTTTGATCTTTGGATTTATTGCTAAGTTGTGACATATCACCTCGATTGGGACCCCTACGACATCTTCTATTTTCCAAGTGAAAATATTCAACTTATGGAACAAAAATTGTAACAACTACTGACGTAAAGCTGGGGTCAGTAATGTTCCTATTCAAAGTACTTTCCCATAAGGGAAATTATATTCTTCTATGCTTTCACTTACTGTTAAATAACTCGGTGTTTCCTTCGGATCATCAACCCTCTATTCTGCTTCCGAGGTCAACCTCCCTGATTGTTATCCTGCCATTCAAGTTTCACTGCTTGAACCTCGAATATGAAGAGCTGTCGCATAACATTCTCTAGATACCTTTGGATCACTTCAGACAACCCCAACACAGTATTCGATGACACATTTCAAACACTGGTGAACTGTGGATACAACTGCATACATTCTCGAAAGGCAAGATCTCCCAAATATAGCATTATAACTGGTCGGACAATCCATCACCATGAATCAAACTTTAACCTTCTTTTGGAAAGGTCCATTTCCCAAACATACTTCACCCTCAAATTCCCTAATCACCTGGGCTGTCACACTTGTAAACCCAATTATAGTACGTTATGATTGACAAATTCGAGAAGGATTACACATCCTATCATATGTTGACTTGAACATAACATTGTCAGAGCTTCTTGTATCTATCAGAATGTGTCGAACTCCAATATCATCTACCTTTGCTCTAATAGCTACTGCATCTTTATGAGGACCTGCAGTGCCTCTTAAATCATCCTCATCGAAAAGAATAAAATGAACATATTTTTTATCATACAAATGAGTAGACATCCTTCATTCTATTTGAGCTGCTAAACTCACCACATGCCTCTTTCGAGAGCTATTACTGTTACGAGTCATAATATCTTCTCCAAAAATTGAAAAGGACTCAAAGTATTCACATATACTTCTAACTCGTCCTTGTTTCACTGGCTCATCCACTACCATCATAATCAATCGATCTGGATCTGTATCCAAATATTCTAATGCAGCATCGAAGTCATCGAACTTGGAATCCAATTTTTTTAGATTTTATGCTCGTGAATTTGGATTTGCTGCTTTTGAAGTTGATGCAACAAGAACCTTTGATTCGTTATTCTGCCCTTTAACATAAGCTGATAATTTTCCATTTTTAATTAAAGATTGTACCTCATTTTTCAAAGTTATGTAGTTTGTAATATCATGTTCTATGTCATTATGATATTTACAAAACATGTTATTATGTTCTTACATGGGCTATTTATTAGAGCAGGTTTTCTAAAACTCACACATCCCTTTGCCTTTTCATAAATCGTAACAACACTTTTAGTTAAGTCAGCATAGTAATCTGGCCTTATCCACTGATTTGGCCGTGGTCTTTAAATTATTACTTTATAGCCTGAGCTGGGTGCCCTCCAGTTCGAGGAGGAAAACTATTATTGTTCATCAGACGCGATGGTTGAGTCAAGTTCAAAGAGTGTCCATGATTATTCGGCACCTGCCCTGAACTCTTCTGATTGGGTCCAACCACTCCTTGAACTCTAGTCGATTCCTCCATTTTGATTTGATCCTCGAATTGAGCCATTAGTGGTCCAAAAGTCAAAGATCTTATTTTTGTTGTTTCATTTGCTAAATCATCTGGCAACGAACCTTGTCGAAATGCAGCCATGGCTACTAGCTCTTCACAATTATCAAAAGCATCTTTTTTTAACACAAAGTGCTTAGTATAATCCTTTAAAGTTTCTCTCAAATCTTGCTTGCATTATATTATTGTGTATCCATTTGCTCGCATCTCTTTACTTCCCACAAATTATCGTCGGAAAGCTGTATAAAAATCTATGAAATTGGAAATGGCTCCCTTCGGAATCCTGTTGTACCATTTCAAAGCTGTTCCCTTACATGTTTGAGAGAAGGCTCTGCATAACAACCTATCATCATCTTCAAAGTTCATCATGTAGTTATTAAATTATTCGAAGTGGTCAGCGGGATATTGCATCCCATCAAACTTTTCGACCTTAGAGATATCGAAGCGCTTTGGAAGAGTGATAAACCTTATTTCGATTGTTAAAGGAGAATTTCTCCAGTCAACTCCTTTCACATACTGATTATCATTTCTTATTCCCATGACAACATACAAATTCCGATCATCTATTCATGTGTATTGATTCAACATATTCCCTTCACACCACTCATTTTCTCTCAAACAACGAAGTACTTTGTCTTTCCTTGACTTATATTCTTTTCATGACTTTCGAAGCCGACCTTGTTATTCTTTTGAAGACCCATGGTATCTCTTATACTCAGATGTTGAGTTGTTCAACTCATCATCACTGGACAAAATATATATTTGCTTGTCTTTTTAATCTTTTCTTGAAGTATAACACTCTTTACTAGATTGAAAATATGTTTTCCCCTTCTCACTTCAAACCAGGCGAGATGCGTAAGATCGATCAGATTGGCTGTCTACATCATTCTTCTCATTCATTTTTCTTGCTAGATTTCAACCTAACAAATTAAATATTTTGCTATTTTTGATCATACTTCTCATTTAGAGCCTTAATTTTATCTAATAACTGGTTCATCCGTGTTTCAATGTCTCAATGATTCTTACAAGCTGACACTGACTCATTTTCTTTACTTTCTCCTCATTGCAAATAAAATGTTAACATTTCAATTGTCTTTCAAACCAAAGCTTCTTTTTCTTTCCTTGGTTCAATTATCAATCCAAAACAGCTTCAAAGAATTGATCAAGAACAAATAGAGCTTCAAAGAATTTCTTATGGTTTATTATCACAAAATCAAGGTACCAATCAATCAACTCCCACTATGGTTACCAATTTGGTGTGGATTAAATGTGATTCTAGAGAGATATGAAGAGGAGAGTTGATTTTAGAGAGAGAAAGTAAAGCTCGAGGAGATAGTTCACAAGTAGAAAGTTTCATCCTCATTAAGTTCAGCCTTGGCCCTTATATATAGGTGTCAAGACTTAGGTGTAACTGAATTAGTTACACAAAAGGTCTAATTACATACTAGAACTTTATCTTCGTATAAAACTCCAAATCTATCCCATAACTATACAACTTGTCATTTAAGGTTTTATTTATTACATTTTTTTCCTTAATATTTATATTCCTACCATTGGTAATTAGAAGCTAACACTTGTGGTGGTCCAGACCGATGAGTTAAATTAGCTATTACCCTCGGTTGTGAAAGTCCTTGAAAATTGGAAATACTACCTTGATAACCTTGATTGGTGTGAGTATTTCCTTGAATTGAGTGCCTCTGAGATAAACTAGGCCATATTCGAACTCTCGTTGATTCCTCCACCTTAATCTGCTCTTCTACTTGAGCAATTAGGCCCCAAAAGTAAGTGTCATTCTTCGTGTAGTTTCATTCGCTAAATCTTCAGGGAGCAACCATTACTTAAAAGCAGTACATGCTACTTGTTCGTCACAATCATCTAATTTGGTCTTGGTCAACACAAAGCGTTTAGCATAATCTTTCAAGTTATCCCTATCTCCCTGCTTGCATTGAATTATAGTATTCCTATGAGTCCATATTTCTTTTCTCCTCACAAATTGTCTTTCGAATGCTGTGTAAAATATCTCAAGATTAGTTATAGATCCCACAAGAATCCTATTTACCACTTCAAGGTTGTGCCTTTGAAAGTTTGTGAAAATGTCGTACACACTAACTTGTCATCATCATCGAAATTCATCATACAGTGTGCCATCAAGATTTCTCAACTTTAATAATGTTGTAAATACTTCGGAGGCGATGTCGTTCTTATTTCAACTGACAAAGGAGAGATCCTCCAATCTACTCATTGCATGTATTGGTTACCTCATGTACCACTTCCTATAAGTGCGTATAAGCCTTAATATGCATGATTAGTACACTGATTGGCCATATTATATTCGAAGAGTGGATTTTCAATCACAAATCGAGATTCAACTATCTTTTTAGATTTTTTCTCCTTTTGGTATTCCCGATGCTGACTATCATGACTCTTCGAATAATGATTGTCTTTTTTCCTTCCGTAAAAATGACATCTCTCAAGATTTTGAGAATATCCTTCAGAATTTGACCAAGGAGATCCACCAGTGTCTGAAGTAATATAACGATGTTTATCTTTATTCTCCTTTCTAAAGGAGTGGTATCCCTTATCTAACTGAAATTGTACTTCCCGACGACCGCTTCTTGCTCGATGAACATAGTAAGACTCATCAAAGCGATCTCTTACATCCCTTTTTTCATCTAATCATTGAATCTCGGATCGTACCCTACCCGATTTAACAAATTTCTTCCTCTGATCTAGCTGATTATTCAACTCAACTATCAGTGCCAATAGCTGATTCATCCGATCCTCTACATTCGACTGATTACGTTGATCAGTCACTTGTATACCATCCTGATTTTCTTCTCTACCTATACTTGACTCTACCACCTTGCCTTGCATAAGTATTGCTGGATCAATTTGGACTTCAAGATTCATAACCTTTCCATTATCTGATACCAACCTCTCACTTTGGCCGTCAATGATAAGTCTAAATAGTTTTAGGAGTGAAGGAGAGAGCTAATAAGATTTATATTTTGATTAAAGGAGTTTTTAGAAAGAGAAAACTACAAAAATATATTTAGAGAGAGAGTTGTCAAATGTAAAAATGTGTCAAATCATATCCTCATTCCAAGAAAAGTACATATATTTATACGTGATTTAGTTACAAGTAATAGACTATTGTTTGTTATGTGGATATCTCACCCCACCTTAGTACTTTTTATAAACATCTTACATACAAATTACATGTCTAGTCCTTTATATTTATATTTTACACCAAACATCTATTATACAATATTTGTTTCTTATTTTACCTAACATAAAATTATTATTTTTACTCTTTATTTATTTATATCCTCATTAACCAAGAATTATATAATATTGTGCCTCGTATCCTTGTCATTATTCGTTTATATATAGTTATTCACATCTGAATTGAAGATATGCTCCAAACTGTTTACCACTCGAAGGTTCTCCTATTCAAGTATCAATGGGTAACCACTCGAATATGTCGCAGTCACTAAATAATGAGCCAATGTATTCTCATCCATGTGGATATGTTTGTATTTAACGCTCTCAAATACCATCGTCAATGGTTTCAGCGCTGTCAAATACTTCACTAAGTGGGTTCATGGCCTCAGATAGTCCTCATGCATGATTGACTAATAATTGTGAGTGAACTGAACCCACTTGGCCCCACAAACATTCGCAAGTCGCAAACCCACTAAAGAGGCCTTGTATTATGATTCATTGTTTGATGCTAGAAAACTGAAGCGTATGGCTTAATACATCACCACTCCTATCAGGTAGTTAACTGATATCCTACCCCACAACCATAAATTCTCGACCCTCCGTCAGTCGGAACGATGCACTCTGCCTTTTTCTCCTCTTGGTCTATTTTCATATTTGGCCGTTTGAAATGGAATTCATCCAAATCGTCTCCAAAAGCTTGACCTTTAATTATTGTTTGGGGCTTAATATCGATACCGAAATCACCCAACTGCATGGACCATTTGGTCATCCGACCCGATACATCATGATTTTGCAAAACATTCTTTAAAGGATAAGACGTTCGAACTACTATGGAGTGTCATTTCAAATAGGGTCTCATTTTACGACCCGTAATCACTTACTCCATGACATGCTTTTCCAATTTCAAATACCTCATTTCGGAATCGAAGAGGCTTTTACTCACATAATAAACAGGTTGAGGTCAATTATATGACTCACAAATCAATATCGCGCTTACCTCATAGTCAAACACCACAATAGAGATGAATTATCTTTCTCTCGGGCTTGGTTTTGGTCAAAACCGCGGGAGAAAAATATATTCTTTGATTCTGAGGAATGCCTTAGTGCATTCTGGTATTTAATCTCATGTCTTATCACTTGGAAAAACATGGCACATTTGTCTGATGATCTACATATGAACCTGTTTAGGGCGGCCAACATTCCAGACAATATTGATACCTCATTAATGGACCGAGAGGGTGACATAGTGTTCAAAGCGTTTAATTGAACCAGGCGAACTGTATCACTTTTCACTAATTATCTATCCTAAGTATTTCTCAGACCGGACGCGAATGTACATTTCTCTGGATTCAGTTTCAAGTTTATCTTCTTCATGTTGTTAAATGTCTTCTCTAAGTCCGAAAATAGATCATTGTCCTTAAAGCTTTTCACCAGCATTTCGCCAATATACACTTCAATGTTACATACGATTGGACCCTCAAAATCTTTATTCAATAACCGCTCATAAGTTCCCCCGACATTCTTTAACCTGTATAACATAAGTTTTGAATAGTGCAAACCTCTCCAAGTTATGAAAAAATTTCTCTCCTGATCTTAGGCGTCCATAAAAAACCCCGATGTGGAGTCTACCAACTGGTCGGTGTAGGGAATTAAGAATGGATCATTTGGACACGCCCTGTTCAGATCGGTAAAATTCACACATATCCTCCACTTACTATTGTTTTTACCAATATCGGGCTAACTGTCGACAGTGGGTGCTGAAATTCGCGGATATGACCCACTTATGATAACTTATATATCTCAACAATGATTGTCTCGCATTCTCACAAGAGAAAGACCTTTTTTCCTGAACAACCAAATGAACATTTCCTCGGATGGCTAAAATATGACAAACTATCTCTTCAGAAACCCTGTAAAGTCCCATGTACACCACATAAACATATGTAATCTGTTGATAAAAAATGGATTATTCTCTCCCTCACCCAGAGATAACATAGAACCGAGGGTCTCCCTTGGATCATCCACATGATTGTATCTCGAAGTCGACCATGCTAATTGCTAATCCTTCTTGGACTTGATTGCTTTACTATGCCAGGGGCAGAGGTGTCCGATAATACTCCATAGCCATCTTTTGACTACTCTGCACAGTTCTCATATTATTTCAGACCACTTATATCAAACACGGATGGACTATCGACGCTACTACATGCATTCTGAACAACCAGGAATTACCAAAAATTGCATTATACGATGTCGACGCGTCTACCACAATAAAAAGTCATGTCACCTCATTCTTAAAAGACCCTCACCTTAACTCCACGACTTCTTCAAATTATCCTACTACCTCAGTAGTCATTTTGGTAAAACTCAAAATTATCTGATCAGACCGAAGGATGTTCAGAGGTTCTTTATTTGCTCATAAATTGTCATGAACAAAATGTTGACAGAACTGCATGTGTTAATCAATAACCTTCGAACCTCATCTCACGCAATATCCTTCACTATTACCACCGCATCCTCATATGGAACCATAATTTCTCTCATATTATCATCATCGAAGCATAATATTGGAGAAAGTTTTCTGTATAGATGTGGTGATGCCCCAACTTCTAACGAGGTGGTCAGACTGACAATGTATCTCTTGCTGGAAAAAACAAGTAATTCATACCATATTATCCCCACAATAAATAGTTAGCGACTCAAAACATTTGCACAACTCATTAACCTTTCTTATAGGATCGAGATATTTTGTCATCCTAATTACCCTACGAACCGACTTAGGGTCCAAATATTCAGAGATTATGTCAAACAAGTCGATGGGCTCCGAGATCATCAAAGTGTTCTCTTGCTTCAGCCTATCACAAATTCCCTCATCTTCGGATTTAACTAGGAATTCTTCTTAACAAACATGGTTAACTTTTCTTGATTAACACTTAGATTTCCTTTTTGAATGTTATATAGTCTTTTGTATCATGCGTGATATCTTCGTGTTACTTGCACTACCACTTACTCTTACTTTCTCTCAGAATCAAGATCATAATAGGTTTTCGGAATTATATGTGGTTTCTCGTCTTATCAAAGATAATGGCTATATACGTGGTCAATTCATCAAAATAAGAAGGCCAAACCCACTTGTTAGACATTGGTTTAGTTGTTGGTCGAATATTTTATGTTGGCTGAATATTTACACTTGTTGAACCGCCCTCGGCCGAGGGTGTAATTGGTTCGGTACCCTAGGTAAAAAATGGGTTGGTTGGTGGTAAGTCTGGATAGGTTGCATTGAGAAATTTGCGTATGTATTTGCTGGTAAATCACCACAAGAGAGTGTTAACCCTGCTTCCGCTGAGCCAAAGAAGCAAACTCTAATGCTTGAGTTTCCTCTATTAATATTTGTTTTCAACCTCTGCTAACACTGTTCCGAACATAAATACTTGGTTTTTTTGCAACTTTGCATTTCATAATACCAGACAACAACCTCAATCTAAATGCTACTAACGTCATCATTTCTTCACAATCCTCAAGTTCGATTTTTTTATCAACAAATCGCTTGGCATAATCCATCAGCATTTCCCCGATCCTCTATTGGCAGTTAATGGTTATGTCCTTATTAACTCAAAATTTATTCTTCCCCATAATTACTATCATAACATGGTCCATAACATATCGAGCTCTTAATGAAACCTTGCGGTAAAGGGTTGTACCATTTCAAAGCCCCCATCCTTAAGTTTTTGTGAAAACACGCAACACAATAGTTTGTCATCATCATCAAAATTTATCATAAAATTCTTGAATAACTCCATATGGTTGTCCGTATCATTCTTCCCGTCAAAATTTTCTAACTTAGAGATATCGAAGCACTTCGATATATACCATGACAAGATCTCAGCGGGTAATAGAGAAGACCTCCGTCCGATCTTAAACATACCGCCCATAAGACCTTCATTAGGAGTAGCGTATAGACCCTTCTCTAAAGGGTTTGAAAATTTTCTGTTTATACGATAATCGAGGCTCTGACTTCTAGAGAGGAACCAGGCATGGGGCGTCACTTGCTCCTCTCTTCCAACATCTACCACATATCTCTATCTATAGATACGAGGGTCTTTTTATCACATTTACTCATATTCTTCTTCGAATCTATAAATTAGTGAGAAATTCGACGTTGATTTGCGTGTTTTTTCAAACACTTTTTTTTTTCCATTTGTCCCATGTCAGTATTCTCTATATGGGGAAGAAGACCCACCAGAACCGTAAACAGAGAAATTAATAGACTTCATTGAGTCGCACAACGCCTAAATTTTGTTTCTTTCCTTGGCAAGTAGCGACTCTGAAGCCAATCTACACCCTAATCCCAAGACCGATGCATGTCTTTTATTTCGACTTCCTCGAGGGACATTTCTCTTTAGAATTTCGACCTGAATCTATTTTCAGCCAGTACTGCCTCTTTCTCGGTATTTAAGTTTGCAATGTCTTCCAAAAATTGGTTCCTCAATTATATCAAGGCAGACTGGTCTAGCTGCTCCTCGGCATACTGGTCGCTATAATAATACTTTTCAATTTAGTTTTCCTCGGAACAATGATCCTCAGACGTAGATCTGACCACCATACCATCTACCATAATAGTGGGTTCCTCTTACATGTTTGTATTCATCTCTCTCAACAAGTTGTATAGTAAAAATAATAATTTAGGAGAAAACAACCTTGGGTATCGATCTAGTCCAACTACCGTCGCCAATGGTCCCTCCAGGAATATCTGAACCTGATTTAGCCGTTAGATATTGCTGGAACCGAGTATGAAAAGAGAACATGGGGTATAGAGAAGAAAATGACAAAAATGGTTGTAGAATATAAATTATTCATCCTTAATTAAAAAGGGAATGTTGCTTTATATAGTTAAATTACTGAGCCCAAATCCATATGATTGACCCATTTAAGGTTATTTCACCTCACTATTCTACTATTTTTGTACTTACATATTTAATATTACATAATATCCCTTAATATTACACATTTGTATTATTTTATGTTACAAGATTTACATTTAAATGATCCTGAACCAATATGGGATAGTGATAATTTGACAAGTCTTGAAGACTATTTAGACAATTCTAGGAGATCGTTGGAAAAACAAAAGTAGAGAAGTTTCAAGCCACCAGCATAAATAAGGTTCATTGGTTTGGACGTAAGGGTTGAGTTTAGTACATCACATCAGTTTAAATAAAGTGTTCGAAAATCTGGAATAAAACAAAGACGCAATATCAACATGTATAAGAATGACAAACAAATATATTCGTTTAAATGTGCTAAAAAAATTATAGGTTGTCTATTTACGCAAGTAACAAAGACTGCTAACCTGTATGGATGTTCAAGAAATTTTTAGATGAGCACCATTGCATGTCAACCAACCGGGGAGAAAAATATAACTAGTCACTGGCTAGCAAAAAAACTACCTCAGTAGGTGGCAGACAAACCTTGATTGTTCGATTAATAACTTAATCGCAGATGTAAACAAAAGGTATCTAGTATAAATTGGCAGATGCAAGATTTATAGGGCAAGTGTATGGGCTCTTAATCTGATTATGGGAGATGATGTGATCCAATACAAAAAACTATGACAATACAAACATAAGATTCCAAAGATTAATCCAGGGTCGACAATTGCAATAAACGTCAAGAGTTTGTGTTGAAAATGGTGTATGTGTTTTGTATGCTTGTAAGAAAGGGTTCGATTATGGTTGCAGAACTGTTCTGGTCTTGGGTGGTTGTTTTTTAAAACGTCATTTTGGAGGATAATTACTAGTTGCGGTTGCGGTGGAAGCTAATGGACAAATGTATCCCATGGCATAGGCTATTGTAGAATCTAAAAAATGATCAAGTTGAGAATGATTTCTACAACTTATTGGAGATGATCTTTGATGGTTCCAAATATTTCTTAGAGGGATTATGTGTCTAAGATATGTTTGGAGGAGATTGTTTAGAAAGAAAAACAGGGGAAATCTAGGGAGAAGTTTACAAAAATATTTATAAAGTAATAAATGTTCACCTTTCTCAAAAAAGGAATGTTGCTTTTATAGTAAAAGTGATGGGCCCAAAGACCACATGATTAACCTTTTTAAGGTTTTTCACCCTACTATTATCCTAATCGCAACCATAATTATTATTTATTACACAAAATACCTTCAATATTACATATTTGTAGGCTTCTTTTACAAGAATTTTATAAAGCTAAATTACCCTCATATTTAACCGATCCGACTATAAATTTATATAATTCTCTCTCTTATGAGTAGTCCCTTAGTCCTTGCAAAGATATCTTAGTGATGACTAAATTCAAAAATACGCCTCAGAGATATCCGATCTGCT